>BLSH010009605.1:78828-119079 GCA_018402905.1 Glandirana rugosa | reverse complement strand
TACAGACCCAAGCCCAAGCCCTGTGCCTGTGGGCTTTCAGGCCATGCTTGGGCTCGAAATGTCAAGCCCAAGCGAGTTGAGATGATCAATTTGGAGTTTACTCTTTATAGTTTCTCTCCCCATGTGGTGATTTACTAAGATTATGAATAAGATTTTTTTACCACTATACTTCTTTAGTGTCTCTAGTATATCTTTTGATAGGTCTGTAACGTATACATGTATTTTATGACTTAAGTTATTTTGTAAGGTTATAACCGTATTTATATTTCTAGGTGTATGTTTATCAGGACTCATGATTCCGTTACTACCTCCTAATATAGTTTTTATCTAGATGTAGTATAGACACCACTCACACACTAGGCTTCCAGATGGGTTAAATCACAGATATGATGTAGATCTATTTTTGATATAATCCTCCATCATTGCCTTAGTACTCAGGACTATTTGTATGTGGATCTTTATATTTATGCCAATATTGGAATGTTTTATTGAATTCAGTATTTTATGTACATATGCAATGTCTGGATAGTTTTCTATATGATCTCTGTGATTTCTTCATATCACCATTTTTTTAGAATAAGTATTAGAATCATTTAGTGGTGTACCCCTCTCTTTGATATTTCTCATTTGAGGTTTAACTAGTAGAGTTGAGCGAACCCGAACTGTAAAGCTCGGGTTCGTACCGGACTTTCGGGTGTCCGTGTCCCGAACCCGAACCCAGACATTTGAGAAAAATTCCGGGTTCGGGTATATTTTCGCTCCTTTTGGATAGCTACCGGGTAGCCAATGATCAAGCATTTCACTTGTTTGCCCTTAGAAGCCATCACAGCCATGCCTACTAATGGCATGGCTATGACTGGCCAGTGCATCATGTGACCCAGCCTCGATATAAGCTGGAGTCACGTAGCGCTGCATGTCACATCATCTCATATTATTGTAGAGAGAGGATGCTGCCGCTGCTGTGAGGGACAGATTAGCGTTATAAAATCATCTCATACTAGTATAGGGAGAGGTTCCTGCTGCTGGTGTGAGGGATAGATTAGCATTATAAAATCATCTCATACTAGTATAGGGAGAGGTTCCTGCTGTTGGTGTGAGTACAGATTAGCGTTATAAAATCATATCATACTAGTATAGGGAGAGGTTCCTGCTGCTGGTGTGAGGGATAGATTAGCATTATAAAATCATCTCATACTAGTATAGGGAGAGGTTCCTGCTGCTGGTGTGAGGGATAGATTAGCGTTATAAAATCATCTCATACTGGTGTAGGGAGAGGTTCCTGTTGCTGGTGTGAGGGACAGATTAGCATTATAAAATCATCTCATACTGGCGTAGGGAGAGGTTCCTGCTGCTGGTGTGAGGGACAGATTAGCGTTATAAAATCATCTCATACTGGTGTAGGGAGAGGTTCCCGCTGCTGGTGTGAGGGACAAATTAACTTCAAAGTTATATGGTAGGCCCGAATGCCGCTCAAAGAATGGTGAGACCAGAACAAGTACAGGCGATTCTCCTCCTCCCACTCCGCTTCCTACTCCTCTACCACCTCCTCATCCGGTCAGCGTAACACCTTCACCACCAACTTCAGCACATCCAGGGGGGAACGACAGCAGGCTGTTTTAAAACTGATATGTTTAGGGGATAAACCCCACACTGCACAGGACCTGTGGACAGGCATTGAACAACAGACCGATGAGTGGTTGTTGCCTCTGAGCCTCAAGCCCGGCCTGGTGGTGTGCGATAATGAGCAAAATCTCGTAGCAGCTCTGGGCCTAGCCGGTTTGACGCACATCCCTTGCCTGGCGCAGGTGCTGAATTTGGTGGTGCAGAAATTTCTAAAAAACTACCCGGATATGTCAGAACTGCTGCAGAAAGTGCAGGCCATCTGTGCGCGCTTTCGGTGTTCTCACCCTGCTGCTGCTCCCCTGTCTGCGCTGCAGCGGAACTTCACTGCGACATGCCCACAAGGTGGAACTCCACCTTGCACATGCTGGAGAGACTGTGCGAGCAGCAGCAGGCAATAGTGGAGTTTCAGCTGCAGCACGCACGGGGCAGTCACTCTGCGGAACAGCACCACTTCACCACCAAAGAGTGGGCCTCCATGCGAGACCTGTGTACCATATTGCGGTGTTTCAAGTACTCCACCAACATGGCCAGTGCCGATGACGCTGTTCTCAGTGTTACTATCCCACTTCTATGTCTCTTTGAAAAAACAGTTCGGGCGATGATGGAAGAGGATGTGGCACAGGAGGAAGAGAAGGAGGAAGAGGGGTCATTTCCGCGGTTATCAGGCCAGTCATTCACAAGTGGCTCGGAGGGTGGGTTCCTGCACCAGCATAGGCCAGGAAAAACATTTTCAAGCCAGGGCACATTTCTGGAGGATGAGGAGGACAAGGATGAGGAGGAATCGTGTTCACAGCAGGGTGGCACCCAACGCAGCTCATGGGCATCACTGGAGCGTGGCTGGGGGGATACAGAGGACACAGATGATACACCTCCCACAGAGCGACAGCTTGTCTTTGCCTTGGGCAGCCTGGCACACATGAGCGACTACATGCTGCAGTGCCTGCGCAAAGACAGCCGAGTTGCCCACATTGTAACTTGTGCTGATTACTGGGTGGCCACCCTGCTGGATCCCTGTTACAAGGACAAGGTGCCGTCCTTAATTCCCTCACTGGAGCATGATCGGAAGATGTGCGACTACAAGCGCACGCTGGTAGACGCGCTGCTGAGGGCATTCCCAAATGACACCGGGGGCTCAGTGGAAGCACAAGGCGAAGGCAGAGGAGGAGGAAGAGGTCGCCAATGCAGCTGTGGCACCGCCAGCACCTCAGAAGGCAGGGTTAGCATGGCCAAAATGTGGAAAAGCTTTGTCAGCAGCACGCCACAACAAACAGCACCACCAGCTGATAGGCAACGTCTTAGCAGGAGGCAGCATTTCAGCAAAATGGTGGAACATTATGTGTGCACATGCCTACACGTACTGACTGATGGGTCTGCCCCATTCAACTTCTGCGTCTCCAAATAGGGCACATGGCCTAAGCTTGCCCTTTATGCCTTGGAGATGCTGGCCTGCCCTGCAGCCAGTGTATTGTCTGAACATGTGCTTAGCACGGCAGGGGGCATTATCACAGGCAAGCTCAGCCGCTTGTCCGCAGCCAACGTGGACAAGCTAACCTTTATTAAAATGAACCAGGCATAGATCCCAGAAGACTTGTCTGTACCTTGTGCAGAACAGCCATTTATACCGGCCTCACACAGCCATTGGTATACTTAAGTGAACATATCCTTCTTTTTAAATATGTCTCAATATTTTGGGGGCTACCACAATTAGAAAAAAAACAAACAAACAAAAAACAGTGTTGGCTACATCCTCCTCCACTGCCACTTCCATCACCTACACCACCACGGTTACCGTCTCCTCAACTTCCTACTCCACATCCACCTCCTCCTCCATTTTTTATTTTTTTTTATGTGATATTAAGTTATTTCCCTATCCACATTTGTTTGCAGGGCACTTGTCCTACTCTTACCCCCATTTTGCTTCCCTTTGCAGCCCTCTAGCCCTTTAGTGGACTTTTTTAAAGCCATTTTTGTGCCCAAAAGTTCGGGTCACCATTGACTTCAATGGGGTTCGGGGTCAAGTTCGGGGCCGAACTCGAACATCTAGGTGTCCGCTCAACTTTATTAACTAGATGTTTTTTCAGATGTTATCTAATGCACTTTAACATCTTTGTACCCTACATATGTAACATTTACTATGTGGTATATTTATATATTTTTATCTGGATACCTCTGTACGGTTTTGGCTATATATATTTTTTGTGTATATTTGTTCCTTTGTTATTTTCTCTCCCCCCCCCTTTTCAGATTGGCTTATCATGTGACCATCATTAGTGGGAGTTGGGTGGAGTTTCCTGTCTACCTGTGTGTATATATTTTATTCACTATTCACTTCGTGTTTAGCAGTGACCAAAGCGATTGACACCGAAATGCATCTGCTTTGTTGTACTCTTGATGCACCTTCAATAAATCATTTAATGAGATGGAGTGCCGACTATTCATACATACTTATGGACTTGCGATGTGAAGAAGACCTCTATAGTGTGAGAACCCAACCTGTGGATTCAGGACTTTACCTTCTATGCCTATAGCCTCTTTTCCCTGATGAGCGCTGTTCACCTGATTTTCATTGTGAGTACCCTCTCCAACAGCAGCTCAATTCCTTGGAATCCACTCTCTGTTACTTTGAAGATATTTGTGTGCACTCAGAGTACATTACACTTTTTATCTCTGGTAGACAGTTTTCAATTGTTTTGCGGTCTTATCATGGACCGACAACAGAATATTTCACAAGTCTACACCAAAGAGCCGTTACCGACATCAGATGATTTGGTCTGTACCACCACTTTTAGCAAGCTTACATCTGCCATGGTGAAAGAAACGAGGATTTGGTGGGATTTGACTGGCTTAAAATAATATGTAAGTGAAAACATGATACCCTGCGGTTTAAGGATAAAAAAGTTCCCGACCACAGAATAATCAGAGGCTTCCAAAAAGAATGGAACGACATCTTGTAAATATTCTTTGATGCTTATGGAGCTTATCATCAAGGAAGAGGAAAAGTGGCAACATTGAATTCCGAAATAGAAACATATATAGATACATTGAAACCTTTCCAGCCGCTTGATTTTTATACCACCCTCAATGAGGACTTGACTAATCAGTTGGATAAAATTGAATCTGAGATGATGGATACTAAAAGAAATACATATTTAAGAGATGTACAAGATTATGCCACAAATACAGTGTATGTCCACAAACGATCTGGGAGTATACATTGATCGTTAAGCATCGCAGGAGTTCAAGGAGGAAAGTAAGGAAGCACGTTAATTTCAGTTCACTTGACAACACTTCTTCCCAATCTGAGCTGTCCGATGCTACGGAGGGCTGCTCGTCAGCTAGAGGATCTGCCTCATCAGTATTCGGGAAAGGTCAAGCCACAACAGGTAACTTCTTTGCCGCAACCACGGAATGTGATCAATCTGTCTAAAGTGGAACTATCTACTGCTGAAAGGTCTCTACCATCAAAAGGTTTGTCATTTGCAGCTAACAGCCACTTTAACGTTTTTGATACACTCCTTGATGTGAACAGATTCATACGCAGTCTTCTATTGAGAAAACATTTTCTTGCTGATACAGACATTTCCTCTCCTTCTCTTCCCTCTGAACCTCCTGTGTCCCCTTATAATACCATGAATGAGGGTGCTAGTGGCACATTTGATTTTCAAGTTTTGTCAGCTAGATCCATGTTAGATAAATTATTTTCTGAATCTAATGGGGGGCACTTTTGGTATTCACCAGATACTACCTATCTGGGAGACAAATACTTTTATCCCACACAAACTAGAAGTGGGGCGGTAGAGACTTTTCAGGCCTTGGTGGAACAAGATCTGCTTGATTTAAAATCCCGGACCTTTACAACCACTTTGTATACACCTGACAACCTCACGTTTGCAGAAAGACAAGCATTGAAAGCATTGAGCTCTCGCTCAGATATCGTGATTAGGACAGCTGACAAGGGGGGGATCGGTTGTGGTTATTTACTCTGATGATTATAGAACAGAGGCTTTTGGGAGCATGGATTGATCAGGATTTACAGCCATTGGTGTGTAGATTGCCAGGATTCGTCAAGGACACATCAGCTGTTTTATCCCAGATCCGGGACGTGTCTTGGCAAGATACATACCTATGGGTTACCATGGAGGTGAAGTCGTTATATTCATGTATTCCACATGACCTTGCTCTATGTGCTTTACGTTTCCATCTCAAGCATTACAGCTTATACGATCCCAAATTAAGAGTTCATCATCATGTGTGTAACCTTTCTTTTACAACATTTGTACCCTACATATGTAACATTTACTATGTGGTATATTTATATATTTTTATATGAATACCTATGTACAGTTTTGGCTATATATATTTTTGGTGTATGTTTGTTCCTTTGTTATTTTCTCCCCCTTCCCCCCCTCCTCTGTTTCAGATTGGCTTATCATGTGACCATCATTAGTGGGGGTTGGTGGAGTTTCCTCTCTACTTATGTGTATATATTTTATTCACTATTCACTTCATGTTAAGCAGTGACCAAGGAGCTTGATGCCAAAACATGTCTGCTTTGTTGTACTCTTGATGCATCTTCAATAAATCGGTTAATGAGATGGAGTGCCGACTATTCATACATACTTATGGACTTGTGATGTGAAGAGGACATCTATAGTTTGAGCACCCAACCTGTGGATTCAGGACTTTACCTTCTATGTAGAGTTGAGCAAACCCGAACTGTAAAATTCGGGTACGTACCGAACTTTGGGGTGTCCGTGACTCGGACCCGAACCCGGACATTTGAAAAAAAGTTTGGGTTTGAGTTCTGGGTTTGGGTATTTGATCACGCATGTTAAATAGCTGCAGGGCAGCCAATCAACAAGCGTTTCATTAGATTTCCCTAGAAGCCATCACAGCCATGCCTACTAATGGCATGGCTGTGATTGGCCAGTGCATCATGTGACCCAGCCTCTATATAAGCTGGAGTCACGTAGTGCTGCATGTCACATGCTCTCAGGCTAGATTAGGGAGATGATGCTGCCGGCGCTGTGAAGGACAGATTGCAGATATAATAACATCTCGTCCTGCATTACAGAACGATCTGATTCTGGACTAGGTAGAGATTAATACTACTGCATTGAGGGACAGATTGCAGATCTCATCCTGCATTACAGAATGATCTGATTCTGGACTAGGTAGATATTACTACTACTACTGCTTTGAGGGACAGATTGCAGATCTCATCCTGCATTACAGAACAATCTGATTCTGGACTAGGTAGAGTGTACTGCTTTGAGGGACAGATTATTATTCTAAAATCATCTCCTAGTTCTATAGGGTCAGGTTCCTGCTGTTGCTGTAAGGGACAGATTATTGTTCTAAAATCATCACCTACTCCTATAGGGTCAGGTTCCTGCTGTTGCTGTAAGGGACAGATTATTGTTCTAAAATCATTGCCTACTCCTATAGGGTCAGGTTCCTGCTGTTGCTGTAAGGGACAGATTATTGTTCTAAAATCATCGCCTACTGCTATAGGGTCAGGTTCCTGCTGGTGCTGTAAGGGACAGATTATTGTTCTATAATCATCTCCTAGTTCTAAAAGGAGAGGTTCCTGCTTGTGCTGTAAGGGACAGATTATTGTTCTAAAATCATCGCCTACTCCTATAGGGTCAGGTTCCTGCTGCTGTAAGGGACAGATTATTGTTCTAAAATCATCGCCTACTGCTATAGGGTCAGGTTCCTGCTCTTGCTGTATGGGACAGATTATTGACCGGCCTCACGCAGCCATTGGTATACTTGTTTTTTTGAATATGCCTCAATATTTTGGGGGCTACTCCAATTAGAAAAAAACCAAACAAACAACAAAAAGTGTTGGCTACCTCCTCCTCCACCACCGCCACTTCCACCTACACTGCCACGGTCACTGCCTAGTCAACCTCTAGGCTCCTACTCCACATCCACCCCCCCTTCCCATTTTTATTTTTTTTTATTTGATTTTAAGTTATTTTCCCTATCCCCATTTTTTTGTAAGGCACTTGTCCTACTCTTACCCCCATTTTACTTCCTTTTGCAGCCCTCTAGCACTTTCCAGGACTTTTTTTACAGCCATTTTTGTGCCCAAAAGTTCGGATCCCCATTGACTTCAATGGGGTTCGGGCTCCGGGGTCAAGTTCGGGTCAAGTTCGGTACCAAACCCAAACTTTTTCGTGAAGTTCGGCCGGACCCGCCGAACCCGAACATCCAGGTGTCCGCTCAACTCTAATTACTACTACTACTGCTTTTAGGGACAGATTGCAGATAGATAGGTAGAGATTACTACTACTACTGCTTTTAGGGACAGATTGCAGATCTCATCCTGCATTACAGAAAGATCTGACTGGACTAGGTAGAGTCTACTGCTTAGAGGGACAGATTATTGTTCTAAAATCATCTACTAGTTCTATAGGGTCAGGTTCCTGCTGTTGCTGTAAGGGAAAGATTATTGTTCTAAAATCATTTTGCAGCCCTCTAGCACTTTCCAGGACTCTTTTACAGTCATTTTTGTGCCGAAAAGTTCGGGTCCCCATTGAATTCAATGGGGTTCGGGGTAAAGTTCGGGTCAAGTTCGGTACCGAACCCGGACTTTTTCCCGAAGTTCGGCCGAACCCACCGAACCCGAACATCCACGGGTTCGCTCAACTCTACTTCTATGCCTATAGCCTCTTTTCCCTGATGAGCGCTGTTCACCTGATTTTAATAGAAATAAAAAATACTGCGCTTACTAATCTAAACTCCAAACCAAGCAGCTCCCACGACAATTTGACTAAAATAGGAAATATATAGAATGCAGCGCTAAAACTTATATAAAGTGAATTGAATATAGGGTAAATAAATTCCAAATATGCCAAACAATAAAAAATAATTAAAGTGCCATAGTGATGCAGAGACAGAATAAAACTTTGCAATGATTATGATACTTAAATGAATATAATTCTATGTGTATAATATTAAATAAAGATACAGTTTAGTGAAACCTAGTATGAAAAGTCCAGGTAATAGTGACAATGTGCATCAAAAGGTCTTGTGTATATCAATAGTTCAATGGTTATAAGTCGATAACCAGCATACAATTGTGTTGGTCCAACCGACCTAGTGGGTATACTTCTTAATGTGCACAGTGTGAAGAGTGTCCATACAAATGGCACCAAATAAAGTGACAAATGTCCAGGTAAATAGAAAGAAAAAATCCTCCACCAAGAATTGTATGAGCTTACCAGGAGCTGGTAAAAAACCAGCGTAAAATCTTTAGCCTGGAAACGACCTCAATGGATGGATGGCTAACACCTTTTCCAATCTGTGGTTGTGTAGCATCAAATGTCCCAGCGACTCTCCCAAACTGTGGTTATGTAGCATCAAATGTCCCAGCGACTCTCCCAAGATCAGGATAACACCAAATTCGAGATAGGAAGGAATTGCAATATATTCCAAACTATCATAGGGCAAAAAGGAAAGGACTCGACATGGTGATGTAACATTGGGTGAATTTATTTAAAATATGATCAACACTTACATGAATAAAAGATGAGCTCAACTGATAAAAAACAAATCAGTGTCGCAAGGGGGACCAGACCCGATTCGTTTAGTTTCCACAAACTTCTTCTGGGGTGCCCCCCCGAGACATTGCTGATATATATAGATATCCCCAATATTGACTTCAAAACATACTCCGCCCGGAGGCGGAAGTCCAATTAGGAATTTTCAAGATGGCGCTTAGGCGTGCGTACCACGCCTCGCTATGGACATAATTGGACCGTATAGATCAAACCTCACTGCGTTCCAAAGCGGGGCAGGCTTATCAGCCATCCAATAGTGGAGGTTTGGGGCATAACGTCCGACAGCATCACCCATGATACACTTCTGGTGGCATCTCGGATGACGTACAACCGGCCGCACCGGAAGTGGCCATTTGTCACGTACCTGACGGTGGAGTCTGTCTTGTGCAGGGAACAACCGCTCTTGCGCACCCGATTCAAGGACCCCTGGTAGTGGGGACAGAGGCCCAAGAGTGCGGGATGGCACGAGGGCTGGAGGGTCACCGATGACGTAGCGATGCTCCAGGAGACGTGCAGGTAGAAGAATGGTCGTTCAGGCTGGGTCGGCAACAGGCTGGCAGGAAGGTACAAAGGATCAGGCAAAAGAGTAGTCAAAGTCCAAGCAAGGTTCGTTAATGGGCGGGCAGCAGAGGTACAAGGGAGCAGACAATCGGATGGTCGTGGGTAGCCGGGGTCGGTGCAGGTAGCAGACAGCAGGTCAGGACAAGCCGGGTCAACAGGAGGCAGAGCAATACGGGAACAGGTATCCAGAGCCGAGGCTTACAGGTCGGGAACGCTGTAGAGCGAGCAGCACTTGGTCTCAGAAGTCTCCAGGCTTAAATAGGCCCATTTGGCGCCGTTTTCCGGCGCGCGCACGCGCGCGAATGTGCGCACCACCGCGGAAATGACAGATTTTAGCCAGAAATGGTTCCTTTTCCTAACACCATTCCAGTGACGTAAACCCGAACAATTGGTAAACAAAGAGAAGGGATCAGCCACAGAACGTAACCTTTCGTGGCATACCCCAGGCCACCTGGAAGCAAAAAGAACCTCCAATGTGAACCGGACCAACACCAAACTCAAGGCACCTAGCCTGTTTTTAACTTGCCTATGTATTAGATATTTAAGATTTGTTAGTTGTGTGTTGTTATTAGATTCTGAGCCAGGGTATGCCCAGAGACTCTGTGTTGTTACCTACCTCTCCTCAAAGTTACAATTATTTAAAAAAAATAAATAAATAAAATAAAACAATAGCGTACAATAGAACATTAATTTTCCATCTCCCATATATCCCACCCCTTAGGCATTTTTTGGGCCATATGTAAATTTTATGTATAAAAAGATTTTCCATCCTTCTAACTTTGGTTAAATTATCTCAGATGGGAAATAGAGGAACAGTTGTCTTATATATCTAAAGGTCTATCTACCTTCTTTCCCTGTCTGATTTACCTGTACAGAAAATCTAATTTGGCTATGTTAGGGCTGAAAAATATAACAAGAAAACCAAATTTAAAAAAAAATAAAAAAATGTTGGACTAACAAGAAATGAACACCAAAGGTTACTTTTCAAGAGTACAGTACATAAGCTTATCAAAGTCCTACATTTCTGGTTATGGACAGCAGAGTCTTAGACATCTGGTGGCAGATGCAGCACAGCAATTGGAACACTTTAACACTCATACAAAGGCTTTTCTTTTATCTCTAGGACTATTACAAAGACGTGCAGGTATTTGACCATCATGGCAGATGGAACTTTGGCTTATTAGCACAGATAGTTCAGTGGCAAATTCATTATAGATGGTGGCTTTTGTCAAGAGCGTTTGTCTCCTCCTCCAACATGCTTATGGTTGACGTCAAGGCAGGTGTGATTCAGACTGTCAATCCAACATTTAGTAATTAACAACAGTGCCCATATAGCCCATTATAGATGTCTGCTGAGGTAAATCTATAATCACTAATGGCCTGGCCTAACAGTAAAGAAACTCAGCTTTTTCAATTAATAAATGAAGCACTGTTACAGTTATATTACCCTTCTACTACCTGAACTCTATACTATTCTAAAGGTAAACTAAACCATTTCAACTCTAATTTCCTCCCACACTCCAAGGCCATTCTAGTAGGCTAATCGGCTAACGTCTATATTGGCATCAATATGGACATACAAATTGCCCATGCATATGCACCACAACACTCTACGTGCTAGTCCCAACCCAAGTAATCTGAGAGATTGAGGAACCTATCTCATAATAGTTCACCAAGAAAATTTTATGAAAAGGTTATCAAATGTATCGAATGTAGTGCCCAAAGGGTTGGTCCCCAGGATCACTAAAAGTCAGATATGACTAAACGGATATATACAGTACATGCTTTGACCACTTCCTCTTTCAGGACTAACTTTCAAAATTTAAACCATAAGAATATATTTGGATGAAACTATAATATTAACCAAAATGAACAATTATGAGTAAGAAAAAAATAGAGGAACTGCAGTCTGCTCACATAATTTGTAATAAAACATCTTTGCCATTCTGAAGCTTCCCTCCAACAACTTTGCATATTATTTTATATATACTGTGACTCTGTACTTGCCAAATATGCTGCAGAAATCTCCCTCCATAAAGTCTGGCTGTATATATTTTAACTGTGGGCAGCTGAAGCTGCTGCCTGTTCACTTCCTGGATTTACACAGACACACCTCTAGCCCTGCAGCTTTCATTGGCCTCTTATGATTCATCCCCCCTCCCTTCCTGGCAGAGTGCTGTGCATAATGTCAAACGCCAAGGCATTTTATCAGACAAGAAACAGGAAGTGGGCTGTATAAGGTATTTACTTGAAGAAAAAAAAAATGTTTTACTATCCAAAGTTAAAACAACAAGGGCAGAAGATTTAATAGATGGAAAGATGAAAAAATGACTGAATTCCGCTTTAATGAACAGTACGATTGGCTTAAATTCAAAGTGTCAGTCATGTAGAAAAATCTACTTCAAACAAGACACCGGCTAAATGTAAGACCCAAGTTCAAACCTTTAACCTATAAGATTTTACGAACATATGCACACTCCACCAAGTGCTTCAATATCACAGTTCCACTACCATGACTATGGTAGAATGTGCCAGAGTGTTGCACATTCAGGGCCGGATTAACATAGGGGCTAGTGAAACTGAAGCTCCAGGTCCCTACCTCAAAATAGGCCCATGCCAGTGAGTCATTAATGCTGCTTAGCTCTGTATGTGTACACTATTGTTATGTAAATCACGGGTGGAGGGCACTATTGTTATGTAAATTAAGGGCGACCAGCATGCGCTATTGTTATGTAAATCACGGGAGACCAACGGGCACTATTGTTATGTAAATTGCGGGCGGCAGACGCTATTGTTATGTAAATCGCGGGTGGTCAGCAGACGCTGTTCTTATGTAAATCACAGGTGGCAGCTGAGTTCCATAGAGTGTAGTGTAGCATAGCATAGAGGCTGACTCTTGTTCCTTCCTCACAGTTTTCACAAAAAGGGATTTTATTAAAACTTACCGTAAAATCCTTTTCTCTGAGTTCACTGACAGACGCAGCCCTCATTGACAAATGGGTTATATGCACATCCTACTAGGAGTTAACTAGGCAAATAGAAAGCAAGCTGGCACCTCCCAGGAGGCCATCCTCTCTCTCCCATATAACCCCCTGCTCTGCTTAGCATATCAGTTCGTAACAAGCCGTACAATGCACCACAGAGGGACAGGTGCTGTGTCTGTCAGTGAACTCAGAGAAAAGGATTTTATGGTAAGTTTTAATAAAATCCCTTTTTCTCTTACGTTCACTGACAGACGCAGCATTGACAAGTGGGGATGTCCCAAAGCTTTGTCAGTAAAGAGGGGTGGGTAAACAACAACTGTACCCAACAGAATCCTCTCAGGAGATGCCAGTCGTGCCTACACTGCCGCCTGTAAAACTTTACGGCCAAAAGCAGCATCCGAAGATGCTGACACATCAACTTTATAAAACTTAGTAAATGTGTGCACCTAGGCCCAAGTAGCCGCCTTGCACGCCTCTGACACCGAAGCCTGGTGTCTGAAAGCCTAGGAAGTGCTAACAGCCCTGGTGGAATGAGCCGTGCCTGGAAAAGGGGGTACCTTGCCCCGAACAGTATACGCATGGGTCACGGTCTGTCTGATCCAACGGGAAACAGTAGCCGACGAGGCCGCCAATCTTTTGCGCGGACCATCCGTCAGTACTAACAACGCGTCAGATTCCCGAAAGGAGTCTGTAGCCACCAAATACACCCGCAAAGCCCTCACGACATCCAATGAATGTAACTCAAATTCTTTAGGATGTGAAGGATGCGGATATAACGAAGGAAGAACAATATCTTCATTAATATGAAAAGAAGAGACCACCTTCGGTAAAAACGAAGGAGACGGGCGCAAGACCGCCTTGTACCTGTGAAGGAATAGGTAAGGAGACTTGCAGGACAACGCTGCCAACTCAGACACCAGCCTAGCGGATGTAATGGCCACCAAGAAAGCCACTTTCTGCGACAGCAATTGTATGGGAATATCCCTGATCTTCTCATATGGGGGTTTCTGCAGCACAGAAAGTACCAAATTCAAATCCCACGGTGCCATAGGCGACTGCACCTGAGGAGCCACATGACGCACACCCTGTACAAATGTACGAATCAACGAATGTGACGCCAGAGGCCGCTGAAAGAGAATCGCCAGAGCCGAAATCTGACCCTTGAGAGTACTCAAAGCTAATTTTTTATCCAGGCCCTGCTGCAAAAAAGCCAGTACCCTGGACACCACGTAAAAGCGAGGGTTCCAACCCCCCGCCTCACACCAGGCAATATAGGCCTTCCAGGTGCGTTGATAAATCTTGCGCGAAGTACACTTGCGCGCTTTCAGCATGGTAGGGATCACGGAGTCAGCTACACCCCTATCCCTCAACACCTGGGACTCAATAGCCAAGCCGTCAAGCCAGCGAGGGTAAAGCAGGGTGCAAGATGGGTCCCTGAGACAACAGATCTTAGCGCAGCGGAAAGTGCCAGGGAACATCTGCCACCATTTTCACCACGTCGGTGTACCAAGGACGCAGAGGCCAATCCGGAGCCACCAGGATTGTCGGAATCCCCTCCGCTTCCACCCTGCGCAGTAGCCACGGTAGAAGCTTGATGGGAGGATAAGCGTACAGAAGCCGATACCGACCCCAAGGCGCTAACAGTGCGTCCGTGGCAACCGCCAGCGGGTCTCTCGTCCTGCACACAAATGTTCTCACTTTGTAATTGAACCGAGATGCCATGAGGTCCACATCTGGCGTGCCCCACTTGTGGAAAATCTGGCGGAATACTTCTGGATGTAGGGACCATTCCCCCTGATCCAGCGTCTGGCGACTGAGAAAATCCGCCTGCTAATTCTCTACGCCCAGAGTGTAGATGGCAGAAATCGCCGGCACCTGCAGTTCTGCCCATCGCAGAATGAGAGCCGCTTCCGCAGCCACTGCCGAGCTCCTTGTTCTGCCCTGATGGTTCACATACGCCACTGCCGTGGCATTGTCCTACTGAACCCGAACCGGGAGGCCGCGCAACCTTACCGTCCAGTGGGAGATCGCCCTCAGCTCCAGCACATTGATCGGAAAGCGAGATTCCTGCGCCGACCAACGGCCCTGAGCAGACAGCTGCCCCAGGACCCCACCCCAGCACGATAGGCTGGTGTCCGTCATGACTATCGACCAATTCAGGGGAAGAAATTACTTCCGCAACGCTAAAGCCGGGCCCGAAGCCACCAGGTCAACGACCCCCTGGTCTGAGGATCCAATCTGATCTAGGGACAGTGGAGACTTGTCCCACCGAGACAGAATCACTCGTTGAAGGAGCCGAGTGTGACTCTGGGCGTAGGGTACCGCCTCGAAGGCTGAAACCATGAGCTCCAACACCCGCATACAGAACTGTAAGGAGGACCACCGGCGTGACAGCAGGGTTCGCACCACTGCTTGCAGTGTCAGTAACTTGGCCGGAGGTAAGAACACCTTCGCCTGCTCCGTGTCCAGAATCAGACCCAGATATTCCAGGCGACAGGTGACCTCCAGTGACACCGTCGACTTCTGCAGATTGATCAGCCAGCCAAAGTCCTTTAACGAGGTCATGGTGATAGCCACATTCTCTTCCAGAGCCGAAGCAGACTCTGCTCTCAGGAGCAGGTCATCTAGGTATGCTACCACCGCAATGCCTATCTGCCTCAGCATCGGGGCCACCAGCTTGGTGAACACCCGAGGAGCCGAGGCCAGACCAAAGGGAAGTGCCACGAATCGGTAATGGAGATCTCCCATCGCAAAGCACAGGAAGCGCCGGTGCCGGAGACAAATGGGAACATGGAGGTATGCGTCCCTGATATCCAGGGACGCCATGAAATCCCCTCGGTGCAGGGCAGCCACGACCGAATGAACAGATTCCATCCGGAATTTTCGCGCTTTCACAAAGTGGTTTAGCGCCTTTAGGTCCAGAACTGGCCTGACCCCCCCCTTTTTTGGGGACCACGAATAGGTTGGAGTAAAAACCATGAAATCTTTCCAACTGAGGTACTGGCACGATCACCCCCTGGTCGGAGAGTGCCTGAACAGCCCTTAGGAGGGCCTCCTGATGCCCCTGAGGGAGTCTCAAGTTCGATGGAAAGAACCTGTCTGGGGGTAGAGTGCTGAACTCTATTCTGTACCCGGAGGACACCACTTCCTGCACCCAATGGTCGGAAATGCGGGCAGTCCACCTGTCTGCGAACCCCAGAAGACGTCTCACCACCCGAAGTTCGGGTGGGGGCAGCCCATCATGCAAAGGAAGGCTTGTCCTCTGTCTTTTCGTTTTTGCATTGCCAGGGTCGTTTACCGGCCCCTGAGGCAGGCTTGCCGGGCCTCGACCACTTGCCCGCTGTGCGGGGGGCACGAAAAAACCTCTTCTGACCCGAAGAGGCAGGATCCTGCTTGCGGCGGAACGCCCGCCTCCTGGGCTCCGGAAGAAAAGTACTCTTCCCTCCAGTGAAATCCTTGATGATTTCATCCAACTGTGGCCCAAAGAGACGGCCACCCTGAAAGGGAAGATCCACAAGACCTTTCTTGGACGCGTGGTCACCCGACCATGAACGTAACCAGAGAACTCGTCTGATAATGACTGCAAAAACAGACATTTTTGACAACATGGGAAGCAGGTCCAGAGCTGCATCACACAGGTACCGAAGACCCTGAAACAAATGGTCTGCTTTCTGCGACGCCTCAAGTGTCCTGCCACAGTCCAAATCATTCTGCAGCTCCGCCATACACTCAGACAGATATTGCGCCGCCATGGCTGACGCCAGGGCTGGCCTCATGGCTGATCCTGCCAACAGGAAAAGTGCCTTTGACACCGCCTCCGTCTGCCTATCAGCTGGATCCTTAAACGAGGGAGACCCTTCCAAAGGAATGGTCGTTGCCTTGTTCAGGCGAGCCACCGGAGGGTCCACTGCGGGGGATGCCCACTTCTTCACAAAACTATCCTCAAAGGGATAGCGTATAGCGAAGCGTTTAGGTAGGGCAAAGGAATTCTGCGGACGTTGCCATTCCTGATAGACCAAGTGGTCAAAAAAGTGATCATAAGGATAAGCCTTAGGCGACCTAGGTGGCCTAGCAGACCCGCAAACATATGCGGACACTTGCGACTCCCCTGCTTGGTCCAGTCGCAAGGACGCACGGATATTAGAAATCAGTGCGGCCACCAGCGCTTTTTCGCTCGCAACCGAGGCCCCCTGGTCCTCTTCGCCATCCGAGGGGACTAGTTCACCCTCTGAGAGTTCCACGGGTGTCCTCGTGACCCCGAAGCCATTTCCGGTTCGGACTCTTCCCCTGAGGAACAAGGGGGAGGCGGACGCTTTTTAGGGGCCCCCAGAGTGCTGCCCGGCCCAACCCGGGGAAGAAATTCCCCAAACATTGCTCTCAGCTGGTCCAGGGACACCAGGGTCCCCAGCGCAGGTTGCGCTGCCGCTGACTCCTCCCCAGAAGGACCTGCAGGGCCATCTGCCATCGCACTACAGGAACTGACAGTCAAAATTAGAAAATGACCTGACACCCCCACAATGCAGCCCCACTGCCACCCCACAGAACGCCAGGGAGACCCCAGGAGGACTGCACCCACCGCTACCAGCACCCCAGGGAGAGCCCAGCTATACTTGCTGTTTTGCCCACAAGCGCTGCTCCCAGCAGGAGTGCTTAAGGACCGCCAGTAAGAAGTCTGCGCTGTCTGTAGTCAGCCACGCTGTCCCAAGCGAAAGAGGAAGTAAGACGGCAGCAGCACGTTTTTTACTTCTCCAGGGATATCCAATATGGCTGCCGAAAACGTCCATAAGAGCCCAAAGCCTGTATGCAGGCCGCGACTACGGCAAAATGGCCACCGCTGTCACTAGAGGGAAACCCTCAGTAAAATGGCTGCGGCTACGGCAAAATGGCGGCAGAACGCCGCATGGTGGTACGAATGCACGAGGTGCAGTACGAACGAACGGGGTGCGGTGTGGGGGGGAGGGGGGTGCGGGAGGGGGGCGAGGACACCCAGGGGGGCACTAGCCCAGTGAACACCCTCCACCGGCCGGCCAAAACGCTAAAATACACCCAGCACCCCCTCTGCACCCCTAGGGGGGAAGAGAGGGGGTCACTCACCACTCTGACGGGTGTAGCGGGTAGCCACACTGTCGCAGACCTTCCTCCCATGCCGGAGAGGGATGCTGCAGGCCATAGGCCCCTGGACAGGCACCAAGTCTGGTCACCGGGCGCAAGTGGGGGTCACCCACTGGCGGACCGCACGATGCGACGAGTCCCGCCAAGGCTTAGGACTATCTCGCATCTGTCGGCCGTGCTGGGGAAAGTGCAGGATTCTAGTTATCCTCTATGCCCCAGCCGGCTTCTTCATAGCAGTCTTCAGCAGACAGCTTGAAAAAATAAAAAAGCAGTAGCAAAAAAGATGAACCGCAGGTCCCATAAGGGAGCCAGGTCTAACTCCTTGCACTAGGCATAATAAAACTGATATGCTAAGCAGAGCAGGGGGGTTATATGGGAAAGAGAGGATGGCCTTCTGGGAGGGGCCAGCTTGTTTTCTTTCTATTTGCCTAGTTAACTCCTAGTAGGATGTGCATATAACCCACTTGTCAATGAGAGCTGCGTCTGTCAGTGAACGTAAGAGAAATACCCATTTCCTCTTAACCCCCCCCCCCCTACAGTGACAGTCTCACACTAGTCTTTTGCTGGTGGAGGGAGATGAGGAAAGATACACACACTCTGATTGGTCAAGGGTATCATCTGTCAATTACACTAGCTCCACCCCCTGTATCTCGGGAGTGCATGTGGGGGAGAATGGCCGGCACAAGCAAGGTGGTGCCCAGTCTACTGCGATCAACAGATTTATCTGTTCTATGAGCAAGAGCATTCTACAGTACATAATGGTGAGCCATAAATGCTGATTGTTACTTTGCCACACTGCAAAGTAAATGATGTGTTTTGTGCAAACACTTCTAGCTGAAAAGGTGACAGCAGCAAGAATGATCACCATAGTAAAAATATAAGAAAAAAACATGATGACATCTGAACATCTTCCAGCAAATTTTAAGTGCATTCCTCCCTTACTATATTAGCAAGCTTTGTACATATATAAAGGTATTTCTACACTGAAATATGTTAAAAAGTCTGAGAAGAGATACATTCTCCCGTCTATTTACTCCGAGGTGCAGAGCACACCATCCATGAAGTAATTACAGGGCGCTATAGTAAATACCAAAATGAGAGCTGTGAGAGTTTTTTGGGAGTAATAGTTGGAGCAATGCAGCCCAATGCAATTTTCAGCCATTCATTCTAATACAATTGTAACTTCCCCAAAGAAATGCTTTTCATGTTGAGATGAAATGTATCTTTCTCTCAAAGAAATTGTCCTTGCAACAATGTTGCAATTTTGATAATCTATTTTGTTTTTAAGATTGGTAGAATGTGTAATCTTTTCATGTTTTGGTAAAATATTTTTTTTTCTCTGTAACTTTCACTTGTTGATATCTCGCTCACAAAAATATTACCCCAAACTCACACAGGTGTCTTTACAAACCAAAAACAATGCCATTGCGTATGGAAATTTAAAATGAATCCCATTTGTTTTATTTTTTATTCTTTCCAAATGATTTTAAAGAGGAAGTAAACCTTTTTGTTACTCTTTGTTACCCTGCAATTTAAAAGCATAATAGGCTAGTATGCATTGCATACTAGTCTATTATGTGTCACTTACCTGCATTGGAAGCCCGCGATGTCCCCGCTCCAGGCCGCGTCCATCTACCCCCTCTTCCTTCTGAGGCCGTGATCTCTAGCTCTGTGACAGGCCGGAGCTGGATGACGTCATTCCCGCGCATGTGCACAGGAGCTGCCAATCACGGCACAATCTCAGTCAAGAAACGGCATGGAGGCCGTTTCTTCAGTGAGCATGTGCCGATGACGTTGGTATATGCAAGTACAGTGAGGTCAGGCACTGATGTGGATGAGAAGGCCTGGCTCGCAATCTCCGCTCTAATTCAGCCTAAAGTTGTTCTATTGGGTTGAGGTCAGGACTCTGTGCAGGCCAGTTAAGTTCCTCCACCCCAAACTCGTTCATCCATGTCTTTATAGACCTTGCTTTGTGCACTGGTGCGCAGTCATGTTGAAACAGGAAGGGGCCATCCCCAAACTGTTCCCACAATGTTGGGAGCATGAAAGACCCACCAAAATCCTCAGCACCAGGCCCCGTTTAAAAGAAACACTTTCGTTAAAGTGGTTGTTAAGCCACTTCTATAAAATGCTCCCATTTCCTCTGTATTAGCACAATAAGTTCCACTGTGCCTGTGTTATAACACATATATACTTATCTGTATAGATAACACCAGGCTTCTGAGGATCAGTTGTCATTTTTCTCTCTCCTCTGCTCAACAAAGAATTCCTGAGGGTGGGGCTGAGCACTGCTGCTGAGGTCAGCTGGAGAGGAGAGAGCCGTGTATAGGAAGCGAGAGTGTTGTCTATACAGATAAGAATATTTATGATATAACACGGACACATGGGAAGTTCTAGTTCTAATACACAGGGGATAGGGGCTTTCAAATTTAATTATGAGAGCATAGAAGGGACTCTACATACTGACAGGGAGAGGGAGGGGGAAGAGGGGGGAGTTGAAGTTAGGCAGAGGAGTATAGTAGAGCTGCTAGTGACACAGACTGCACAGACCACGGGCTCTCAGGATCAGCTACATAAGGGGAGTCAGCACTCAGGGGGGAAGTCATGACCTGACATTATCAGGTATTTTAAGGGATAAAGAGGGATAATTTAAAGAGCAAAAACAAAAATAGTGG
This sequence comes from Glandirana rugosa, assembly GCA_018402905.1. NCBI lineage: Eukaryota > Metazoa > Chordata > Amphibia > Anura > Ranidae > Glandirana > Glandirana rugosa. The sequence continues at coordinate 98,553 of BLSH010009605.1, read as the reverse complement.
CCTCCAGTTTAGAGATCCATCTCAGCTTGCTTTGTAAGAGAGTCTTATTCCAGTCTTCCCGCCCCCTCCCCCACCCCCCGTCCCCGGGCTTGGATGGACTCTATCTAAAATCAGAAACTGAATTTTAGGGAAGATGCCTCCCTGCATGCAGGCCACATCTCTACCCAACGGCAACTCCTCATTTGTGTCTGTCATACTCAAAATATGGCGGTATGCCCTTTGCCAAAATTCTTGTATTGTTTTTCCTATGTAAAAGCATCTGCATTCACACAGAAGCAAATAAACAACTCCCTTTGTCTTGCAATTTTCATAGTGTTTAGCCTTGATGGTTTGCCGTTTAGGGCTGCGGGTAGTGTCCATGTACCCAGTCCCTGGGTATTTACAGGGGTCTTTAAATTCTTCTTGATTGTAATCATTATGCACTAGATGGTCAGTAGTGAGTTAGCTCTTTTAAAGGTAATCGCTGGTTGTGTGGGTACAAACGGTTGGACTAATGGATCGCTAGTTAAAAGGTGCCAGTGTTTGCTAATAATTTTACGAATCTTATGTTGGTTTGAAAACCTGGTAATAACTCTTGTGGTATTACCTTCAGAGCTCTTTTTATTTTGATAAATAAGTTGTTGTCTTGGCCTTTTCAGACACGTTTTTGTATATCCTCTCAGGAGTAAATGAAAAGAGCGCCCATCAGAGCAATTGTGCCTGATGTGCAAATACTGCCCATAGAGTATAGATGTAATTAGAAATTTGGGATGTGAGCTAGAAGCATGCAATATACTATTGCCATCAGTTGGCTTTCGGGATAGGCTACTTCCTATTATATATATATAATACGCTGCCTTTAGTGTAGACTATATGCAGCTCATTTATTGTATAGTATATAGCAGGGATATGCAATTAGCGGACCTCCAGCTGTTGCAGAACTACAAGTCCCATGAGGCATAACAAGGTTTTGACAGGCACAAGCATGACACGCAGAGGCAGAGGCAGAGGCATGATGGGACTTGTAGTTTTGCAACAGCTGGAGGTCCGCTAATTGTATATCCCAGGTATATAGAGTCCATTTAGGCATTGTAAGAGTATATATGTACCTTTCATAGTGTGTGTATATATATATATATATATATTACAATGCCTTTAGTGTAGACTATATACAGCTCATTCAGTGTAAAGTATATAGAGTCAGTTCAGACCGTGTAAGAAATACCATCTATCTATCTATCTATCTATCTATCTATCTATCTATCTATCTATCTATCTATCTATCTATCTATCTATCTATCTATCTATCTATCTATCTATTTATCTAGATAGATAGATAGATATACAGTATAGTTACAGTGTTCTGCCACCACCAATACTGGGTCATGTCATGCTCTTAAAAGGAGACATTTTTTTTGTTCCAAGTGTCATTTTTTCAAATGGACAGTATAAAAATAAAAAATAACAAGTAAAACAAATTTAAAAAAATGTAAAGTGCCCTGTCCGGCCGAGCTGGCGCGCAGAAGGGAACGCATATGTAAGTCCCGTCCGCATATGAAAACGGTGTTCAAACCACACATGTGAGGTATCGCCGCAATTGTTACAGTGAGTGCAATAATTTTAGCACTAGACCTCCTCTGTAACTCAAAAATGGTAACCTCTAGACATTTTTAAACTTCGCCAATGGAGATTTTTAAGTGCCAAAGTTTGTCGCCATTCCACGAGCGGGCGCAATTTTGATGCATGACATGTTGGGTATCAATTTATTCGGTGTAACATTATCTTTCACAATATGGAAAAAATTGGGCTAACTTTACTGTTGTCTTTATTTTAATTTAAAAAAGTGATTTTTTTCCAAAAACATTGCACTTTTAAGACCACTGCACAAATACGGTGTGACATAAAGTATTGCAACGACTGCCATCTCATTCTCTAGGGTGTTAGAAAAAATATATATAATGTTTGGGGGTTCTAAGTAATTTTCTTTCAAAAGAAAACTGATTTTAAGTCATAAACACCAAATCTCAGAAATAGGCTCTGTCCTTAAGCGATTAAGGGGAACCCCCACCACAATTTTTTTTAAAAAAATGCGTGGGCCCCCCCCACCCACAATCCAAACCAGGGCCTTCAGATCTGGTATGGATTTTAAGGGCAACCCCACGCCAAAATTAAAAAAAATTTCATAGGGGTCCCCCCCAAAGTCCACACCAGGTCTTTCAGGTCTGGTATGGATTTTAAGGGGAACCCCGTGCCAAATTTAAAAAAATGGCGTAGGGGTCTCCCCAAAATCTTAACCAGACCCTTAACCAAGCACGCAGCCCTGGAATGGCAGGAGGGGGCGGGGATGAGCGAGCGACCCCCCCACCAAACCATAACAGGCCACATGCCCTCAACATGGGGAGGGTGCTTTGAGGTTGATGGGGAGAAGGGCCTCATCCCCACAACCCTGGCCGGTGGTTGTGGGGGTCTGTGGGCAGGGGGCTTTTCGGAATCTGAAAGCCCCCTTTAATAAGGGTGCCCCCAGATCCCGACCCCCCCATGTGAATGAGTATGGGGTACATTGTACCCCTACCCATTCACCAAAAAAGGAATGTAGTGTTACAAAAAACAGAAGACAGTTTTTAACAAGTCCTTTATTGTAAAATAGCTCTTTTTATTCCTTTCTTCTTTTTTCCTCTGGTCTTCCTGGATCTTCTCCTGCCCCTGGTCTTCTGCTTATTCTTTCGGTCTTCTTTCTTCCTCTCATTGTCTTCTTCTTCTTCTTCTTTCACCGCTGCCGCTGCTGTGCCATCCAGAGGTGGCTCCCAGAATGGGCGAACTTCAGTTTGACAGTTATTTTATAGGTAAGGGCGGGGCCACCTAGTGATGTAACCAAGTGACCCCGCCCCCTTCTGACATCATTTGACGTCAGAGTGTGTGTATTCTGCGTCTATTGCCACATAAAGAGATGTCCTGAGGGGGGACAGGGCAGAAAAGATGGGAGGCTGTGACATAAGGGAGGGAAGAAGGGACAATCAGAATGCAGATATTTCATATAGCTTGGACATCCTGCTTAATTGGGGTCATGAAAAGTGCCAAATTCTGAGATGTCCCACACATCCCACACCTTATTAAACTGGGCTACATTATCTCCCACCTGTGCCGTCATATATTCCACGTTGCGTATCTCTGAGATGGCTCGTAGAAGTTGAGTTTGAAAGGGGGGTTCGGTGTTCCTCCATCGCAGAGGGATGGCTCACCTGGCTGCCAATAATATGTAGGCGGCAAGTCTATTTAGGGATTTTCCAATGTCAGGGAAAGGAAGGCCTAGTAGGTAATGTAGCTGATCTAGTGGGAAAAATGTCATTTTTATTTTTCTTTACTTTAAGCAATATTAACCACTTGCCGACCGGCATCTGACGGCGACAAAGTGGCTCGATATTGCAAACCGCTGTCATATGACAGCGGCTGCGATATCCCGCACTGTCAGCACGCGTGCCGCTGGTGGCGTGCTCGTGCGCTCACTGTGTTAGGGGGGGGCCAGGGAGCGGGTAGGGCGGACTCGATCGCCGCTGGCTACCAGCGATGGCCCCCCCGCAGTGAAAGAACGGAGGTCCGTGTAAGTAAACAGAGGGGGAAAGGCGGTGATCACAGGCTTCCTGTATATGGAAGCCATGATCACTCCTTTCACCCAGCCAGCCCAGCCCACATACAGTTAGAACACGCCCAGGGAACACAGTTTACCCTTAGAGCGCCCCCTCCAGGTTAACCCCTTCACTGCCAATGGCATTTACACAGTAATCAGTGCATTTTTATAGCCAATGGTCCCAAAAAGTGTCAAAATGGTCCGACGCGTCCCCTGCAATATCGCAGTACTGCTAAAAATCGCAGATCGCCGCCATTACTAATAAAAAAAAAAATAAAAACCCCAGAAATGAATTCTCATCATCCGTAAACGCTGCAACTTTTGCGCAAACCAATCAATAAAAGCCGATTGCGTTTTTTATTACCAAAAATATGAGGAAGAATATAAATCGGCCAAAACCGATGAAAAAAATGTTTTTTTATATTTTTTTTGGATTTGTATATTAGCAAAAAGTAAGACATTTTTTTTTTTTTTTTTTTTTGCAAAATTGTCGCTCTTCTTTTGTTTATAGCAGTGATCAGAAATGACGCAGAGGTGATCAAATACCACCAAAAGAAAGCTCTATTTGTGGGAAAAAAAGGACGCAAATTTAGTTTGGGTACAACGTTGCACGACCGCGCAATTGTCAGTTAAAGCGACGCAGTGCCGAATCACAAAAAGTGCTCTGGTTCTAAAGAGGGAAATCCTTCCGGGGCTGAAGTGGTTAAAATCACTGCTCCTGAAAAAACAATCTATTTTAAAACTTTTTTTTTTTCACTGATTCATGTCCCTTAGGGCAGGACCCGGGTCCTCATACATTTTTTATGGCAATAACTTGGATATAAGCCTTTAAAATGAGCACTTTTGATTTTTCATGTTCCCATTGATTTTAATAGGGTTCTCATGTTCGTAAATTTTTTTTCCCTGTTCGCAAGATCTGATACGAACCAAACTGGGGGGTGTTTGGCCCATCCAATGGGCAAATTGCCACCAATTGCCTTGCCACCAATAAAATATATATATAGTGCAGCGCTTAAACAGTATAGAAATGTGCAAAATATACAAAGGTAAAAAATAGTTGTGCCAGAAAACATATATAAAGTGCCACGTGTTTAAAGTGTCCAAGTATTCATTATATAAACAAAAAACAATAAAATGGAAGTCCAAACTTCAATATTAAGTGTAAACTAAATATCCACATATAAAGTGTCCGTGCAATATATGTTATAATATTGGGGTCTAGAACATGAGTATAACGTCTTGATTGTAGACCAATATGTATAAATGCCCCCAATATATAACACCGTATATGGTGTAGCATCCAGTGATCACCACCGAGTGAAAATCCACCACCAGGTGTACAAATCGCTTACCAGAGGGCGGGGAAATTTCACGCAGAGAGTAATTAGTTGGTATCCAACTGAATGGCCCACCATCATCCTCGCATGCTACTCCATCATCACAATTAACATCCCAGCAGGGGAGATTTTCCACCAAGAATCAATCACCAAGGAACTCCAAGCAGTAATAGCATCCAAATCATAGATCAAGCCATAAAAGCCTCCATAGTGTAAAATATAAACTTCTTTTAATAAAAAAGGTTAAAAGCACTTACATCAATGAAGACAAATACAGGCCCTTCAATCATAAAATTTGTGTTGCAATGACCAGGGGGGACAAAAATCCAATGAGTTTCGTCTCCACAGACTTCTTCCACCAATGGCCACCTTCACAGGGGGCTTTACTTGCTTATATCACAGTCTGTCCAAAGGAAGGGAAAGATCATACCCTCCCGCAGAGTTACCGTCCGATTTCATTATTGAATACGAACCTGAAACTATTCGCCAAGATCCTCACCAACCGTCTTAAACGTCTCCTTCCTGAGATAGTCAACCCGGACCAAATGGGGTTTATAGTAGGTCGGGAGGCAAGGAATAACTCCATTAGAGCCCTCCAGCTCATGAATTGGGCCCGTACACACGATCATCTGCCTCCTTACCTAATTCTTTCCACTGGCGCTGAGAAGGCATTTGATGGTGTGGACTGGGATTTCCCTAAGGTTGTGCTGGTGTGGTTGGGTTTGGGCTTGCATATGTTACAATAGATTTCAGCACTTTATGCATCCCCCGTGGCTCAGGTAAGGGGGAATCGGGGCTTATCCTCAGTGTTCCCCATTCAGAACGGCACGAGACAGGGGTGTCCACTCTCACACCTATTATTCACTCTGGTCCTAGAGCCCCCGAACCTGATGGAGGAACTAACGGCCAATATTCAAGTATCTAAACTTCCGGATTAATTACTCCAAATCGGAGATCCTGCCCATCACTGTTTCTTTGAATATGGCCTCTGCCTTGAAGGGGTCTTTTCCCTTTGCTTGGACATCACCATCTATGTGTTACCTTGGCATATACCTCACAGACAACTTAAACACCTGTGATAGGTTGGCGTGATTAGGCTCAAGTGTAGATGCATTTTAGGCGATCCACAACAGTCAAGATCTCTTTTTAAGAGCATGGCAGCCCATGTTTATTGAAATAGCCCAAATTCTTGGTCCTGACCACGCCCACACACACCTGGACAATGAAAGTCCTGGCTGCTTTTAAAACCTGGTCCCAGGATTGGAGATTTTCTCCCTCCCAGATCGCTGAGAAATCTCTAAGCTCCAGGTTCCCAAATGGACTTTACCAAACCTGGAAGAAACTGCCAGAACAGATTATTCCATGTCAAATAAAAGTCCTGGAGCCTGTCAACCTGCCTGGTTGACAATCCTGGGGGACAAACACCATGACAGGGAACCGCCCTGTCAAATATCGCCCCCTTTGTTTTGATCCCGTAGGGGACGGAATATACCAAGCCAAACTCTTGAGTGGGGCACCTCTGCGTCAACTGTCAGCTGCGTGGGCCTACTCTTTCTTCTGGGTGTGTTTCCACACACACCCTAGCCTTAATCCTTAATCCCCATTTACCGGTATCTTTGGAAACCAATCTCTCATGTAGCACAAATACACTTTTTGGTTCACCAACAGACATATTCAGACCAACATTACAACACTCAATGTTGCGGCCATTACTAATTTTTATTTTTCTAGTGTTGGTTAGGACAGAGTCCGCAGAGGTCACACACACCAGAGGACAGCCATCCTCCATGGGAACCTCACCAGACATCACCTCCTCTGGTGTCATGCACTCTGCAAGCAGCTGTCCCACCACCTGACCTTTTCCAGTTCCATCTGGATTTCTATGCAAAACCTGAACAGATGAGCTCTCGTCTGTTCCACTTGCAATTTTTACAGCATTTCTCATCCCTGCCCTTGTCTCTGGAACCTTATCAGGTTTGTCACATAAACCTACTTCTAAACTGGGGACCCCAGCCTTTTTAACCACATCCGTCTGAGCCCTGGTCAGGATCCCTGCTGCCTTCTGATCCATGCTCGGCCCTTCCATCTCATATAACTTGGCCACTGGAACTGTATATCCGGCCTTCACCGACAACTGACCAGCAGCATCTGGGATCATCGCAGCAGAAATGCTTTCCACCTGGCTATTAGAAGGTTAAACCGCAGACCCTTTCTCCTCACTTTCCATCTCTCTAAAGCCTCTCCCATATACCACTTTTACAGGAAGTAATCCAGCAGCATACCCAAGTGCAACTTTTACCAAAGGTAACAATTTCAGGAATAAATCATTCCTGTCTTGTTTTCCTTTGTGGTGTTCAGTCTGCCATTCAGTGCTCCACCCAGTGGTACTCCGCAGTACCAGATCATCAGACTGTGTAGGAGACACACTAGAATAGATGGCCTGTACTACCCGTAGTTCAAGCATCTCCTTGAGTGCTTTTGTTACAAGCCAGACCCTTGATTCCAAACCTTTCCTGTGGACTTTCATGACACTGGGAACGCAGAGAGACTCACTTGCTGCGACTTGAGAAGTTGCAACGCTTAACAAAAGCTCCTCCCAGCTGAAGGTAACCACAGCCTAGTGCTCTTCCAGAGCGCTGCCAGATGCTGGACTTATACCCAACTTCTCAGGCTCAGCATCAGTGAACTGCTCTAGAACATTGCCAGTGACCCCGTCACTTTGACACCGCATGTCAGCGTTACTTCTGGGAGTCATGGACAAAGTCTCAGCAGTGTGCTTGCCCTTATCTGGTCCTTCTTTCTCTTGAGGGTTAACCCCTGCATCAGCTACCATGCCTTCAGCTACAGGCTGTTCTGCAGTCCCTCCTGCTGGCAAATCAGAAACAGTGCCCACCTTATTTTTGTGCATAAAAGCTTTGTCTATCAGGGAGATTAGGCTTTTACTCCAACTAACCCAATCCATTCCATGTGTACTCCATTCGTTCCTCAGCACCGATCCATCCGCCCAAGGAGACACATGCAAGCAGACAGGCTTAGCTGCAGACTCATTGCATAAATCAGTGTGAAACATTTCAGACTCTGGCAATGCCTGACTACCCACAGCAGGTTGCAATACACCACATCCCCCACCGTGCTCAGGTGGTGCTTCATAAACCTCAAACAGTTTCGCATTTTCCACAAGTTGCATTAACCCATTATTTGCCTGCACACTTTCAGTACTAGCAGATTGTACTAATACATTCCCATTAAAAGGTGCAGTTCCACTCTGCCCCACCAGAGTGACATTGCAGTTGTCCAGGGCAACTTCCGGCTCCAATACAGGATGTTCCCGGGAGATTTCTACTGACAACTGTGTTGTCTTACCATCAGTTGCTATTGGCAACAGCCCATTTTTGATCACAGCTTTTGCACTGTGAGAACCTGGGATTTCCCCAACATCACTGCATTTTTCATTAAAATTTACATTAAATATATCACATTTAGTCATCAACACAGGTGCAGTTTGGACTTTAACCCCTGCCTCCCCACTGTACAGTGTACTGCACATGGAAAAGTTACTCTCAAGAGGATATTCAGTGGCTCCACTAACAGGGATCACTCTCACATCATTCATTATGACCCTCTGTAGATTATTGTGAACTAATTAGAATTGCGGTTAAAAAACGCTATCCTCTCCCCAGGTGCCCAAATTATTCCAAAGACAATATTTTCAAAACTGGACCTTCGAGGAGCATATAACTTAGTTCGCATATGAGAGGGGGATGAGTGGAAGACAGCTTTCCGCACTCGATTTGGACAATTCAAGTATCTTTATATAGACTTTAACACGGAGGGTACTTATTACACTTTGTACACTGCCTGTTAATGTTAGCTGCGCCATGTGATTGTAATATATGCTCATATATCTATTCACCTTAGTGTGTTAAATGCTATACCCAATCAAAATTGGTTTCAGATAACAATACTATCACTGAAAATTATTCAAGCATCAACATTAATAAAGTCCATCTTGTGCTCTTTGTTCAAAGATTTAGATTTTCATCTGGTTAAAGTTGCAAGACTAAAACAATTTTTTATATATAAAATTGCGAAAATAAAACCAAAATGAAAAAATATAAAAATGAAGCTAATATCAGAAAATGATCAAAAAATAATAGGAAGCTGTAGGGATTCAAAAGTTCTCTCTGCAATATTCCACTGCTAAATATCACATCGTTCTTCTCTTGGTTACTCCCATATACAAAGGGTTAAACTTGGAACCAGTCCACAGATGAATGCAGTTTCTCCCAACTGATATGCTCCTTGCTGCTTCCCTATGGGTCCCCACTTACCAGAGCTGTGATCTTTGTGTGCTGTCCTGCTCCTTATGGGTGAGCCGGTTACCCTCCCATTCTGCCTCTGTGTTAAATCATCTCTTGAGATATTTTCCATGTAGTATGCAAAGGAAAAAGGAGAGCATAAAATTGTATTACTTTATTTTACACGCCCCTTTCCCCTAAAAACATGCTTACATTATATAAAATACAATATCGCCTTGTACTTAAAATACGTTACATCACCGTATCCCTCCCCTTGTGTTAGCCTCTTTGTTGTTTAAACGTCCCAGGCTTGAGATGCGAGGGTTGCGAGTGACTGACTGTCAGGTTGGTAATCAAAGCTGTGTGGTCACGCCCAGACGCATTTCATCATTCCGTCTTTCTCAATGGGCATGGCCAAACGTCACGGCTCCTATCTCTTTATACTATTGCTGCGAGTGTGTTACCTATCAGCTGTGGACGGGGTGGTCTCTGACTAGGTTACTGCCATTGTGATTGCTGTTTTCCTTTTTCAGATCTCTATTGATACTTGTAACTTTTCTTTATACTTCTATCTCTAACCGGCTTCTACCCGCTGTGCTTATACTATGTTTCTTTACATTCTGCAATGTTACATTTGCTCGTCGCTCTTCCTACTTGTAAGAAATATTTATTTATATAAAGATTAAAAGTTCTTTTGTAATAAAATTACTTCATAATGGAGTTATTCAATAGTTCTTCTTCACCGCCTTTTTAACTAATAGTTTATACTTTGTCTGCTGATGAGAATTCGCTTATAACTAAGGAGGTCATGTTATGCCAGACAATCTATGTGTCATTCACCTGCCCATCTAATACCAATCAGATCGTTGTCCGGTTATGGTACATAGGTCTGTTGGGGAATATTGGCTATTTGTATTGCTCAGTTGGATCTGCCGTTAGCGCACCGGTCAATTCCATTATGATCGTTTTCCGAATTTTATCCTATACACTCATAGTTAGATTGGTTAATTCATACCTCTAAATTTAGATGGGTATGTGTGTACTGTGGCCATGTCTCTTTTCGCTTTCCTGATCTATATTACTGTGTGTTTTATTATATGGACCCCACTCTTTATTTAGCCATTTTTTAATTTTTTTAAAGCAATTCTGAATTTTATCATTTGCTATCATTGTCACTTCTACCTGTTTATTCCATGTCCCTCTCCCCGCTATATAGTGCTTCTGTCTTTTGTTTCCTGTACTTTCATCCATGGTTGTTCATCACCTTCACATGGTATAGTTTTTGTTTTTATTTTTATTCATATTTTTGTTCTTATTACTTATATTTTTATTCCTGTTCATATGATGCACCTTATGTAATGGTCTCCTAACATTGTGATGTTACTTTCTTATTTTTTTCATTCACAATCCTTACTTCTATTTCCTTAGCCGTCATATATGCTACGCTGTTGGTGTTAAGTTCATCAATGTCTGAATATTTTTATGTGTTATTTCAGGTGATTTTTTTTTTATTATATGGTTGAATATATTTGTATTTATATAGATAACAGGAAAGATACATAAGTACAGGTAATGCTTAAAAGTATATAGATTTTTCGGCGAGGAGCCGATCTGGTGAGACATATTTCGCACAGACTGATGCATCAAAAAGAAAATAAAACATAAAAATGCAGGAGCAGTCAGTGGAATAATAATATGTAAAGCATCAAACTGAACAGTCCAAATTAATTAGCGAAATGAAACTTTCTTAAAAGAAGAGAAAAAAAAAGAAGTACAACAAAAAAAGGACAAGAGAGAAGAGTGGAGAGAAAAGCATGAGAAGAAAAAGAAATCGAAAGAGAGGAATAACAAGGGATGGGGTGGCGAGCCCCCTCAGCAATCCCACGCACCCCATTGCTACCGCCCGTGTTGGGCGAACGGTAGCACTTACATGGGACATATTAGCGTAGGATATAACATTACGCATACCGTTAAATGGAGGATTCATGACTACACTCAAAGTTTCAGTTCAGGAGAAGAGGAAAATTCTATCCAGATTGTCCACAATTACTTAAATTTATCCCATGTGTCTTTTTCTTGGGCAACAAGTCTTCCATTAACATAATGTCGTTCATCTCAGCAACCCATTTGGAAAAAGGGGGAGTGGCCCGGACCTTCCAAAATCTGGAAATAAGCTGTCTCCCTGCTGTAAGAAAGAATCACAATGATTTTGACTTTTGCGACTTAATCGAGCCTGGGAGAATAGATAATAAAGCTATGAGCGGGCTAGGGACTAAGGGGTCATTATATAGGTCCATGTATGTCTGAAATATTTGGGCCCAGAAGGTTGTGATGAGGGAGCGCTCCCACCAAATATGGAGGAAGGTTCCCTGTCCTCCATTACACCGCCAACAGATATCAGAGGAATTGGGAAATAAGCGACACACTGTGGTAGGCACATAGTACCACCTAGCTACTACCTTATCATTTTTCTCTTGAGCGTAGCTGGAGACCGTGCGTGAATAGGAAAGCTTTTTGCCAGTCCAGGTCAGATATCTCAGTTCCCAGCGACTCAGACCAGATCCTGGTATACTTAGGAAGGGTGTCGTTAAGATTGGTTTGAATGATTTTATAGATGTCAGATAGTGAATGGCGAGGTACCTCGGGCAGGGTACATAAGTGTTCATAGTTTGTGAGTGGCCTGTGGATTTGTTTTGCATTATGTAGGAGCCTAGAAAAGGAGTCGAGATGTAGTTTGGTCAGCCATGAGATCTGAGCAGTCTCTGTCGAGGGGCCCATCAAAAGGACCCCGTAGAGCGATGAACAAATTGACGGGCTGTGGGCCAAGAAAGTCTGTCATAAGCTGCAAACCTCTGCATCCCTCTGTTATCAGTCATCGCAGGGTGATCAAACAAGGGAGAGAGAGGGCCCGGTTCTGTGGACAGAACGTATTTATCTCGTCTCCTATACCACATCTGTAGGGCAGATAACGTTAACGGAGAAAGGGTGCGTAACTTCTTGTATTGCTGGCAGTTGCCCCAAAGAAGGGCCCTAAGGTCTAAGGGCGATATGTCTTGTTCTACCGATACCGCAAGTTTAGTCGTCGGTTGAGGGAACCACTCCAGGATTCGGGACAAAACCTAAGCCGACTGATATAGTTCAAAATCTGGGAGCCCCAGGCCTCCCCTCAACCTTGATTGGCATAGGAGCTGATGTTTGAGTCTGGGGTGTTTCCCCTGCCACACATATTTAATGGCTAGAGATCTGAGTGTGTGAAAAAACGACGTTGGAAGGGTGATGGGAAGCGTCTGAAATAAATACAAAAATTTCAGGAAGACGTCCATTTTCAAGACATTTATGCGGCCAAACCTGGAGAGGTTTAAGTCTGCACGTGACTCCAGTAAACGTCTTATTTTAGTCAGGAGGGGGCTGTAATTAAGGCAATAAATATCCGCGAAACAGGTCGGGATGGCAGTCCCCAAGTACGTAATCGCCCTCGGTTATCATTGAAACTGGTAGTCTGCTTGAAGAAGAGAGAGTGTCGCAGGAGAGAGTGAGACATTTAGAGCTTCTGTTTTAGTGAGGTTTAATTTATAATTGCTAAACTTCCCAAATCTATTAATTTCTTTTAGTATAGAGGGCAGACTAATGAGGGGTTGTGTGACATATAGCAAAAGATCGTCTGCGTATAACGCAAGTTTATTATGAGAAGAGGTAGTGTGGATACCGCGGATCGCTGGATTCGCTCTCAGGGCTTGTGCCAGATGTTCAATGGTCAAGGCAAACAGAAGGGGTGACAAAGGGCACCCCTGTCTGGTGCCATTGGAAATGCTTAGTGGAGAGGATTGGGTGCCGTTGACTAATGCCGTAGCCGTGGGTGAGGAGTACATTGCCATAAGCCGGCTCACCATTTTGGGGCCGAGCCCAATTTGGGTTAACGTGTGATGTAGAAAGGGCCAACTGACTCTGTCAAATGCTTTTTCCGCATCGCACGAAATAAGGCATGCCGGTATGTTGTGTCGTTGTGCATGTGCAATCAGGTGCAGAGTTTTGGTGGTGTTATCTCTGGCCTCGCGCCCAGGGACAAACTCCACCTGATCTCCCTGGATAAGGGTAGGCAATTGAGGTGACAGACGTGTAGCTAGAATTTTGGTGTATAGTTTAAGATCCAAATTCAGCAGCGAAATTGGCCTATAATTGCTGCACAGGGAGGGATCTTTCCCTGGTTTAGGAATTACTGCTATTTGCGCTCTAAGAAGGGAGGGGGGTGGGAGGCAAGATTCGTTTATTGAGTTGAAAGCCGTCGCCAAAAGTGGGGCCAATTGGGAGGCAAAGGTTTTGAAGAATCGAGTCGTAAAGCCGCCTGGGCCCGGGCTCTTCCCATTCTTAAGTCCTTTAATGACTTGGGTAAATTCCGCGTCAGAGAGGGGTGCTTCAAGGTCCTGTGCTGATTGGGGAGATAGAACAGGTAGAGCGGTTTCCTGAACGTAAGCCAGGAGCTCTGATGAACCCTGATGGGTGGGATGTGTCGCTCCCACCTAAGTGTTCTGGGGGAGGTTGTATAAGTGGGAGTAATACGTACGGAACTCTTCCGCTATATCAGAATTAGCTTGGATTTTACCTTTGGATGCGGAGATTAGGTGAGGGACGTTGGAGCGGGTCTCTCTAGGGTTTAGGACTCGGGCTAGGTGCCTACCGCATTTATTGGCTTGAGAGTAGTGAATAGCCTTGCCTTTATCCCGGGCTATCAAGGCTCGTTCAGAGAACAATCGTAGGAGGTCTCTACGGGCATTAGTGAGATCTAACAAAGTGGCACTGTCAAGCATGCCTTTGTGTGAGTCCTCCAACATAGCGATTTTGGAAAGAAGAGAGGAGATCTCGTGGGCTCTCGCTCTTTTCAAACGTGCTCCATGTTGGATAAAAACCTCTCTTAGGACACACTTCAGGGCCTCCCATTTGATAAGGGCGGATGTGTCATCTCTAGCATGATTTAGTACAAAGTCCCTAATAGTTTGAGAGACAGCCTGGGTGCATACTGTATCCCTCAACAGGTTATCGTTTAGTCTCCATGTGCACCCCCCCTACCAAGAGGGGGGATCCCAGGGAGAGGTGCACAGGAGCATGATCTGACCATAGTGTCATACCTATTGTGGCATCTGGACTACTATCTAGGAGGGACTGAGAAACTAAGATATAGTCAATCCTACTGTAAGAGGAGTGTGCTGTGGAATAATAGGAGAAGTCCCTGCCCGAGGGGTTCAAAACTCGCCATATATCTATTAATGACATGTCTGCTAGTATCCTACGGATTTTGGTCAAGCATGCCGGAGACAGAGAGGACTTACCAGACGATGTATCTATACGGGGAATCAGCGCACAATTCAGGTTTCCACCTAGAAGCACATTGACGGCCCCGAACTTGCGAAGCTTGGTCTTCAGCGAAAGGAGGAACCCCAATTGGTCTTGGTTAGGAAAATAAACATTGACAATTGTGTATACAGTTTGCAAATGTTTAATCTTCAAAAAAATAAATCTACCCAATGGGTCAACCAGACTGTCTAAGACTTCAGGTGTAAAGGAGACGTGAAATGCTATTGATACTCCCTTCGAGCGTGCAGCAGGGTTGGGACTATGGAACCAAGTAGAATAGTGCCTGAGGGGTAACTTTGGGATAGTGTCTGCTCTAAAGTGTGTTTCCTGCAAAAGCAGGACTTGGGTATGGCTTTTGTGGAAATGATATAAGATTTGATTCCTTTTTTCGGGGGTATTGAATCCTCTACAATTTAAGGAGGAGATTTTCAAGTAAGGATTGGCATGCATTCCCACGGTTCTAAGTGATGGAGATAGTCATATATGTAGAGGGGGGTCGCCACAACCGTCCAAAAATAGAACAGAGCTGAAAAGAGAGAAATAGATAAGAAAGAAGAGAGAAGGGCAGAGGGACGTATTGCACTTGAGGTGTGAGAGGTCGCCATGTGTATCCACCAGCTGGCGGCCCACGTATGTGAGAAGGTTAAGGATCCCGTAGACGTATCAGAGCAGTCCCTCTGACCTGCAAAAGTTTGGAGTAAATATCCAGAGGGAGATTCAGTCAAAGGTAGGGTTAAGAGGACAGAGAGAAGGAACAAAAGAAAAAGAGACCTTATGGGTCTACTATAACAATCATCTAAACACATTTCAAAAGGGGCCTCCGTGTGCGCCCCCAACTCTAAAGTGGGGAACATGACTAGCCCATAGGGTGGCCTGCACGGATCAACCGAGTAACTAGAAACCATATAGACCAGCAATTAACGGCTTGACTCCAGGGCCTTGGGTAAAGGAGGAATGATCAGTCTGTTATCAGAACCATGTAAAAGGCACCTCCCGGTGTAGCACAGTCTCCTCAGCCCCTGAAAAAAATGTCTAACCGCCGCATAACTGCATGCGAGGGGATTACTTCCTTAAATGACCTATGGGGGCCATAATAATAACAGAGGGAAAACCATCATGGTAGGAGGATGTGTGTGGACCACGAGATAGCAGTCCTCATCCTCCAGAGGCAGTGTATCCCACTAAAAGCAATAGACTCAACAGGAGTAGGTGTAAAGCTTGAACAAAAACCAGTTATTATGAAAAAGTAGTCCTCCGCCTAATGTACCGCCAAGTACAGTAAGGCATTAGTGCGCTTTCAAGGGAGCACTGTACTCCCTTTCAACCTTCAGAAGCTTTGGACATCCTGGATCGGGATCTTTTCTTCTTTCCTCTGGAGCTTGGTTGCCATCCATGGTTGATTGGCAGTCCATTGTTAGGAGCTAATAACGGCCAGTCCTGGATGGAGACCTGATGTAGTTCAAAAGTTCCAAGCAGGTTAGGGAGGTTACCCAGGGTGCAAAGGATCGCAGATTTGCCTTCATGAGAGACAGCTAGCTGGAAGGGAAATCCCCAACGGTACTTAATTTGCTTCTCGGTAAGCATTGAGGTCTAGGGTTTCAATGCCCGCCGCATATCAAGGGTTAATTTAGATAGGTCTGGCAGGAGGACAATTCGAGAGTTATTAAATTGAATGCTATCCTGTTCACGGGCGGCTTTCATGATGTCAGCTTTTACTGCATAGAAGTGCACTCTGCAAATGGCATCTCTGGGGTATTCTGAGTTAGTTTTTTGTGGACCCAGGGCCCTTGCACTCTGTCCAGTTCAAGCGGATCGTCCTTAGGCCGCTGTAAGAGCTCATTAAAGATGGCTTTAGTTGCAGATGACAAGTCCGCAGGTAATACAGTTTCTGGTAGGCCCCTTATATGGATATTATTCCTGTGGGCCCTATTCTCTTGGTCGTCCTGGCGGAGGATTAGCTGTTGGATCTGGGCAGCATGTGTGTTCAGTACCGCTTCATAGGTATTAACCATTGTAATCGTGTCATCTAATGTGTGCTCTATGTCCTTTAGCCTCCCTGTGACATCTCTGCGTAGCTCAGATATTTCCTGCTTGTAGGAGGATTCCAACCTCCGCACGTAGGCCTCAAAATCATGGCGGGTAGGGAGCGCTTTAATATAGGCCTCCATGTCCCAAGTGGAGCCTGAGCGTTGGGAATCTGGGGAGTGACATCCCGATCTCAGGGAGCCCTGTTCTGAATCCGGTGAGTAACGAGCTCTCTGCCTGGTTCTCATCTGTGATGAGGAAGGAGGGGGACTCACCCGTTGTGAGGACTGGTGGCGTTCAACAGGCCGGGACGACGCCATCTTGGAAGGGGAGACTCCGCTCTGTGATTTCTCCAGCTGGTTGTTGTTTCGGCGTCTTGTGCAAGTCCCCTTGTCTTTCCTCCTCATAGCAGAGCGATTGGCTGGGGTTAGCTGTGCTGCTGACCGGTTTTAAGGCGATCCGTGCGGGAGCCGAAGGGAGATGCGACCGCTCACTCCATACGCCAGGCCACGCCCCCTTTATTGCATTATATTCTATTTTGTTGTAATCTGATTCTATTTGTGTATACATAAATATATCTGTTGGTGAGTGTTCCTAATCACTTGATACTCCTATATAGATTGTTCTACTACTTAAGGGAGCTTCTTTGATGGTTTTATATCAATAATTACTACACTTCTATCTCAATCGTCACTCAACAAACAGTTAACGTCTAATTCGATGTTTAACCCTTTCGGGTATAAAGAATCAGTAAGGTATATCCAGCGTATATACTCTATATGTTCCTATATTCTTTTACTTAGTTTTCTTTTGGTTCGGCCAATATAAATAAGCCCAGAAGGGCATTCCAGAGCGTAAACTACATGTGTTGACTGGCATGTTATACATTCTTTAATTGCAAATTTCTTATTATTAGCTGGAGATATAAATTCAGTGAGTCCTCTGAGATGCATGTTTACTTGTTGGCAGGCCTTGCATCTTCTGCAGGCATAAAAGCCCTGTTTTTCCCAGAACATTTTGGGTTTGCTAGGTGGATCTAGCACTTTCTTCACTATCCTATCCCCAAATGATTGATTCTTTCTATATATGAAGACAGGCATTTCCAGTATATTTTTATTCAAAGTTTTGTCCATTTTGAGTATTTCCCAGTGTCTAACAAAGATTTTCTTCACTTCCTTATATTGTTTGTGATATTCCGATATAAACCCCCACTCGTGTTTGGTTGTTTCCGGTTTGACTGTATCTTGCAAGCTATTTTCTTGCGTGATCTTTTTGATTTCTGTTCTTGTTTTTTCCAGTTGCTCCGTATTGTATCCTTTTTCTTGGAACCTTTTCATTATAGTTAAAGATTGGGTTTCATAATCCTCATCAGAGGTGCAATTCCTTCTTATTCTTGTGAATTGCCCTTTAGGAATATTTTTAGCCATCTTGGATGGTGGCCACTGCTAATTGGTAAATATCCATTTCTATCTGTAGGTTTGAAGAATGCCCTCGTCTCCAAATGGTCACCTCTTCTCATTGTTGACCCGTTCTGTGCTCCAATGACAATCCAAAACTATGTTCTGATTGTTGGTATTTAGTTGTTGTGTATATTCCCTAAGTGTGGTCTCTGTTCTTGCCCATATAAAAAACAGGTCATCAATAAATCTTTTATAGAACACTAGTTCCTTTCTGTTCTGTCCAAAAATGGCTTTGTCCTCCCATTGGCTCATGAAGAGGTTCGCCAAACTAGAGGCGAATTTGGCTTCCATGGCTACGCCCCGTTTTTGTGTATAAAATTGTTCGTTGTACCAGAAAAAATTATGTGAGAGACAATACTCTAGCATCATTTTCAAAAATCTTTTTTGTGCTTCCGGTAAATTGTCTCTATGGCTCAGTGCCCAATTTAGGGCCAGCAGTGCGTCTTCATGCTGGATGACTGTGTATAGCGATGCCACATCTGCAGTCACCAGGAGAATTGGTTGGTCTATAGAGAAGCTGATTGATTTGATTTGTTGTAGTAGGTCCTTAGTGTCTTTTAAAAAAGCCTTTGTGTGGATTACACTTTCTTGCAGGAAGTGGTCTAAGTACTGTCCCGTTCTGGCTGTAACTGAATTTATACCGTTCACAATTGGTCTTGCAGGCGGATGAACAGGGTCTTTATGTACTTTGGGTACTGTATATATTGTTGGTATCCTGTTGAAGCTTGGATATAAGTACCTTTTTTCTTTTTTTGTTATAATGCCTTTCTGGTATCCATATTCAACTAGACTTTCAAGTTCCTTCCTATATTGTGCCGTGGGGTCTTTGGGTAGTTTACAATACGTTTGCTCATCTGCGAGCATTTCTTCTAGTTGTGAGTGGCGTAGCCATGGGAGCCAAATTCGCCCCTAGTTTGACAAACCTCTTCATGAGCCAATGGGAGGACAAAGCCATTTTTGGACAGAACAGAAAGGAACTAGTGTTCTATAAAAGATTTATGGATGAACTGTTTTTATATGGGCAGGAACAGAGACCACACTTAGGGAATATACACAACAACTAAATACCAACAATCAGAACATAGTTTTGGATTTTCATTGGAGTGAAGAACGGGTCAACTATTTAGACCTAACCATCATGAGAAGAGGTGACCATTTGGAGACGGGGGCATTCTTCAAACCTACAGATAGAAATGGATATTTTCCAATTAGCAGTGGCCACCATCCAAAATGGCTGCAAAATATTCCTAAAGGGCAATTCACAAGAATAAGAAGGAATTGCACCTCTGATGAGGATTATGAAACCCAATCTTTAGGTTCCAAGAAAAAGGATACAATACGGAGCAACTGGAAAAAATAAGAACAGAAATCAAAAAGATCACGCAAGAAAAAACCTTGCAAGATACAGTCAAACCAGAAACAACCAAACACGAGTGGGGGTTTATATCGGAATATCACAAACAATATAAGGGAGTGGAGAAAATCTTTGTTAGACACTGGGAAATACTCAAAATGAACAAAACATTAAATAAAAATATACCGGAAATGCCTGTCTTCATATATAGAAAGAATCAATCATTTGGGGATAGGATAGTGAAGAAAGTGCTAGATCCACCTAGCAAACCCAAAATGTTCTGGGAAAAACAGGGCTT
>BLSH010009605.1:45007-64635 GCA_018402905.1 Glandirana rugosa | reverse complement strand
TTCGCTTCCAATTCCGTCTAACACCACTACCCCCTGAGGTAAGAATCTTTGTGTCTCTCCGGTTAGACAGTGTTTCTGGACTTCGTGGCTTGACATTTGACAAATGGCCCGCGAGCCCATGCCCTGTAGTGCCTAGCCCACCTGTCTAACGACCCTCCCCGACCCCTTCTGGGTCGACAGTACCACGTACAACCGTGGTTACTGTTTCAATCTCCATCCACCTCACAGGATTTCTTTCTAAAGTCCCTGGATCCTCGTTTCAACTTCTTCCCAGCAATCTGTCCACCCGATCCGTGATGTCCCGTACCCGAGCGCCCGGTAAACAGTTTACAGTTCGGTGCTTCAGGTCTTTGTGACAGATTGGCCTCTCTGTGTTTCTAAGAATGGAGTCCCCCATCACCACAATCTGCCTTAACCTTCGCTTGACTTCATCCCCACCCTCGCTGGAGGAGTTCTCCCCTGGCAGCTAGGGGCGCCACTCTGCTCCAGCGATGCTGATTCCTGGTTGGTTTCCGAAATATCACACAACGTGGTGTATTTATTGGAATGCTCCAGCCCAGGATCTGCCTCCCTGACTTTATCCCTTCTACCCTTCCTAACTGTCACCCATCTACTCTGTTCTGGTGCCTGCGTCTCTGTGTCTCCACCCGCCTCTGTGCTGGCCCCTGCCGACACCTGCCGAGTACGATCCCAACTCTCCTTAAGTATGGAGAGTCGTCTCAGTGTTGACAGTTGCTTCCTTAGATTCAGAACCTGGGCTTCCAGGGAAACAACGCTCTTACATTTTGTACAGCAGTATTCGCCCTCAATCTCATGATCAAGGAACGCATACATGTGACAAGATGTACACCGAATCGCTTCTCCACACCCGCCGGGCATCGTACCTATTGATTTAGTGGGGACTGGGAATTTTGCCCTATCCAATTACCTAACTGCTGGCTGCCTTCCACTAATACTCCCCATACACAGGTACTCACAACACTCGGGTATTCACACCACTCTCGGGTACTCACACTGCAGTACTCAGGTACTCGCCCAATACACAGGCACTCACCTGATACTCACTTTGCACTAGTATTCACTGTACTCCCAACACTGAGGTACTTGCAATACTCAGGTACTCGCAATACTCAGGTACTCACAATACTCAGGCACTCGCAATACTCAGGCAATCGCTATACACAGGTACTCGCAATACTCAGGTACTCGCAATACACAGGTACTCGCAATACACAGGCACTCGCAATACACAGGTACTCACTATACACAGGTACTCACTATACACAGGTACTCACTATACACAGGTATTCACAATACACAGGTACTCACTATACACAGGTACTCACTATACACAGGTACTCACTATACGCAGGTATTCGCAATACACAGGTACTCACTATACACAGGTACTCGCAATACTCAGGCACTCGCAATACTCAGGCACTCGCAATACTCAGGTACTCGCAATACCCAGGTAGTTCACATACTCAGGTACTTCACAATACTCAGGTACTTCACAATACACAGGTCTCACACAGTCAGTCTTTAATTAGCAGTTGTGTCTCTCTGCTAGCCTCTGTAATCTGATACTGACTGCAGCTCGTCAGCCTCTGCCTTTAGCCTCTGTCAGCCTGTCAGGTTTGTCACACAGTGATCTGCACTCACCGCTGCCGCACTTCTCCTTCCGTCTCCACCGCCCCCTCCTCTGTCCTCTCTTGGGGGAAAGTCCTTTGTTGTACCTTGCTGCTCGTCCTGGTCCCCCCGCCTCCTCCTTCGGTCACGGGTGAGGGGGGTGTGGGGGAATGCCGCATCTACCGCCCACCGCTTCCTCGTCCAGATTTCAGTGGGGGGGGGTCAGTCTGGAGCTCCCCGCACACGCTGCTCCCCGTCGCTGTTAAGCCGCCCTGCCACCGCTGCTTCACCCGGGGGGGGTCCGTTTGGGGCCAGTTGGGTCTGGTCTGTCCCTGGAGCTCCCCGCACACACACACACACGCTGCTCTCCGCACGCTGCTCGCACTCTGCTTGAATTTTCATGCCAAAGTGTTCCGCTCTACAGCGCAGTCTTCATGGTGCTCCAGGGCCTTCAAAAGTGTAATAGGTGGTTGAGAAATGAGATGTCTAATTTATGCTCGTAGAACGCCTAAAGGTGCTACTTCAATGTTGGGCCTGTGTATGTGGCCAGGCTGTGTAAAAGTCTCACACATGTGGTATCGCCATACTCAGGAGGAGTAGCAGAATGTGTTTTGGGGTGTCATTTTTGCTATGTACATGCTATGTGTTGGAAATATCTTATAAATGGACAGCTTTGTGTAAAAAAAACGCTTTTTCATTTTTATTCCACATTTTCCAAAAACGTCTGGAAAAAAATGAACCGTTCAAAAGACTCATTATGCCTCATAGATTATTCGTTGGGGTGTTATCTTTCCAAAATGGGGTCATTTTGTGGGCAATTCCATTGTCCTGGTGCTTCAGGGCCTTCAAAAGTGTAATAGGTGGTTTAGAAATGAGATGTGTAATTAATGCACGTAGAACGCCTAAAGGTGCTACTTCAATGTTGGGCCTGTGTATGTGGCCAGGCTGTGTAAAAGTATCACACATGTGGTATTGCCATACTCAGGAGGAGTAGCAGAATGTGTTTTGGGGTGTCATTGCAAGTATGCATATGCTGTGTGTGAGAAATAACTTGTTGTTATAACAAATTTGTGTAAAAAAAAAAAAAAAAAAATTATTCATTTTGCAAAGAATTGTGGGAAAAAAATACAACTTCAAAAAATTCACCATGCCTCTTACTAAAAACCTTGGAATGTCTACTTTCCAAAAAGGGGTCATTTGGGGGGTATTTGTACTTTCCTGGCTTGTTAGGGTCTCAAGAAATTAAATAGGTGGTCAGTACATCAGGTGTGATCAATTTTCAATGATTTGCACCATAGCTTGTAGACTCTATAACTTTCACAGAGAATAAATAATATACACTAATTTGGGTTATATTTACCAAAGATATGTAGCAGTATAAATTATGGCCCAAATTTATGAAGAAAAATAACTTTTTTGCAAGATTTTTCAACACAAACTAAAAAAAAGTGTTTTTTTTTTTATTTTCGCGACTTTTTCGCGTATATTGAAAAAAATAAAAAACCCAGCAGTGATTATATACCACCGAAAGAAAGCTCTATTTGTGAGAAAAAAATGATAAAAATTTTGTTTGGGTACAGTGTAGCATGACTGAGTAATTGTTGTCATTTAAAGTGTGAGAGCGCTGAAAGCTGAAAATTGGTCTGGTAAGGAAGGGGGTGAAAGTGTCCTGTATGGAAGTGGTTTAAAGTCTATATAAATTGTTCAAATATCAAATATAGCAGCAGCCAAATAAACAAAATGCTTTCCGAGACTTTCTGGATTTGTTTGTCATCGTATACTTAGATGACATATTACTCTTTTCTTCCCTGGACAACCACCGCAGGCATGTGAAAAGTGTCTTGGGCCGGCTTCGGCAGCATGGTTTATATGCCAAACCGGAGAAATGTGAATTTGAACACCAAAGCATTACATTTCTGGGACTGATTATATCCACCGAAGGCGTTAAGATGGGTCCCCAAAAAGTCGCTGCCATCCTTGACTGGCCAGCCCCCATAGATAAGAAAGGTGTTCATCATTTTTTTTGTGGGATTCACAAATTTTTACTGGAAATTCATCAGGGGGTTTTCTACTATCATCTCTCCAATCACACAACTGACCAAACTGGGTACCAGATTCCATTGGTTCACCGAAGCTCAGACTTCTTTTGAGAAGCTTAAAGGACTGTTTACCTCTGCATCTGCTCTCAAACACCCTGATCCAGCCTTGCCATATGTCCTGGAGGTGGACTCGTCATTCGGGGCAGTGCTGTCTCAGAGACTGGGAACCAAGTCCTTGTTACCGCCAGTTGCTTTTTTTTCCCCGTAAACTGTCAACAGCGGAACGGAACTATGATGTAGGGGATCGTGAACTTCTAGCGATCAAGGCCGTGATAGAAGAAGGGAGTTATCTGTTGGAAGGAGCTGCACACCCAATCCTATCTATACGGAGCATAAGAACTTAGAATACCTCAGAGCGGCAAAAAGGTTAAAGCCCCGACGGGCCAGATGAACACTGTTTTTCTCCAGGTTCCCTTTTCACATGACCTATAGACCTGGATCTAAGAACACTAAGCCTGATGTGCTTCCCCGCATGTTTAACGAATCTGAAGAACATGTACACCCAGATACTATCCTGCCTGCAGGAAACTTCCTCTTGCTTCAAGGAGATCTGTTTTCACAAATCAGATAAGCTTATGTGGCATTTCCTCCACCTACCCAGGTTATCTTGCAGGCAAAAGATGAACTGCTATGGCATATGGATAACATTTTTGTGCCAGAAGACTTACGAGTCCTTATTCTAGGGCTATGTCATGATCACTTGCTAGCAGGACACTTTGGGATTAGCAAAACCACAGAACTTGTGCAACGTACATTCTGGTGACCGCAGGTGGAGAAAGACTGTAAAAAGTAGGGATGCACCGATACCGCTATCGGTGCCAACACTCTGCCTTTTCGCGAGTATCGGTACTAGCAAAAATTGTCCTATACCGGAAATGGGCAGATGTGACGTCAACGGTGCGGATGCCGGGGGCAGATTTGATGCCCTCCATTTAGCGGTTGAGTGCTGTTACATGACGCATGTCTGTGGTGCTGTCTCCTCCAGGCTGCCTGTTTAATGGTGGGCACGGTTACCCCATGTCCCGCATGGCGGTCGGTGAGTGCTGTGTTGATGTCTCCTCTCCTGTCTTTGTGGTACTAAATGGCGGGCCGGCCGGCCAGTGAGTGCTGTTACTGGTCCCACACCACAAGCATGTGAGTGTTACCTGTTACTTGTCCCTCACCCACAGCATGTCTCTCTCTGCTTACATGGCAGGCAGTAAGTTACCTGTGTTACATGTCCCACACCACAGCATGTCTCTCTCTGCTTACTTGGAGGCCAGTGACTGTTACCAGGCTGTTACATGTCCCACCACAGCATGTCTCTATGCTTTCATGGTGGCCAGTGAGTGCTGTACACCACTTTACATGTCCCAGGCACCCATATGTTGCTTACATCATGTCCCATTGTCCCCTGTCCAGCTGTGTATGCAGTGTGCACCCTTTCCTTTACAATTAGAGTAGTAATTTACTGCTGCAGCCTGCAAGTGTTTTGTTTTACAATGCATTTTTGTATGACATTTTTTTTTCTTTGCACCTTGGCCTTGCATTTGTCCATCTAATCGTGTAGTATTGTGCAGTTTTTACTTTGCTGGCTGGGTTCTCAAGAACATTCCCTCTGTTTTTTTGTAGCGTTCTGCTTCTGTTACCATACCCCAAGTGCACGCCAGATGGATTTCTATTCCCTGCTGGGTTACTTGGCCATAGACTTTAGACATTTAGACTTTGAGTGTAAGGGATACCAGCAAAATGTCAGCGGTCTGGAAGTTTTTTAAAACCAGTGAAACCAACATGCGCATTGCAGACTGAAAACTTCGTTGTACAAAAATATCAAGAGGAGGATCAAAAGTTAGTTCTTATAATACCAGTAATCTCATAAAACACCTCAAAATGAAACACAAGAGTGAGCATGGAGAATTTACCGTTGCTAGCACTGGCACTCAGCAGCTGACACTGCAGCAAACCCTTTCAAGACGTGAAAAATATTTCATGGTTAACCCAAGTGCTATGAAAATATCTGATGCAGTTACCCAATTCATCGTTCTGGACGATCAGCCACTATCAATAGTTGGCAATGTGGGTTTTAGCTGACTTCTGAATCTTTTGGAGCCTAAGTATGAAATTTCCAGTCCCCGTTACATCACAGATGTAATCTTGCCTCAATTACACAACACAGTGAAAAAACACATTACCAACGTGCTGCAGGAGGACATAAAGGCTATCAGTTTTACCATGGACATTTGGAGCAGAAGTGTGAGTCCTGTGTCTGTAATTAGCTTAACTGTACAATGGATTGATGGCAATTTCTCTCTGCAGCAAGTCATGCACCACGCAAAGAAATTTCAAGGCTCTCACACAGGCCAAGCTATAACGTGCATACTTGAAGAAATGCTTGATACTTGGGCCATTCCTAAAAGTTCTGTCCATGTGGTAGTCTGGGATAATGCCAGAAATATGATAAAAAGTGTGGAAGATGCTGTCATAGCATTAAAAGACTTTAACCTCCCTGGCGGTATGATTATTTCAGATTTTTGGTGCTGAAAGCGGTACAATTATTTTGCATGAAAATTTGGCGTTTTATATTGTAGGCCTGTAATTCTTAGCAATAACTCACTTAAATCTGTCCAAACAAGAGTATAGTAGACATCCCGGGTATGAAAAAGTTTGAAAAATGAAATCATAAACTATATTATAATAAATAACTAAAAATAATTATCAAAAATAATAATATAATAGTAATAAAATTTATTCAATAATGTAATTAAACCAAAAAGGCAGAAATTTGCTCATTTGCAGAATTGTCGCTGTCGTCACTTTCAGTTTCTGATGATAAATTTCCCCAAAAATCAGTATCACTCAATTCTGCAAATGATTCTTATTTACTAACGCTGTTTTCTAGCTGATCAAAAACCACTTATGACGCAAAAGGACACTTTTTGGTTGCTATGGACATTCTCATGTTTCCAGGCAGAAAGAATGACATTTATTATATAAAAGTGCATGCAGGGCTCTGGGCAAACCACTAGGGACAAAGGGGATGTGAAATAACTTCATACAGTAATGTAATCTATAAGATTACAGTGTACTGTATGTGCTGTGTGTGTTTAACTTTTTGAATTTCCCGCCGGTCTCCGTCCCCGTGCGACGCGACGCTCGCAGGGAATGGAGCCCGGCACACAGGAGTCATCTGGCGGTGGAGAGACACACTGACACCGCGGGAGGACATCGCTGGATCCAGGGGACAAGGTAAGTAACATTGCCTGGATCCAGCGATGCAATCCCGAGTGTGGCTCGGGGTTACCGCTCTTGGTACTGAAAATCCACCCCGAGCCACACTCGGGAATACCGCCAGGGAGGTTAACAAAATGTTCAGACTCACTGGCACTTTTTACATGCTGCAGTTTCTGATTGAGCAGAAGCGGGCCATTGGAGTATATGTGTCAGTATATGAGCTGCCTGCAACTATCACTGCAAATTAGTGGAATCTCATGGAAAAGCTGATCAACATATTATCTCCCTTTGAAGAATTGACTCGGCATGTGAGTTGTTCAGATTCTTTTGCCTCAGATGTAATTCCTGCAATCACAGTGCTACAGAGATTGTTATCGAAAGAAATGGATGAGGACCACGGTGTTAAAATGATGAAGAACACATTGCTTGCTGCTTTGCAGAAACACTTCTCTGACATAGAGCAAAACCCACTTTACTGCATCGCTACCTTACTCGATCCGAGGTAAATATTGCTGCTGCCTGCTGCTATAATATCATGTATTGCTTTATTTTTTGGTTACTTAGCTTCCGTCCAATCCAACTCTATTTGCTGGGTCCCCCATCGGCACTCCTGGCTCCTTTCCTTCTAGCAGTGGCCCCACAGCAAGCTTCCACAGTTGTTGCTTTGCTGGCCTTGCATGATTGACATTGTTGTCTTGCTTTTCTTCTTCTCTAGATATAAAGATTGGTTCTTCTCAAATGCAGACGCTGGCAGGCAGGCCAAAGAAATGTTCCTGCTGAAAATGCAAGAAATATCTGTACAGGCAGCTACACTCAAGAAACCACCATCTGCCAAAAAGCCTCATGCTGGCCAACAGTAGGGATGAGCCGAACACCCCCCTGTTCGGTCTGCACCAGAACACGCAAACAGACAAATAGGGGTTGATTTACTAAAGCTGGAGAGTGCAAAATCTGGTGCAGCCGTGCATGGTAGCCAATCAGCATCTAACTTCAGCTTGTTCAATTAAGCTCTGACAAAGAAACCTGGAAGTTAATTGGTTTCTGTGCAGAGCTGCACCAAATGTTGCACTCTCCGGCTTTAGTAAATTAACCCCAAAGTTCGGGCGAGCATTCTAACACTATTAAAGTCTATGGCACCTGAACATGAAAAATCAAAAGTGCTCATTTTAAAGGCTTATATGCAATGTTATTGCCCTAAAAAGTGTATGGAGGCCCGGGTCCTGCTCTAAGGGACATGTGTCAATGAAAAAAAAAGCTTTTAAATCGATAATTTTTTAGGAACAGTGATTTTAATAATGCTTAAAGTGAAAAAAAAAGAAAAATTCCTTTAAATATTGTGCCTGAGGGGTGTCCTTAGTCTATTTGTAAAAGGATGCATCTCTGTGAGGTGTAGAACATAGCCAGAGCAAAATGACATTTCCATAGGAAAAATTGTCATTTAAAATCACGGCTGTAATGTATTGCTGATTCCTGACAATATACAAAAAATCGCTGAAAAAAAGTGTGTGGGGTTCCCCCCCAGTCCAAACCAGGCTCTTCAGGTCTGGTTTGAATATTAAGAGGAACCCTGCGCCAAATTAAAAAAAAAATTGATGTGGGGTTCCCCCTAAAATCCAAACCAGACCCTTATTCGAGCATGCAGCCCTGGCCGGTTAGGATGGGGGGGGACGAGTGAGCACCCCCCCTGAACCATACCAGGCTACATGCCCTCAACAAGGGAAGTATGGGTGCTTTGGGGGAGGGGGCTCTGCCCCTCCACCTCAAAGCACCTTGTCCCTATGTTGATGGGGACAGGAGCCTCTTCCCCCCTGAACCGTACCAGGCTACATGCCCTTAACATGGGAAGTATGGGTGCTTTGGGGGAGGGGGGCTCTGCCCCTCCACCTCAAAGCGCCTTGTCCCCATGTTGGCCCAGAAGAAGGACCAGGGCCGGAGAAGATGGAGGAAGAAAGAAGAAAAGCGCTATTTTACACAATAAAGGACTCTCAAAAACTGCCTCTTTTTGTTTTAACACTACACTCCTTTTTTGTTGAATGGGTAGGGGTACAATGTACCCCATACCTATTCACATGGGGGGTCAGGATCTGGGGGCCCCCTTATTAAAGGGGCTTCCAGATCCTGATAAGCCCCCTGCCCGCAGACCCCCACAACCACTGGCCAGGGGACAAGGTGCTTTGTGGGTGACCTCAAAGCATCCTCCCTATGTTAAGGACATGTGGCCTGGTCTGGTTCAGAGGGGGGGCACTCCCCACCCCCTCCTGCCATGCCAGGGCTGCGTGCTTGGGTAAGGGTGTGGTTTGGTTTTTGGGGGGAACCCCACATCATTTTTTTTTAAATTTGGAACGGGGTTCCCCTTAAATTCCATACCAGACCTGAAAGGCCTGGTTTGGATTTTGGGGGGGAACCCCACGTCATTTTCTCTTAATTTTGGCGCTGGCCTTGCTGTTGTAAATTTCGTTAAATTGTGATAAAATCCCCCAGTCAAACAGGTGGCGAAAAATTGGGCCTTGGGTGCTGGTGGTGCCAGAACACTGTAACCCCTTGCAGTTACTCTTGTTGGACAGAGGAACTGGGCCTGAAATTGTAAATTAGTTTACAAATTGTGACGAAAGCACCCAGTCAAACAGGTGGCGAAAAATTGGACCTTGGGTGCTGGCGGTGCCAGAACACTGTAACCTCTTGCAGTTACTTTTGTTGGATGGAGGAACTGGGCCTGATGTTGTAAATTAGTTTACAAATTGTGACGAAAGCCCCTAGTCAAACAGGTGGAGAAAAATTGGGCCTTGGGTGCTGGCTGTGCCAGAACGATGTAACCCCTTGCAGTTACTCTTGTTGGACGGAGGAACAGGGTCTGATGTTGTAAATTAGTTTACAAATTGTGATGAAATTCCCCAGTGAAACAGGTGGAGAAAAATTGGGCCTTGGGTGCTGGCGGTGCCAGAACACTGTAACCCCTTGCAGTTACTCTTGTTGGACGGCGGAACTGGGCCTGATGTAAATTAGTTTACAAATTGTGACGAAAGCCCTCAGTCAAACAGGTGACAAAAAATTAGGCCTTAGGTGCTGGCGGCGCCAGAACACTGTAACCCCTTGCAGTCACTCTTGTTGGACGTAGGAACTGGGCCTGATGTTGTACATTAGTTTACAAATTGTGTCGAAAGCCCCCAGTCAAACAGGTGGAGAAAAATTGGGCCTTGGGTGCTGGTGGTGCCAGAACACTGTAACCCCTTGCAATTACTTTTGTTGGGTGCCGGAAGGGAACCTGCTGTTGTAAATTAGTTTAACCACTTAAGGCCCTGAGCCCTTTTTTACACTTGTTTAAAAGTTAAAATCATTTTTTTTGCTAGCAAATTACTTAGAACCCCCAAACATTATATATTTTTTTTCAAACACCCTAGAGAATAAAATGGAGATCATTGCAATACTATTTGCTACACTGTATTTGCGCAGAGGTCTTTCAAACGCATTTTTTTTTAAAAAATTTGCTTTTTTGAGTTAAAAAAAAATAAGACAATAGTAAAATTAGCCCATTTTTTTGTATATTGTGAAAGAGGATGTTATGCTGAGTAAATAGATACCATACATGTAACGGCTGAAAATTGTGCACACTTGCGACATGGCGACAAAGTCCAGTACTGAAATATCTCCATAGGTGACACTTTAAAAAATTTAAACGATTACCAGGTTAGAGGTGCAGAGGAGGTCTTTTGCTAGAATTACTGCTCACACTCCAGCGATCGTGGCGATACCTCACATGTGTGGTGTGAACACAGTTTTCATATGCGGGCGTGACTTATGTATGCATTTTCTTTGCTGTGCGAGCTCGCGGTTACGGTGGTGCTATACATTTTTTTTTTTACTTTTTTCATTTATTTTATTTTATTTTTTTTTAACACTGTTTGTTCAAAAAAAAATCTGATCACTTTTATTGCTATCACAAGAAATGTAAACATCCCTTGTGATAGTAATATACGGTGACAGGTACTCTTTATGGAGGGATGGGGGGTCTAAAAGACCCCCATCCCTCCTTTTCACTCCACAGTATTTAGATCGCCTAAAACGGCGCAGTTTAAACCAGAAGTGACGTTGTGACGTAGCTTCCAAAAATGTACGAAGGAGTCCCGATTGAAGCTGATTCCAGCTTCCACAGGGACTCCACACAGTAGGCAGAAGTGTCGGATCGGAGCTCCGGTCTCCTGGCCCGACGGTAGACTGGAGAAGAGCGGCGGACAGTGTCGGGAGGGGGGTGGCCCCTCCCGCTCCCTGGGATACAGACCCAGCGGCTTCTGAGCCGGATTGGCCATTATCACCAGATAGTCAGCCGCCTGCTCTCAAAAACGGTACTGTAATATAGCCTGTAGCTGCAGGCTATACCCCGATACATCCACTTAAAGCTGCCGCCGTTTATAAATGGCGATTTGCGTTCAGTGGTTAAAAATTGTGATGACATGCCCCAATCAAACAGGTGGTGAAAAATTGGGCCTTGGGTGTTGTCGGTGTAAAACTGTAACCCCTTAACATCCCTCCATAAAGAGTACCTGTCACCATTGTCACAACTCCAATGGGGTCTGGTGACAGGTGCGTACTACTGGAGTGCGTATCACACCAAAGTAGTATAGCGTACCACAAGGTTGTGGACCTATGGCTGACTGCTGCTAAGTAGTACTGGCTGATATGGGGAGAGGGCCCCCTAGAGCACGGACACTGAAACTCAGGGAGCTAGTGCATCGGTTTCCCCAGGGCGTGGAATCTAAGAGCCAGTGGGTGTTCACCAGAGCCTCTAGTATTGAGGATGGATTTGGCTGCAACTGGATCCAGGTCTCGGCCCCCAGGGTCCCCTAGCTCACGCTCGGCTGGCCCCAGGTGGTAGAGGGGAAGCAGCAGCACAGGAACAGTAAGAGTAGTCAGAAGAATAGCGAAGGGTCAGGACAACCAGAAGACAGGAGAAACCAAAGACAAGCCAAAGATCGAGGTATCAAGCAGGAAGGGATAGTTAGACAAGCCAAGGATTAGAACACGGATAAGACTCAAAGCAACCGAAGGAGACTAGCACACACAAGCCAAACATGGACAAACGTTGATCAGCCATGCAGTCTTGTACTGCCAGGATTATATCCCTGTTACCAATTAAGGCTTGGGGCATTGGCCAGCTGAGGAGGGCCTACTAAAGCACACAGGTGAGGGAGGCCCGGTCTCTAACTGGACACATGCAGCAAAGGTAGGCAACAGATAAGACGTGTGTTAGCTGGTTACACGACAGTACCCCCCCTCTCTTCATATCAAGGAGCATCCTCTGTCAGCTGAGGAACCCATGCAGCTGGGCCAGACCAGGCTATCTTCCGAGGAACGTGCTAGGCGCAGAACACTGGGCCAGTGCCTTTATTGTGGGGGCAAAGGTCATTTTCGTGATACTTGTTCACTTCGCCCGGTAAAACGCTCAGGTCCAATAAATCTGGAAGGAGATCCAGAAGTATGCCCTTCATCTTCTCGTCTTCTTGTTTCAGTGTCCGTGCTCTAGGGGGCCCTCTCCCCGTATCCGCCGGTACTACTTAGCAACAGTCAGCCATTGGTCCACAACCTTGTGATGCGCTAGACTACTTTGATGCAATTCGCACTCCAGTGGTACGCACCTGTCACCAGACCCCATTGGAGTAGTGGCAAGCATATATTACTATCACAAGGGATGTTTACATTCCTTGTGATAGCAATAAAAGTGATCAGATTTTTTTTTTAAAGGAACAGTGTTAAAAGAAAAAATAAAATAAAATAAACAAAAAAATAAAAAATAAAGAAATTTAAAGGGCCACCGTCACCATGAGCTTGTGCAGCAAAAAAAGTGGCACCCGCATATGAAAACGGTGTTCAAACCATACATGTGAGGTATCGCTGTGATCGCCAGAGTGTGAGCAATAATTATATCAAAAGACCTCCTCTGCACCTCTAACCTGGTAACCGTTAAAAAAATTGAAAGCGTCGCCTATGGAGATTTTTAAGTACCAGAGTTTGTCGCCATTCCTCGAGTGTGCACAATTTTCAACCCTAACATGTATGGTATCTATTTACTCAGCGTAACATCCCCTTTCACAATATACAAAAATTTAGGCTAACTTTACTGTTGTCCTATTTTTTAACTCAAAAAAGTGTTTTTTTCAACAAAAAATAGCGCTTGAAAGGCCGCTGTGCAAATACCGCGTGACAAAAAGTATTGCAATGATCGCCATTTTATTCTCTAGGGTGTTTGAAAAACATATACAATGTTTGGGGTTCTAAGTAATTTTCTATAAAAAAAATGATATTAACTTGTAAAAAAGGGCTCCGAGGGTTAAGGGGTTAAAAACTGTATTTATTTTACGTCAAGTGTACCATATACCGTATGTGCAAATATATAGTGCACACTCAACATGCAAATATATATACCAGGCTGTATATATATTAATACACCACGTCAAGTGTACTATAAACCGTATGCACAGTGTACACTGATATATAGTACAATGTGCATATATATATAAGACTGTATATATATATATATATATTTTTTTTTTTTTCCCTACACCAACCTGTCTGCACTAACTGACAAATAGATTTTATATTTCTCCCTATCTATTTAGTTAGCTATCTATCTTTTGTATTATTTTTTTTTTCTATTTTTAACACACGTTAGAAAACTAGCTAGCTAAACTGCCTGTTATCAGGAACCTAAGCTATCTGTCTAACCCTGACCACTGCCACCAACACACTACATTGCAGCTTTATATAGTGTGGGGCGTGGATTGAGGCTGCTGTACTGTGATTTGCTAAAGGCACCCTGCCTTTAGCCAATCAAAGCTCTCACAGCAGGCCGCCCGTTGATTGGCCAAAGCATGCAGGTCATGTACATGTTTTGGCCAATCAGCGGGCGGCATTCCTCCACCATTTGAATGTATTATGGGGCTCGCAAAGTTGCCGTGAACACCCCATAATGTTCGGTAAAAGCCGACCGATCGAACACCCGATGTTCGAGTGGAACTCACGTTCGACCCGAACATTGAGTTCATCCTTCAGTCAGGTACCACGTCCACTACTACAACCACCTGTGTGAACAGTGTTTTTCAAGAAATTGCTTATTCATCTACATTTGAGAACAGTGCTCCCACAGTTGCTATCATACAACTCAAAGCATATCTTGGAGAGGTCACTGTGCCTCTTTCAGACAAGCTTCTTGGGTATTGGGCAGTCAATAAACTGATTTCCCACTCTGGGCCAAATGGCACAAAAATATCTTTCAGCTCCTTGCATTAGTGTAGAAAGTGAGAGATTGTTCAGTGCAGCGTCACACATTCTGACTGACACCAGAAACCACCTTCTAACTAAACATGTAGATGTCCTTCTGTTTCTTAAAAAAACTTGACACTTGCATCTGCATTGGAAAAGTAATCTAACACCTGTACTGTACAAGGCATCATGCATAGGTGCACGCTTCAGCTCATCCTCAAAGCAACTGATCCAACAAGGGTTTTTGTGAGCTGTAGAAGCAGCTACTTTCAGCTGGTATTGTGCATGAGACCTTACTGCAGTCCTTGGTCCTTCCTTGGCTCCTTGCTATCCTTGAATGAACAAATCTGTTTCTTTCACGAGTTGAACAAGAAGCAAGCGCAAAAAAAGGTTTTATATCTGAAAAAAAGTTGACACATTTTTTACAAAATAATGTAAGTTTGAGGTACTGTTCTAGAACTTCTAGTTCATCCTCCTCATGCCTTACATTATTTAACTAAACTACTGGATTGCACTGTGCCACTTGGGTTGGTTGTGAAGTTGAACTGTTCTGTGCTGTTACATGTCATCAAAAAGGATGAGCTGAACCCCCCCCCCGGTTCGGTTCGCACCAAAGCATGCGAACAGACAAAAAGTTCAGGGCGAACATCCGAACGCCATTAAAGTCTATGGGACGCGAACATGAAAAATCAAAAGTGCCCATTTTAAAGGCTTATATGCAATGTTATTGCCCTAAAAAGTGTATGGAGACCCGGGCCCTGCCCTAGGGGACATGTATCAATGAAAAAAAAAATTTGAATCGATCGTTTTTGCAGGAGCAGTGATTTTAATAATGCCCTCAACATGGGGAGCATGGGTGCTTTGGGGAGGGGGGCTCTGCCCCCCACCTCGAAGCACCTTGTCCCCATGTTGATGGGGACAAGAGCCTCTTCCCCACAAGCCTGGCCAGTGCTTGTGGGGGTCTGCGGCTGGGTTTAATAAGGGGGCCCCCAGATCCTGCCCCCCCCTATATGAATAGGTTTGGGGTACATTGTAAAAAAAACAATAGGCAGTTTTTGACAAGTCCTTTATTTTGTAAAATAGCTTTCTTCTTTCTTCCTCCATCTTCTCCTGGTCTTCTTCTTCTTTTAGTCTTCTTGCTTCCTCTCTTCGTCTTCAATCTTCAATCTTCATCTTCATCTTCTTTCCCCGCCGTCACGCTCTCCGCTGTTGCAGTCCGGCCTCTGCGTGTCTTGCCGAATGGGCGGTCTTCACGATGACCATTCTTTTATAAGAAGGGTGGGGCCTCCCGTGACGTAAATGGGTGACCCGCCCCCTCTGACATCACGTGACGTCAGAAGGGGCGGGTTCTATTTTTTACACCTGTTGTTTACAAGTTATAATCATTTTTTTTGCTAGAAAATTACTTAGAACCCCCAAACATTATATTTTTTTTCAAAAAAACCCTAGAGAATAAAATGGCGATCATTGCAATACTATTTGTCACACGGTATTTGCGCAGCGGTCTTTCAAGCGCAATTTTTTTGGAAAAAATAGTTTTTTTGAGTTAAAAAATAAGACAACAGTATAGTTAGCTCAATTGTTTTTGTATATTGTGAAAGAGGATGTTACACCGAGTAAATAGATAACATACATGTTAGGGTTGAAAATTGCGCAGTCGGGATAACTGAGCCACTTCCCGGCCGTCATTTTGCATACGGCGGTCGGGAAGTGGTTAACCAACTGCATTGTATTACAGCACTCGGGTTGCGAGCTTGTTGTGATGTAAGTAACTAAATGTTTAAAACATGATGTCACAATGACATTTCTGTTCTCTGAAATCGAAGCTTGCAAGGCATCATGCACAGTTGAACAATGCAGCTCAAAGCAGCTGCTCCAGGTGTTTGAGCTGTTTTGAGCTATTTCTCTGTGTTAACTCCTGTCCATGTTAGCCTATGTGTCCAACTGTCTATGGCCAGGCATGCATTGCACACTATAGGTGTTTTCAGGAGTTTAGTGGCAGAGAAGTTTACAGGCAGAAAAAATTCCAAAGGTTTCATTTGGATTTTTTTCTTCTGTCTGCCTGTCACTAAACTCCCAAAACACCTACAGTGTGCAATGCCTGGCCATTGGACACATAGCATATAGGCTAACAACATGGAGGGGACTCAACAAGCAGAGAAATGGCTTAAACATCTCAAACACCATCAGCTGCTTTGAGCTGCATTGTGCATGAGGCCTTACTGCAGTGCTACTGCTAAGTGATAACATATCCTATTTGCCATCCTGGAATAAATAATTCATTTGTTCTGTGTCATTTTTTTTATTTATTTATTTTTTTGGATATGTAGTATAACAAAAAGTTGAAAATATTGTTCTTTTTTCAAAATTGTTGCATTTTTTTGTTCATTGTACAAGAAATAAAAACCGCAGAGGGGATCAAATACCACCAAAAGAAAGTTCTATTTGTGGGGAAAAAAAAGGATGTCAATTTTGTATGGGTACAACATCGCACGACTGCACAATTGTCATTCAAAGAGTGACAGCGCTGAAAACTGAAAATTGTCCTGGGCAGGAGGGGGGTTTAAGTGCCCAGTAAGCAAGTGGTTAAGGGGGTAAATCCTTCCAGGGCTGAAGTGGTTAAAGACAGTCTTACCCTTCCAGACAGCAGGTGTAGGAGACTGAGGGCGTCGTCCCTCCTTGGTGGTGCTCTCACAAGCAAATGCCCCCTTCTGGTTGAAGGGCAACTTTGCTGGCCAAACCTTTTCATTGTAGCTCCTCCTTCTGGAAGTTTTCCAGCACTCTCTAACCTAGATAGCTGCCTTATAGCTGGTATAAGCATCTCTGTTATTACCCATCTGCCCGTAGACTTCCCGGTATTCCTCAGTGAGGAGCAGCTCTACCAGCTTCTAGGCCACACTTCAAATGTAGCCATGACTTCGAACTCCGCAAGATAGTCTGCAATGGCTTCCTTAAGTAACTTAGGTTGATAAAAATCGGTGACACAAATCACATCTTCGTTGCCCTGGGCGACCACTTCCACCGTGCATTCTTTAGACTAGCGTTGCTAGGGGCAACCGCAGCCCTCCTAGACATCACAGATTCTTGGGCATCCCAACCCCCTTAGTAGGAATAGTGAGCTTCCTCTGTAGCACACAACTTGCAGGCAATGTGTATTGCCTGGCTGCACTTCAACAAAGCCAACAGTTCCTGACATGAACTCACAATTGAAGTGCAGATCTGCATTCCACCATCAGCTGCCCGCATCTGAACACCAATTTGTGATAGGTTGGGGTGATTGGGCTCAAGTGTAGATGCGTTTTAGGCAATTCACAACAGTCAGGATCTATTTTTAGGTGAAGGCAGCCCATGTTTATTTAAATAACAGAAATGACAGTCCTTCCAGAGTTTTCCCATGCAGAGGTTTCACTTCAAAGCAGGAAAGTAAATCACTCACAGTAAAAATACCAAGCCTCCTGGCTTACTGGTATGGGCTGAACAAGGCCCACTGCCACACATGATTTCTGTCCTTTATAAACTTTTAGATGCGGCTAAGCCTAGCCCCAAACCAATTTATATTAGAGAATGGGAACAAGACCTCCAATGTGAGTTTACTGATGAACAATTGAACCACTTGTATTGCCTAACACATTCAAGTATGGTGCAGTCGAAAACTCAAGAAAATAATTATAAAATACTCTCAAGGTAGTATATGGTGCCTGTGACCCTGGCTAGTCTCTATACCACGGCTTCTGATTTGTGCTGGAGGGGATGCGGACAGAGGGGAACGCTTCTTCATATATGGTGGGATTGTCCAACACTGAAGCCCTTTTGGTCCATGGTTGGTAAACATATCTCTGAGGGTGTAAGTGTGGACATACCGGACTCACCTAGACACTTCCTTCTACACACCCCCCCCCCCCCCCATTCCTAATACAATATAAATATAGTGTTCTTCCCCACCTCCTCAATGCGGCAAGGCATTTAATTCTAATTTATTGTAAAAGCATGCACACTCCAAATGAAGTGGATTGGATGAGGATGGTGGGGGAGATTATGGAAGCAGAGGAGTGGCTCACCACATGTAGAGGTACTCAGAAGAGATTCGACTCCACTTGGGCATTTTGGAAGGGCCATGTTTCAGGGACACTCTCAGTTTCATCCAGCTTGGATATGGCCTTGTTGGCTTTAGCTGACCCCAAATTTAAATTAGTCCTGGCAAACCGGGACCCCCTCTGCCTGTTGTGTCTGCCCTGTCATCGAGCCAGGTGTGAACATAGCAAACACAGTGAACATAGGGTTCTCCCCGAGTGCAAAATAATTGGAATCCAAATTACTTCTAGTCATCGATATCTTCAGGATAATGAATACGTAATAAGTTTGGTGTTAACAGGGTCCTCCTGCCCCTTCTCTGTAGAGGAGGGGAGAGTCCATAGGGTCGAGTGCCAGGGATACAGGGGGACCGCTATAGATTTAGAATGATGATGATATAGCTCATTGGTATTGTCTTTCAGAGATGCAGATGATGATGACTACTTTGTATATTGTTCCCACTTTTTATGTTATTGTTTATCTTGTTTGCTCATTTCTGCTCTGTTCTGTAAAACACTTTAAAAATAAAAATTATATTAAAAAAACCTAGTTGCATACAAAAGTATTTGGTTGTGCACACATGCAAGTCCTTAAGTAGAAAATGTAATCGGAAAGAAAACCAAAAAAAAAAAAAAATCCCTGCTCTAATGCTGAATTTCAGAGCTCTATTATTTCTTGTGTGGACTAGGTAAACCATGAAATATCTCAACTAAATGTGAATTATTTCTAAGCATCAAATAAAACCCCCCCAAAAAAAAATTGATGTGGGCCCCCCAAATGCATACCAGGCCCTTTGGATCTGGCATAGATTTTAAGGGGAACTCCATGCCAAAATTAAAAGGGATGGATGGGAGGCCTCCCACCGACTGCTGTCTCTTTGCTTTCACGGCTGTTATATAGGAAAGGGCGGGGCCACCCAGTGACATAACATGTTGACCCCGCCCCTTCTGATGTCATGTGATGTCAGAAGGGGTGGGGCCATCCGGTTATGTCACTGGGTGGCCCTGCCCTTTCCTATATAGCAGCTGGTAAAGCAAAGAGACAGCAGTTGGAGGGAGGCCTCCCATCGAGGCGGAGCTTTGTTTGTTTCTTATATTTTTCAGTGCATGCACACTGGCGCAGTCTGTTCACAGCTGGATAGGTACCAGCCAGTCCATGCCTGCGCACTCCTGTGTGTCTCATGGTCACTGCTGTATTGTGGTTAGTGCGTTTCTGACATTGCCCCCTCCTTATGAGAAACCTCTGGGTGCCCAATTGAGCTCTCTTCTGTGGGTGGCTGTGAAAGAAGGCATGGATCAACTCTTTGGCATGGACATTCTACTCAGGTTCCCAGGAATTTTCTTCTGGACCATGCCCCTTACA
>BLSH010009537.1:364512-378942 GCA_018402905.1 Glandirana rugosa | reverse complement strand
AGGACGGACAGGTGCAGGCAAAGTTCATCCATAGGAGAGGATCCCCACACAGACTCTGTCATGGCTGTCTGATACTGTCACAATCCTGGCGGTGGAGTCTGGTTCGTGCGGGGAACAACCTCTCTTATGGCCCTGGTTCCAGAACCCCCGATAGAGCAGACAGGGAGCGCTGGAGCACAGGGGAGCACGAGGGCTGGATTCAGACACAGGTGATGGTAAGATGTCTTCCAGAGGTCCGTGCAAGACTGAGAGTAGTGGTTCAGGCCGGGTCAGCAACATTCAGGCAAAGGCAAAACAGTGCAGAGGGGTCAGACAGATGGATGGTCGGGTTCAGGCAGGGTCGTCAGTGGGCAGGCAGCGAGGTTCAGAGGGATCAGGCAGAGGGAGTGGTCGTAGACAAGCAGAGGTCGGTTCAGGCAGATAGCATGGGTAGTCAGGTCAAGCCGGGGGCACAGGAACAGGAAGTACACAGGTACAGGTCTCTCAGGAACACGGATTTGCTGTAGATCAGACAGCACCTGCTACAGGGAGCAGGGTGCATAAATGGACTGATCGGCACTATTGGAACTGCCGGAAATGGCTATTTTCCTGACAGTATCACAGGTGGAGGCACTTTGCAGCCAGTAACACAAGTGGGGCACTTTGCAGAGACCCCCCCTCGAAGTCGGGACAAGTCCCGCACTTACCCCATCCAATAGGCAGGCAGACAGACAGGAGTGTTGCAGAGTTGGACATACAGACAAGCGGGCTGTGAGTCTGCAGAGATCGGCATGCGGAGAGCGGCTGTCCTCATCAGCTTGTCGGTCACTGGTCAGGGTCTCTGTGGGAGCAGGAGTCACGTCCGCTGCCACAGTGACCCGCCCCTGGCCACCGCCTCCAATCACACATAGTCTTTAATGGCTGACCAATAGGCTCACTACTTGGCTGTCAGGTGACAGCCAAGGACCCAAAAAAAAAGAAAGTCAATGTACCGGCGCCTCCTGCAGTGGGGCGGGGCTGACTTTTTTTTACTTTTTAGCCAGCGGGGAAGCGGTGCCTGAGCGCCCCTTATACACCAGCCGCCGCTGGTTGCTGGCATCTATAGATAGGGTTGCCACCTCATCCCTTTAAACCCGAACACATTAATTACACAGGTTCTGAGGCTAATTTAATGCAGGTAAGGCACCAAGTGAGTTTAATTACCAACTTCAGCCACAGAAGCTGTGTCATTTATAGGTGTTCAGTTTTAAAGGGATGAGGTGGCAACCCTATCCAAAGACAAAGACAACGTGGCTTGACTCCGCCCCTCATTACAGGATTTGGCTGACGGAGCCAATGGCCGGTTGTGTGGCCAACTTTGCTACCACTGTAACCCTTACAGTGCAGGGGCAACCCCACTGCAAGGGAGGATCTTTACATTCCCCAGAGGTCAGCTTTAAGGCAGCCTATTCATTTTGCATGGGTTGACAGTGCACCTTAGTGCACCACCTGAATGATTTTTTTTCATTGCAGGGAACCACAAGGCG
This sequence comes from Glandirana rugosa, assembly GCA_018402905.1. NCBI lineage: Eukaryota > Metazoa > Chordata > Amphibia > Anura > Ranidae > Glandirana > Glandirana rugosa. The sequence goes on along the minus strand of BLSH010009537.1, from coordinate 377,437 downwards.
CAGATGACATGTTTGCTGCAGTGTGCAAAAATAAATGTGCATTTCAGTGCGCTGCCTAGTTGCATTGAGATGTCATTCAAAATGAATGGATGGCCTTGGGGTTCAGAATGCAAGGGACCAACCACTCAGCACAGGACCCTGAAGCAAGTGAAGATCACTGGAGTAGCAACGTTAACTCCAGTGATTTGCAGCTTTTGGGGGCATTGGCCAGGTATATTCAGTACATTGTTACATTATCCAAACCTCTGAGATTTCCAGCTTCCAGGGTCATTGGCCAGCTATGGTATATACAGAGTTACATTAGTTCAAGCTGGAACAATGTAACTATGTATAAAATATCCATACCTGGATAGTCCCATCATGCATCTGCCTTTGGGAGTCATGCTTGTAACCGCCAGCCTTGCAAAGCCTCATGGGACTTTCCGCAACAGCTGGAGGGCCACAGGTTGAGCACCCATGAGGTAGATAATTAGGGCAGATGGATGAACAACCTTTTAGAAGGCTGCAGTTTTGAAAGTCAGTACTGTGATGAACGCGGGTATCAGATCGCTGACCTCCTCACCGACCAGCGACCGAGGACCCACCTGATCTAACACCACACTTGTCACGAATGTAACAGTGCCACTCTCAGCTGCTTTCAGCACAAAGATTTCCCACTTTGCGAGACCACGGTCTAAGTGCCAGCCACCTGAGAGCGATTGTTACCGGGCTAATTCAAACAATTAACCCTTTCACTGCCACCACTTCTGGATACCGGCCAGAAGACCCGTATGTTAGCAATACCAGTATTTCAGAATAACCGTCTGTACATACACTGTCACCGCAGACAGGTATATTCAGATGCATTATTTTAAAAACAGTAGTGATCTTCAAAGGAACAGATTCGTAATAGTTGTATTAAGAGCTTTAGGGACAAAATTAACACGTTTCAAAATAAGGTTTAATAATGAAAAGGTCAAGTTTTAGGTGCAGTAAAATATTTACAGAAAAATAAAAGAAGGTTGCAAGATTGAGACAAAGTTTACAGCAAAGGAACAGAATGAAAAATACCTGCATTTGAAATGTCCGAGCCTAATCAGTGTTCCGAAGATTATTTCCTGGTTCTCTGGTGTTGTTTCATTGATGGTAAAATGAGAACTGCCAATTGATCTTGACAGTCCTTTTTACTTGAATTATCTGGGCCAACATTCTACATTCAAATATGTACGTTTTATCACTGTGGCATACTTATAACAGAAGTTATGACTGTATGTAAGTTTTTCTACCTTCTCATGTTGCGTTCCAAAGTTACTGAAAGGGTCAGGATTGCTGGGGGGTGATTTACGGTGTCGCATGTCCCACATCAGTTTGGGGTATGTTTGTTTAAGATAAACAATAACTTTCAAGTAAAGCCAGCCACAGACAGTTATCTTTTTCTGGCTTGTCCAGATGCCCCTTTGAAGTTGATCTGGCCAGAAAAGGAGGGGGGATGTAAATGAGGAATGTTGTTCAAATTGCCATGTTAGAAGGAGAGAAACAAAAAACTTAACAGCCAGTTAAGTAGCTCCCCTTCCAATATGGAGTCAGTCTTGCTTCGGGCCTGGTATCATTACTTCGTGTGGGTCTCACACGTGATATCATCACAAGTACCTGTACCCAAGCCCGTGTTAAATAGACCTATCTACCCAACCACACAATACTTAATCTAATCAGGCCAAAGTAAACATCTTTGTCATGAGACAAAGTCAGTCTTATTGCTTCTTTTGTGTCAATGTGGCCTATAAAACTGCAAGGTGAGACTGGATTCTTCCTTAGCAAAAAATAAAATAAAATTCTCTAATGCAAGTAAAGTGTCCTGAAGCAGAAGAGTGTCAATTCACACATTATTACATATACATTATAGCTGCACGATTCTGAATAAAATGAGAATCACATTTTTTTTGCTTAGAATAAAGATCACGATTCGTAACATCATCTTTCACATTATACAAAAAATTGGGCTAACTTTACTGTCTAGTTTTTTTAATTTATTGAAGTGTATTTTGTCCTAAAAAATGCATTTGAAAGACCACTGTTTAAATACAGTGAGACATGAAATATTGCAACGATCTCCATTTTATTCTCTAGGGTCTCTGCTAAATATATATTTAAATATATATAAAAAATGTTTTGGGGTTCTAAGTCATTTTCTAGCAAAAAATACTAGTACAAAGGTTGCTTTAACACAATAAACACCGCAGTCACACCCTACAGCAAACTCAACAATGCCCAGACACAATGTATTAGAAGGCCACGCAGAGGCTTCAAATAGCTGAGGGGTACACAACTGTGTATTTATACAGAGCAATGGGTCTCACCATTTTAGAAACCAATTATATGACCATTCCCAGTCATGTTCCAAAGGTTTATTGAGGCACTATGAACAACTGTGGATCCCCACTTCAGATCTGTAAGTTACCTGGCCCCCTGATATGATATGATAATATAGGAGGTATGATCAAGTGCACAGGTATGGTCTGAATGTCCTCAGGCACTTGAATCTGCTGGTGGGGGATAAGGCCTGGTTCACACCTATGCATTTTTAGTGCGTTTTCAGTTTTGCAGAAGGTGTGAACCAGGCCTTAAACACAAGTAGAGAGGAATGGGTTCGGGCTTGTTTGGGATCCCACCTGCCCAATCCCGCCAGGAAGCCGGCACTGCACACTGCTAATCACAGGCACTGAGACATTTCCCGATCTGTGCAGCAGCGGATCGGGCAACCTCTCACTGCCTTTGATTAGCGGTGTGCAGTGTCGGCTTTCTGGTGGGATCGGGCAGGTGGGATCCCGAACACACCCGAGTCCATTCCTAAAACAAACATTTTCTTCAATCACTGCAGATCACTGCAGACCACTGAGGGCTATCACCTCCACCCTGGGTTATTAGAAGGAAAACAACAGCAATTGAACTAGGTTTTCTAACCATTCTAATCGTTTCCATGAAAAGCCAGGGTCAGCATTGTCTGTGGGTGCCTTATAGAAATGGAAACAACACCAGTTTAGCTGAAGTATGTATATAAATTGCATGCCTAACAACATCCCAAACTGAACTCTGCTATTGGACCTTCAAACTTAATATTTGAGTTAAAGTGGACCTATCACTAACCTTACAAGTCTGTATGAATAAAAACACTACATTATAATACACAGTATCATTTGTATAAACGCAATATATGTTACTATTAAAAAATAGTCCATGCGCTCGAAGCCAGTAATTAGTACCTAGCCTGAAAGGTTTATTCTGGAATATAGATATCATCAGCCTACTGCAGGTAAGAGGAAAACATTTTGTCATTAGCCCCAGATTTATCAATAGGCCACTTACACCAAGAGCCTTCAAAGGTTGTTCCGAGACACTAAAACAACTCAAAAAATGGTGCCCACTGATGCTTATGGGCTCACAGAACCCAATGCCTGCAAACTTTGCCACCTTCTTTTTCCTTTAGCTGCAACCCCCTAGTTTTCAGCATCCAGCTGCAGTTCTTGGCATTACTTAATTCATTGCAATTTGTGCTTCTGGGGCACAGCACACAGGGAGAATGCCACTGGAGCAAGGAGTAAAGTAAATATTACTCCTTATTCATGCTCTCCTAGACTAAACAAGCATTTAATCCCTGTAGTGGACGGAGGCCCCATTGCAAGGGTACATTTAACTAATTCCTGGAGTTCAGCTTTAAACCCTGCATAACTTACAATGAATAAGCCAACTTCCTGCAGACTTGCAATTCCACAGCTTTTCAATTAGGACCTATGGAGAAAAACACTTCCTTGCAAATTTCAGCAAGGCCCAGTGTAGGCCATGGCTCCAGGCACACGTCACTTGCTAATTTGAGGTCTGTAGTGGTGGGTATGGAGAGGATGGAAGTGGCTCTTAGGCTGGGTTCACACCTCCGATGGATGCGGCTCGCAGCACATGTCCGGTGCATCCCTGTTCTCCATTTTAGGGACGATTAAGGGCCAAATTGTTGGCTGAATTTGGCCCTGAAATGGAGCCAAAGATGCACAGCACTCCTGTTCAATCTGCTCAATCCCTATCACCCCCTAATTACTTACCCTGAGCTCCTTCTCTCTCCAGCGATGTCCACGATCCCCTCAGCCATCCAGTACACTCCACCTGATTGGCTCCCACAGCTGTCAATCAAAGTCTGTCAGCCAATCAGGGGAGAGAGGGGGTGGGGTCAGGTGGGGGTTTGGTATCTGAATGGATACACAGAGCTCTGACTCGGCTTGGGTGCCCCCATAGAAAGCTGCTGGCTGAGGGGGCACTCGAAAGAGGGAGGGGCCAGGAGAGCAGAAGAGGGACACGAGAACAGGTGGATCAGGGCTGCTTTGTGCAAATCCAACTGCACAGAGGAGGTAAGTATAACATGTTTGTTATTTTAAAAAAAAAGGGAGCATGGCCTGACGCAAGTAGAGGAAGACGCGACTGAGGAGAGCTCCGGTACCCATCGGCTGAATCCGAAGCCATCCAGCCACCAGAGGAGCGGTGAGCGAGCGGAGACCCGCTACACAGACCCCTAACACACCCTACCAGCCTCTGGGCAGAAAATCAGGAGCTCTGACCTCCCGAGGGGGACCGAGAGAAGCAGCATCTATATACGCTCCTAGGCCGCCTGGAGTAGGCGCCGCCATCTTGCGGCCTGCAAAAACGTCCTGAAGGGACCAACGTTATCTGCTATAAAAGCGAGGGCTCAGCAGGGGAAGAGACTAACCACTACACCACATAACCTCTCCACTCAGTCTGCCCACAATCCCTTCAGTCAGCCTGTCCCGGCGGATCTATCACAGGCCTACATAACACCAGATGACTGCACAGCTACTTGAGTACCTGGTTGAGACCCTACAATACTACAAACCCAGCCCTTAGGCAAAAATAACACAGTTCCTCTACCCCCAGAAACATTGTACGAAATTAAATTCTATTTCCTCACCAGCAAGGCCAGTCAGTAAAGATAACTGCACCACTCCTCCTTTAAAGGCCCACCACAAATGCAGTCCGCATTGCAAGTTATAATCATTCTGCAGGGTCACGCACCCTGAACAGGGGGAATAAGGTGGCATCACATTAACTTTACTGCACCAGGGGGAACAAAAGATCAACTTGTGCCCTTTTATTACCCTTTAACTAAAGATCTCTACATTTACACATCTGGTACTACCACGATGTCCAGGAAAAGAACCGGGGAATGTGTGCCCCAGAAACTCACATCCTTCTTCTTTAAACTGGCTCCTCAAACTCACCAGACCAACTCAGACTCTCCCACGCCAACAAACAGCGGAGCATACACAGACCTACCCGACGAGACCTTACATGACACAACTCCAACAGGAAGTAACACCTCCCCTACGCAACTCTTAGGGGAAAACCTCATAAGAGGAAGCCCTGCTAAAGCTAGGATGAAAATAGATACGGAGGGATCGATACCCCTAACCGAACCTCAAGATTACAATCCACTTACAGCCAACCAGATATTAAACTCCACCATGGCTGAATTCCCCACGTTCGGTCAACCTGTCCTAGACACGACCCTTAAAGACATGCTATTGTCTCTACAAATCTTGCTGATGAAGGACCTTTCATCCTTTTTTTTCAAAAATCACTACCGATATCAATCAGGTAACAAAAAGAGTGACATGCCTAGAAAATGGTCTGGGTAAATGCATCTCCACAGTTAACGACATCATTGATGTAGTTGGCAAAGTAAAAGACAAACAAAAATGGATGAAAGCGAAACTAGTGGACTTAGAAGATAGATCTCGTCGCAATAACATCAAATTACACGGCATCCCAGAATCAATCACACCACAAGAACTACAAAACTATGCCAAAACTCTCATGTGCACGCTAATTCCTGAAGCATCTCCTAGGGACATCATAATCGACTGCATACACAGAATTGTGAAACCGTCCCACCTAGCCGCCTCCATACCAAGAGACTTTTTGATGCATGTGCACTTCTTTCAAACCAAAGAAAAACTCCTCACAGGGGTTAGAAACACACCCAAAATGCTGCACCCATACGAAGATCTACAAATCTACCCAGACCTCTCAAAATACACACTACAGCTGAGAAGAGACCTGAACCCTATTATAAAAGGTTTAAACAACCACAATATCCAATACAAATAGAAATATCTGGCTACACTAATTGTAATGAGACAGGGGAATCCATACAAAATTGACTCTCTGCAGGAAGGCATGCGTCTTCTACACAATTGGGAAATTATCCCAGATCCACCAATGGAGCACAGCCAACATCCCCAACGCAATGGTCCACCAGAAGATCAACGCACCAGAGGAAGAAGGAACCCCTAATATGAGAATATCCAGCAACAACTATGGGTGGAAATCACAGACTCTATCCCCCCCCACAGCAGTTCAGAGTCTGACAGATTGAATTACCGATAAACTGTTTTACCCTACGGCAGTTGCTATTTAGCAAATTTACCGCTGAGTTGCACCAAATCCTCACTGGATAGAAACAAACTCTATTGTTTTTCTCTTTAAGATTTATATGTTGTTTCGGTTAACTTGTTCACTAACACTTATTTGTTTTACTAGCCAAAACCCATATACAGCAATCTACTCCAACAGCAAACCATCAAGTTTACACCTCTACAGGAGGTAACCGTCCACTAAGTACCACAAGAAGTCTACGTGAACCTCCCAAAAGTAAGTCTATTCACAAGCACACCACAACCCTCAAGTCAAAATGTCGCTAGACATTCTTTCACTGAACGCCCAAGGCCTTAACTACCCAGCCAAGAGACAATCATTATGGCAAACAGCCCAGGAAAAATGCTGTGACATAATATGTGTCCAAGAAACACATTTTTTAAAATCCGCACAGCCAAATTGCACTAAAAAAAATTTCCCATACGTCTTCTCAGCCCCATATTCTGCCAAAAAGAGGGGCGTGCTTATAGCTATCAAAGACTCTATTTCTTTCTCCCAACACAAAGTAGTGACTGATCCCAACGGCCAATTCCTTATTTTGATCTGCACGATCAACAAGAGAGACTACACTCTCATAAACCTATACGCCCCGAACTGCAGTCCACTAAGACTACTACACGCAGTCATGTGAATAGCTAACCCAATCAAAAAAGGAAATTTGATAATATGTGGGGACTTCAACATGACAGTAGATGCACACCTTGATTCCACGAACTCTGCCAAAAGGAGAGAATCTCCATTAAAACAGTTCATGAAGTCGCAAGACATATACGATGTCTGGAGATGCCAACACGGACTAGAAAAAGACTTCACATACTTTTCCCCAATGCACAAATCACATTCAAGAACCGACTTATTTCTAGTAGATAAATGGTTATTACAAAATGCATTGTCACCAGAGATGCACACCATGACATGGTCTGACCATGCTCGAATTTCCGTCTCGATCAAAGACAATTCCCAGCACGGTCAACGCTCATTATGGAAGGCCAACAACTTTATTCTCCAAAACCCTGAATATGCCCCTAAAATAGCCAAAACTCTAAACGAGTACTTTGAAAGGAACGCAGGGGCAGTGGCAGACCCGAACATGGTGTGGAACGCCCATAAAGCGGTTATAAGAGGTGTTCTGATACAATTGAGTGCCCAATACAAAAAAAGAGGATGCAGTGTCTTAAGGACTTAAACACACAAATTGAGACAATAGAAACACAAAACAAGATGAACCCAGACCCCTACACCAGCTCAAAATTGATGTCCTTGAGACATGAACTTAGAACTCTACTGTTACACTCCTTTGAGAAAATACAGAGAAAACTGAAAGCACACTCTTACGCCACATCTAATAAAGCTGGTAAAGCACTAGCCAGGAAAATGAAAGGACAGAGAACTAAAACAAAAATAGACTATATACTGCACCCCCACTCTAAACAGAACTGAAAAACCCACAAGATATTGCCAACTCTTTTAGCGCTTACTACAGCGACTTATATAATCTAAAAAATGACCCGTTAACTCCACAACTATCCCTTGACAAAATAAATCAGTTTCTTGAATTGGTTAAACAAACAAAACTAAGCCCAGAACAGTTGAAATGTCTCAACTGCCCTTTCACTGAGGAGGAAATACTCCAAACCGTGCAATCAATCCCACCCAATAAATCACCAGGAACCAATGGCCTGACAGGAGAATACCATAAGACATTCTATACACAACTGTGACCGCACATGACTAAAATGTTCAGCGACGCTGCCTCCTCTTCCATGTTCGCACCTGAAAACCTGAAAGCCATAATTATAACACTGCCAAAACCAGGGAAGGAGCCAAATAGCCCTCAAAACTTTTGTCCAATCTCCCTATTAAACTTAGATCTAAAAATACACTCCAAAACTATAGCCACAAGATTGCTACACATATTGCCCTTCCTCATTCATAGTGACCAAACAGGTTTCACTAAGGGGCGCCAAGCAGCTGATGCCACCAGAAGACTGATAAATATAGTTCACCACGCCGAAATTAGTGGAAAGCCTTCCCTGCTTCTGTCCTTAGATGCAGAGAAGGCGTTCGATAGAGTCCACTGGAATTACTTAAACAGGGTTCTCTTAAAATTTGGATTTGAAGGTCATATTTTAAATGCAATATTAGCTCTATATTCAAACCCATCTGCACAGGTATACTCAGCAGAAATGCTGTCACAGCCATTCCTTATCACGACTGGTACGAGACAAGGTTGCCCCCTTTCACCACTGGTATTCAACTTGATGCTGGAACCCCTAGCAGAACTCATCAGAAACAATCCACAAATTACAGGAATAAATATAGGCAATAAATCCAACAAAATTTGTTTATTCCCAAACGATGTGATACTGATGATGACAAACCCGGCTCCTTCCCTGGAAGAGGCGAGGAAATGCCTAGAACTCTTTAGTAGAATATCATATTACAAGGCAAATGTAACTAAATCATATGTTTTGGAAATAGGCATTGACGCAACAACAAGTAACCTCCTACAAACACAACACCCATTCATCTGGGCTGATAACGATATAAAATATCTAGGGATCCAACTTCCCAACACGGTTAGGAAACTTTTCTCAGCGAACTTCCAACCGCTCATGGTCAAACAGATCAGAAGTTCACAAAAATAACAAACACAAATTGTTCTGGAGTGGTAGATTAGCTACATTCAAAATGATTCATCTACCGCAGATACTATACCTCTTCAGGACAATCCCAATAATACCAAAATCATACTTTAGAAACCTTCAATCTTTGTTTAATGAGTTCATTTGGCAAGGAAAGAAACCTAGATGTGCACACTCTAAACTGATTAAACACAAACTGGCAGGAGGAGCGGATACAATAGATTTGGAAGACTACCATATAGCAACAATCACAGCGCCAATCCAAGCTTGATTTACAACAAGCCACGCTAAACCGTGGTCAGAAATGGAAGCAACTTATATACCAAATGGTAACTTGGGGGATTGGTTATTGAGCACACCTTTAGGAACAAAAATCCCTTCAGCAGCACCCCCGACAATCAAAGTCACAGCAAAATGCTGGACCAAATTATTTAAAAAAAATCAAAGACAGAAACTCTGCACCATCTCTTAAATATCCAATAGGTGTACTGGAACATCTGTCCCCAGATCTAAATCTTAAAACATGGAAAAACCAAGGCATTCACTGTATCAAAGACGTCCTATCCAAAGCCAAAATAAAAACATTTAGCCAAATTCAAAAGGAATACACACTCCCAGACACAGGACACAGAACCCCTCACCTACCTCAGAATAAGAAACTGCCTCCGCAACATAATACCATTCTTAGACCCAATACCTCAGGCAACTATAGGGAACTTCCTGACGAGCACCAATTCAAAGATAAAAGGAATATCTTTGATATACAGTATAATACCTTACAGGCAAAAAAGAGAATTCTCCAAAACAAACACCCACGTTTTATGGAAACAAGACCTGGGATCACAATACACTTATAGACAATGGACCAAAGCCCTACAGTCCATTTACAGGTCAACACAATGCTCCTCACTCTGGGAATTACCCCAAGAAATTAACCTAAAATGGTACCTTACCCCAGTCAGGATAGCACACTTCTGTACCACCACTTCAAAATATTGCTGGAGATGCAACATAGGAATTGGGAATCTATACCACATCTTATGGAGCTGCACCTCACTTCAGGACTATTGGAGAAATATTTTCCAAATCATTCAAGATATTATAGGTCAAAAACTCTCCCCTTCAGCGGATTTGGGTCTTTTAAACCTGAACATTGAAAACATACACAAGCAATTTAGACATTCAGCAACACACATATTACTGGCAGCCAGACTGAATATCACAAGGCATTGGAAAACCTCACAATCCCTGAACACTACCCAAACCATTGAATTAATCAACACACACTGTAGTTACAAACTAATGATGGCTTCAAGTAAAGGCCTCCTTGAAAGGTCACAAAATCAATGGCGACCATGGACAAATTGGTTCGAGGCATCAACCAGAGCAGATAGTCACAGACACCCCTAGGAGATTTCTAACCACACAACACAGCGGTGCAAGATACCAGCTGATGTGCTTGTTTGCTTTTTCTCTTGCCTTTTCAATTAACGTATAGACAGAGTGACGGTCTTTCCCCCAGGTCACAAATTTGCGCCCATTGGGGTGTCCCCAGGGGAAGATGTAAGCGCGCCTATCACAGTAAGAGAGTAATATACTGGCTGCTATCATGGTTATTATGGTTATTAATGGTATTGATGTGTTACCAAGTTACCAAGTTACATTTATCCATAACGGATACCCTGCGGTATGTAAAGCAACTATACCACATTTGAACTGTATATCCACATGGATTTACTATTCTTTCTTTCATGTATTGTACTCTTAAAACTAAATAAAAATTATTGAAACATGAAAAAAAAAGCAAACCTTTACAATCACTTTAACTTAATTGAATAATTAAATTCATAATTAAAATTCAATTCAGGAGTAATCACTGTACACTGGTCCTAAAGTAAAACTGAATGCAATTTTTTTTTTCATTTTGGATATAGTAAGGGAAGATTAGAACCCCAGTGATCTGTTTCCAATTGGAGAGGTTTCCCTTCACTTCACTGTTAATTTTGACATCAAATTTAGATTTAATTTAAGTCATAGTCTTTTGACTAAAATGCCATTTAAGTTTTACTTGTATTTTAGTCTTCTGAATTGTTTTAGTTTTAGCCATGTGTTACTCGACTAAAATCTCCAGTACATTTTGGTTCACTAAAATCTCCAGGAAGCGGAATTTCCTTGGTGCTCCCCATCTGTTATAGCCCCAGCCCCCTGTCTCTATTGGTAAGCTGTATTTGCTCCCTCTGTCCGCCTGCTGCCTGGGAGTTCTGGAGCAAATCATGAAGAGGGACTCCTCCATCGGATTTGTGTCTGTCTGTATGTGACTTGTGAATGTTTCCCCTCTCAGCAAGATAGCAGTGCTTAGCACTGTTTAAAATAACAGCCTCCCCAGACTGTTCAGTTCTCTGCCCTGTGCACTCTCTCACTCCCATTTACTTCCCCATCCCCACTTGCAGGTCACCTCCACATCACCAAAGTCTAATACACCCTGTCATGTGCACTCCCTCATTCCCATTTACTTCTCCATCCCCACTTAAAGTGGAACTTAACTCATAACAACTTGATAAAAATAATGGGCGGCACAGTGGTGTAGTGGATAGCACTTTCACCTGGCAGCAAAAGGGTCGATGGTTCAAATCCCAACCATGACACTATCTGCCTGGAGTTTGCATGTTCTCCCTGCACCTGCGTGGGTTTCCTCCAACACTCCAAAGACATGCTGGTAGGTTAATTGGATCCTGTCTAAATTGGCCCTAGTATGTGTATGTATGAATGTGAGTTAGGGACCTTAGATTGTAAGCTACTTGAGAGTAGGGACTGATGTAAATGTACAATGTATATGTAAAGCACTGCGTAAATTGACAGCACTATATAAGTACCTGAAATAAATAAATAAAATAAATAATATTCTTTAACCAGCAACATATATTCCACATAATTAATTATGCTACCAAAATGAATGTGTGCTGACAATTATTACTATTTTTTCGTGCGGAAGGCTGCAATTTTACTGAAGTACAGAACCCCTGAACAGCAGTAAATCTTTAGGCTGCCAGCAAATTTGAGCATGTGCAGAGCAGAGTGAGACCGTTTATTGCTGGATTTTAACCACCTCAGTACTGGGCACTAAAACCCCCTTCCTGTCCAAGCCATTTTTCAGCTTTCAGCGCTATCACACTCTGAATGACAATTACTCAGTCATGCAACACTGTACCCATATGAAATTTGCGTCCTTTTTTTCACACAGATAGAGCTTTCTATTGGTGGTATTTAATCACTAGGGTTTTTTTATTTTTTGTGTTATAAATAAAAAAAGATTGAACATTTTGTGAAAAAAAATGCCTTTTTCTTTGTTTCTGTCATAAAATTTAGCAAATTAGTAATTTTTCTTTGTAAATTTTGGCCAAAATTTATACTGCTACCTATCTTTGGTAAAAATAACCCAAAAAGGTGTATATTATTTGGTCCTTGTGTAAGTTATAGAGTCTACAAGCTATGGTGCCAATCATTGAAAATTGATCACATCTGATCACACCTGATATACTGACGGCCTATCTCATTTTTCCCCAGTAAACCCCCCATAAACATGAAAGGACCGAACAATCCCAGAGTTCTTTACTCTATCCGGCAGTCATATAGTCCACACTAGTCTACACTAGTTAAAAGTTACTAACCGTGGTATCGAACATCTGAGATATTGAATGTGTTCCTGGTTTATTATATGTGGAAAAACCCAATAAAAATGGTTTCTATCCATCGTCATATTTAAAACCGGTTTTAAATGTTTCTTTTTAATGATTAAACGATTTAAA
>BLSH010009537.1:321718-345573 GCA_018402905.1 Glandirana rugosa | reverse complement strand
TCTATTCACATTTTTATAGCTCTTATTGTAAAAAAGCTTTTTTCATATGCAGATGTTAAACCTCTTTTACTCCATGTGCATAGAGTGCCCCATGTCATTTAAAATTACCTTAAGTGAACAATTTTGTATCACATTTGTATGAACCATTTACGCAGTTATAAAACGCAATTTAATCCCCCTTTTGCCCCCATGCGCTCCTAGGCAAACCCCATGCTTTTAAATTTGCCTGGTTCACAGAAATTGTACCTTAAATGACTGATAAATGTTAGTTTCACATATAGATTTTTCTGCTGATGTCAGTCTTTTGTGAGGATTGCTTTACTGAAATTTTAAAATCTTTTTCGTAGACAAAGGGCCTATTCACACCTACGTTGTGCAGTCGTGTGTTTTGTTTTTCTTGTGTTGACATGCACTGCCTGAAGTTAGCCCATTCCCTTTGAATCAGTCCTTAACAAGCCTCAACACACTTGAATATCTTTACAATATGTAAAAGTGTCTGTTTTTACACACACAGCCCTGCCAATGGTTCATACAGCACTGCAGGAATGCAAAGAAATACCTCAACACACAGCGTACCAATTCCAGGAATGGGGCAGTTGTTTTCTTGAAATAAAAATTACAGCACCATATTGCAGAGGCAATAGCCAGACAAATGGCACAGTCAGTGTTATTTCAAAGACAACAGTCAGAAAAATTCTACAGAATTGTTGTACATTGTGTACAGAGGTTTTCTTGGCAATTATATTGAGGGAGAGATTTTAATGTAAAAAAATACAGATTATTATATCAGAATCTTGCACTGACATGCTACGATCATGTAGGCATTTTGAGTAGACTCCAATAGAAAAGGGAAACACTAGGCAAGTATACTGTTCATACTCGATGATCTTTGTGGGCTGCAATTTAAGAGGGAGAAACTAGGCATGTTTTTATAATGAGATTAAAAATCAGAGTGTATTTCAGAGTCAAAAAACAGAATTATGGTACAGATTTGATGGACAGTATGTAAGCCTTTTGACTAGGCTGTAATTACAGGTAGGTGTTATCCAGAAATAAAAATTAGAGTGTATGTTTTCCAAAATAAAGGCCAACAATTAACCACAGTTTCAATGCACAATATGTAAGCCTTTTGACTAAACTGCCTTTTCAGAAGAAGCCAATCAAGTGTTATCCAGAAATAAAAATTAGCATATATATTTTCTAAAATAAGAGCTAGAATTAGTTAACAAATGGGATGCATGCTATGTCAGCAACTTTTGTAGTCTGCAATATAACAGGGAGAGAACAGGCATGTTTTATAGTAAAATTAACATTTGAAGTTTATGATTTCAAACACAAGTCAGAAATACTGTACATACTTGATGCACTCAAGTAAGCAGCTTTAGTAGTCTACAATCTAAGAGGAAAATATGTGTGAGAATTTATGAAAACATAAATGTCATGACACCTGGGGTTAGGTGACAGGTGCGCACCACTGGAGTTCAAATTACACTGAGGGTTGCAAAGTGCACCACTAAGGTTGTGGACCTATAGCTGACTGCTGCTAATGAGTTCCCATTGATATGGGAAGAGAGGCCCCTGGAGCACGGACACTGAAACACAGGGAGCTAGTGCATCGGTTTCCCCAGGGCGTGGAATCTAAGAGCCAGTGAGTGTCCACCAGAGCCTCTAGTGGTGAGGATGGATTTGGCTGCAACTGGATCCAGGTCGTGGCCCCAGGGGTTCCCTAGCTCCTGCTCGGCTGGCTATAGGTGGAAGAGAGGAAGCAGCAGTGCAGAAACAGCAAAGAATAGTCAGAGGTAATAGCAAAGGGTCAGAGCCACAAGCAGACAGGGGAAACAGAGAACAAGCCGAAGATCGGGGTATCAGGCAGGCAGGGATAGTCAGAAAAGCCAAAGATCGGTACACGGAATAAGAGCAAATGATAGGAACAACCACACACGAAGCCAAACATGGACAAACGTTGATCAGCAATGCAGGCTTACACTGCCAGGTGTTATATCCTGTTCCCAATTAGGTCCTGGGGTGGAGCCCAGCTGAGGGCCTACAAAAACACACAGGTGAGGATACATGTAGCAAGGTAGGCAACAAATAAGACATGAATGTTTGCTATGGTTTAATGACAGAATGTTTACTGTGGTTTCATGACAATAAAAATGAGAGTGTATTATGACATTTGAAAGCGCACAAGACTTAGAGACTCATTGTAAACCTTTTTGCTATGCTGCAATTTCAGATTTGTCCAATTTATCCCGCAGTTAAAATTTTCAGTTTATTTTCTCTCTGGCAAAGGAGAGGAATATTGTACAAATTTGATGCACAGTATGCTATCCTTTTTAATAGCATGCAGTTTCAGAGGGGGAGAGCAGGCAGATTTTAACTGTCATAAAAATTATGTTGTCTTTTATCGGAGAAAAAAGCAAGAGCAATTGTAGAGATTTGATGAACAGAAAGGATGGAGTGAGGTTAGCCACCTCTGGGCCTGCCCCTGTAAAACTGACAGAATCTCTTTCCCAGTGTGGCTCCTATCCAAGCATTTCAGTTGCAACACTGCTCAGCAGAATATTGCCTGATTCATTGCATAGCCTTTTGGTTGATTGGAGGAAGGGGCTGATAGTTCTGAAGATGACTTACCAGATGAGGCTATTGATGAGTAGAGGGTGGAGGTAGCTGAGTTGTCACCATCACCAAGTTGCAGGATATAGGGTGAAACTATCAACTCCAGGGGTGGTGTGCCAAATCCTCATCCTGGCTGTCAGCAAAGTTACCCTTTGGAGAAGATGTAACATCCCTGTCTATACTTGTTAGACCACATGTCTGTGGTCATGTGACCCGCATGGTCGAGCAACATAGAGAAATCAAATCCAACATGATGGTGGAAGACAGGTGTGGCCTTCTGGGCAACAAAAAATTGTACCTGCCACTATGGTACAGTACACAAAGTAGCGGAAGGGGCAGACCCCACCAGCTGGACAGCCAGTAATTTGGCTAAGCTGGTATTGAGACTATGGCATGGGGGTGGCTATGTACTTATGTCACAGCACCTGGGGAAGACCCATCCACTTGGTCAGGATCCAGCTGCACATGGCAGGATGGGGTTTGGAAACTCAGAACGAGGGTAAAGCCTACGCTTGTTCCTACTCTGCATGGTCCCATAGTGACCCTCTTCCCCGGTGGTAGAACCATTAGGTAAACTTATGAAACCACTTGTAAAACTTACATCCTTATTGCCTGAAACATCAGATGTAGATTCTTGTTTAGTATGGGGAGCGGTGGAAAGGGAGGAGGAAGAATGTGGCCCTTTTGCTGTTGACCTGTAGCATTTGTTTGCTGCCCCCACCAAACTCTTTGGTGAGCAGTTATGTGTCTTCGGGTCGAATATTGGCTGTTGGGCCGAATATTGGCTGTTTGCCCCATTCGGGGAACACCTGAATTTCCTGGGTGTTTGGTTGGTGCTCGCCCCGCCGAACGCCCTGCAATGCACTGTGCGCAGCACAGTGCATTCTGCACCCCGATTGGGGAAAGCCTTGCCTAATCATTGCACAGTAAAAGCTGGTTGTTAAAAAGCAGGGGCGGGAAGCTGGCCGCGGCATCCTTAACAACCGATGAGTCATCAGCTGTCAATCTGCTTCCAGGCTGATAGCTGAATAAAAAAAAGATTGCCAGTAAAAAAATTGTAAAATAGTATGGCGTGGGGTCCCCCCAGTCCATGCCAGACCCTTTGGGTCAATATGATTTTAAGGGGAACCCCACGCCAAAATAAAAAAAGAATGGCATGGAGTCCCCTCCAAAATCCATACCAGGCCCTCTGAGCATGCAGCCTGGCAGGTCAGGAAAGGGGGGGTGAGCGAGCACCCCCCTCCTGAACCATACCAGGCCACATGCCCTACCCCAAAGCACCATGTTGATGGGGACAAGGATCTCTTCCCCACAACCCTGGGCTGTGGTTGTGGGGGTCTGTGGGCAGGGAACTTATCAGAATCTGGAAGCCCCCTTTAAGAAGGGGGCCCCCAGATCCGGGCCCCCCATGTGAATGAGTATGGAGTGTCAAAAAGTAATAAAAACACAGGGACAGTTTTTGACAATTCCTTTATCAAAATATAATAAATAAAAAAAACAGTGTCCCCTGATGTCAATCCATTGTTAATCCGCCGCACCCGAAAAAGGAAAAAAAAACTATCTGCACTCATTAACAGCTGACCACCGAATGCCTCCTCTGCCATTTTACAGTTCATATACTGGTAAGGGCGGAGCCACCTGGCAATGTCATCTGGTGGCACCTCCACCCTGTGACATCCCTGACCCAGCATGCACCAGTCCATGATGTCACAGGGGGAGCGGTGCCACCAGGTGAGGTCACCAGGTGGCCCCACCCTTTCCTATATAAGAACTGTCAAAAGGCAAGGAAGCATTCGGCAGTCTGCTGTCATTGAGTGCAGATCGTTTTTTTACCCCCATAGCCCAGGGTTGTGGGGAATAGACCCTTGTCATAATCAACATGGGGACAAGGTGCTTTGAGGCGAGGGGCAGAGCTAAAGCATCCCCCATGTTAAAGGGCCTGGTATCGTTCAGGAGGGGGGGCACTCGCTAATCCCCCCTTTCCTTACCTGCCAGGCTGCATGGTCAGATAAGGGTCAGGTATGGATTTTGGGGGGGGCCCCATATAATTTTTTTTTTAAAATTTGGCGTGGCTAGGGGGGACCCTACTCCATTTTTTTTCTTTATTTTTTTTCAATAGCCAGCTGGGTGCTGGCAATTGCAACTGTGAGTCAATTTAAATTCAATTTGACTGAAAACTTTAAAAGCAGACTAAGGGGACCCTGCAGGCACTATATTTAAAGGGATTTTTAATTTTTATTGTTGCACTTTAAGCATCATTAAAATCCCTGCTCCTGAAAAAAATTGCTTTAAAAAAAATTCTTGCATTGATACATGTCCCCCAGCGCAGTCTGGTACACAGATAATTGCAAAAACTGGAGCCTTTAGATATGTACATAGCTTGCAATGATACTCCAGTGAAGTGAAGTACATTTGAAAATGTGGCACACAAATGCCTAATTAACTTGCAGGTAGAAACTGCAAATGACTACAGTGCTGTCTTTAGCACATGTATGAAAAAAGGGCCACACAGCTGAGTTTTGCCATCCGATGGAATAGGGTGGCTGCCTCCTACACTCCTTTGTAAGTTGTCTTTGGACTCCATCCTGCCTCCATGAGTTGTGAGTCTCTGTCACATTCTTTCTTCACATTCTTGGGCACCTAGTATTGTATGAGACCTCATTATTATCCCCACCCACCTCATCGCTGGAGACAATTTAGCAGAAAGCTGCAACTGCAGGAACATAACTCTATTCCTGTTGTTCACCTCTCTTTATGTACCTGGCAGTCTCCCCCTCAATCACAGAAGAAGTTAATTGCTGCACATCCTACTGCAGCAGGTGACTGAAGCTGTGCTAAAATAATTAAGCCAACTCCTCCATGCCAGTTTTCAGAGAATGGTGGGATTGCTGTGGAAGAGGAGGAAAATGAGGACACGTTTGCTGCTGCTGATGACATTGCACTACCATGCTGCTGAGAGAAGGAGGAGGAGAATGAAGGCTTGGTTATCCACTCTACCACCTACTCTGAGTATACAGGCTGTATAACTCACAGGCCCTGCCTCTTGAAGACCACTGCTTTGGCCTGTGAGTGCACAACCTGCTTAATCCCTAATAACTCCACGTGAACAACCCTTGCCTTTCCTTTTAGGCCTCCCAGCCATGATGATAACAGAAGATTCCCTAATTCTATTACCAGCTAAGGCAAGAGGTGGATGAGGATTCTTTGCAGAACTTTACAATGTAGTGCTTTTGTGCAGTAAACCACAATGGTATATTGGTGCTGTGCTACTATATAATTGGTGGACTATTGTAACTATTCAAAAAAATCAATATCTGGAATTCAACTTTAAATTATATTTTGGTGAGGTGGCAAATCTTATAAATTTTAGGACTTTCGATATATATTTAAAGTATTTATATTCTTGCTGGAAGCAAGTGAATAACATTATTGCCAAATTACCTTTCAGTGTACTGTACTCTTTAAATGTTTTTGTTTACTTAAAAGAAATTTTCAACCCTTAAAAGAGAAATACGGACTTAGAAAAATGCACACACTTACACACACACACACGCAATTTCTGCAATTTATAATTTCTGCCTCTGCCTACTTGTAATGGAAATAGCTGATACAATATTAAAGGCAGTGTGTACATAAAGTTACAGAACATTATATTGCAAGAGACTTTATTAGTTTTTGTAATTGCAAAAAAGGCTAATTTAGCATTACTGCTACATGTTTCTATACATGCCTTGGGATGTAACTCATGTAACCACATTTTTGGTGAGTGCATATTAGCACATATCATAACATGCGTTAATGTGCAAATAAGCACACACATGTGAAAACCTAAGGAAAAATGCCTTGAATTCGCAAATATTTTAAATTTCATCTTGCAATACTGTATTTGCATATTTCCCCATATTTTACAGTACCTTAACCACTTCAGCCCCGGAAGGTTTTCCAACTTTAGGACCGGAGCACTTTTTGCGATTCGGCGCTGCGTCGCTTTAACTGACAATTGCGCGGTCGTGCGACGTTGCACCCAAACGAAATTTGCGTCCTTTTTTTCCCACAAATAGAGCTTTCTTTTGGTGGTATTTGATCACCGCTGTGTCATTTCTGATCGCCGCTATAAACAAAAGAAGAGCGACAATTTTGCAAAAAAACCCAAATTTCTTACTTTTTGCTAAAATACAAATCCAAAAAAAAATATAAAAAAACATTTTTTTTCACCGTTTTTGGCCGATTTATATTCTTCCTCATATTTGCGATAAAAAAATCGCAATTGGCGTTTATTGATTGGTTTGCGCAAAAGTGGTCGCATTTACGGATGATGAGAATTCATTTTTGGGGTTTTTTTTTTATTTTTTACTAAAAATGGCGGCGATCTGCGATTTTTAGCGGTACTGCGATATTGGGGCGGACATGTCGGAATGTTTTGACACTTTTTTGGGACCATTGGCATTTATACAGCGATCAGTGCTATAAAAATGCACTGATTACTGTGTAAATGCCATTGGCAGTGAAGGAGTTAACCTGCAGGGGGCGCTCTAAGGGTTAACTGTGTTCCCTGGGCGTGTTCTTACTGTATGGGGGCTTGCCTAGCTGGGGAAAGGAAGTGGTCACAGCCTTCACTTACAGGAAGGCTGTGATCACTTCCCTTCCCCCTCACACAGAGCGGAGGTCCGTGTTTACATACACGGACCTCCGCTCATTCGCTCCGGGGGGGGCATCGCGGGTGGCCGGCGGCAATCGAAGCCACCGCACCCGCTCCCTGGACCCCCCCGGACACAGTGAGCGCGTGCGCTCACAGTGGCTCTGTATCGCGGCCGCCGTCGTATGACGGCGATTCGCGTTACTGAGCCACATTGTCGCCGTCAATTGCCGATCAGCCGTCGGCAAGCGGTTAAAAAAGTATTCATACCCCTTGAAATTTTCAACATTTTGTCATGTTACAACCAAAAACGCAAATGTATTTTACTGGGATTTTATGTGATAGACCAACACAAAGTGGCACATAATTGTGACGTGGAAGGAAAATAAATAAATGGTTTTCCAATTTTTTACAAATAAATATGTAAAAAGTGTGGTGTGCATTTGTAAACAGCCCCCTTTACTCTGATACCCCTAATTCTAGTGGAACCAATTGCCTTCAGAAGTCACAATTAGTTGCTCTGGTCAGATGGGACCAAAATTTAACTTTTTGGCCTAAAAGCAAAATGCTATGTGTGGTGGAAAACTAATACTGCACATCACCCTGAACACACCATCCCCAACATGAAACATGGTAGTGGGAGCATCATGTTGTGTGGATGCTTTTCTTCAGCAGGGACAGGGAAGCTGGTCAGAGTTGATGAGAAGATGGATGGAGCCAAATACAGGGCAACCTTAGAAGAAAACCTGTTAGAGTCTGGAAAAGACTTGAAAATGGGGTGGGGGTTCACCTTCCAGCAGGACAGCGACCCTAAACATACAGCCAGAGCTACAATAGAATGGTTTAGATCAAGGCATATTCATGTGTGTGAACATCGGGTGTTAGTTTGTTCTGGTTTTCCCGAACTTTATGGGGAACATTATTTTACGCGCCCCATAATGCATTCAAATGGCGGTGCATGCTTTGGCCAATCAATGGGCGGCCTGCTGTGAGAGGTTTGATTGGCTAAAGGCAGGCAATCCACGCCCCACACTATATAAAGCCGCTTGTACAGCAGGTCTATGTAGTGTGTTGGCGGCTGATAGATAGTGAGCTTAGGTTCCTGATTACAGGCAGTTTAGCTTGATAGTGTTTTTACTGTGTAAAAAATAAGAAAAAAAAGATAGATAGATAGATAGATAGATAGATAGATAGATAGATAGATAGATAGATAGATATTCTTGCACTGCCTAAACAGAAGCTATATACTATAGTTACATATATAATATACACTGAATTAGCTGTATATAGTCTACTACACTAAAGGCATTGCATATATATATGTATATATATATATATATATATATATATATGTACACACTAGGAAGGTATATATACAGTATATATTCTTGCACTGCCTTACTGTATACAGATAGATCTATCTATCTATCTATCTATCTATCTATCTATATATATATATATATATATATATATATACACACAGCGTATTGAGTGTACACTATATATCAGCGCATTACAGTGCATTCCGGGGTGTACGTACGGTATATAGTACGCTTGACGTGGTGTCTTAAAATATATATAGTCTTTAACCCCTTAACCCCTGGAGCCCTTTTTTACATTTGTTGTTTACAAGTTAAGATCAGTTTGTTTTTTTTTTATAGAAAATTACTTAGAACCCCCAAACATTATATATATTTTTTTCAAACACCCTAGAGAATAAAATGGCAATCGTTGCAATACTTTTTGTCACACGGTATTTGCGCAGCAGTCTTTTAAGTGCTTTTTTTTGGAGAAAAATCACTTTTTTGAGTTAAAAAATAAGACAACAGCAAAGTTTTTGTATATTGTGAAAGAAGATGTTACGCAGAGTAAATAGATACCATACATGTTACGGTTGAAAATTGCGCACACTCGCGGAATGGTGACAAACTCCGGTACTTAAAAATCTCCATAGGCGACGCTTAAAAATTTTTTAACGGTTACCAGGTTAGAGGTACAGAGGAGGTCTTTTGCTAGAATTATTGCTTACACTCTGACAATCCTGGCGATAACTCACATGTGTGGTTTGAACACCGTTTTCATATGCGGGTCCGACTTATGTATGCGTTTTCTTTGCTGCACAAGCTTGCGGTGATGGTGGCGCTTTAAAAAAAATATATTTTTTTTATTAATTTTATTTAATTTTTTCTTTTAACGCTGTTCCTTTAAAATATATGGTGACATTCACAAACTTCACAATATTCAGATCGCCAAAAACAGCGATTCGGAATACTGTCATTTTTTTAAAACCAGCGCCGTTAGCCGCAGAGTAAACCAGAAGTGACGTTGTAACGTTACTTCCAGAAATGTACGAAGGAGTACTCCACACAGCCAGTGGACGTGCCGGATCGGAGCACCGGTCTCCTGGTGGGACGGGAGGCTGGAAAAGAGCAGCAGACAGTGGTGGGGGGGGGGGTGTCCCCTTCCGCTGCTTTGGATAACGACCGAGCAGTTCCTGAGCTGGATCGGCTGTTATCACCAGATAGCCAGCCGTCTGCTCTAGAAAATGGTTCCAGGGTATAGCATGTAGCTGCAGACTATACCCCAATACTTCCACTTAAACCTGCCGCCATTTATAAACAGTGATTTGCGTTAAGTGGTTAAACTAATTTACAACAGCAGGGCCCGTTCCTGCGCCCAACAAAAGTAACTGCAAAAAAATAAAATTAAATAAATATGAAAACGGTGTTCAAACCACCACACCGCGATCGCCAGAGTGTGAGCAATAATTCTAGCACCTCTAACCTGGTAACTGTTAAATTTTTTTAAAGCGTCGCCTATGGAGGTTTTTATTTAAGAGTTTGTCGCCATTCTGCAAGTGTGCGCAATTTTCAACCGTAACATGTATGGCATCTATTTACTCAGCGTAACATCCTCTTTCACAATATACAAAAAAATTGGACTAACTTTACTGTTGTCTTATTTTTTAACTCAAAAAAGTGTTTTTTTTATAAAAAACTGCGATTTAAAGACCGATGCGCAAATACCGTGTGACAAATAGTATTGCAACATGCAACGATTGCCATTTTATTCTCTAGGGTGTTTGAAAAAATATAAATAATATTTGGGGGTTCTAAGTAATTTTCTAGCAAAAAAAAATGATTTTAACTTGTAAACAACAAGTGTAAAAAATGACATTTAGTGGTTAAACTAATTTACAACAGCAGGTCTCGTTCCTGCGCCCAACAAGAGTAACTGTAAGGGGTTACAGTGTTCTGGTACCGCAAACACCCAAGGCCCAATTTTTCAGCACCTGTTTGACTGGGGCATGTCATCACAATTTTTAAAATCATTTACAACAGTGGGGAACACCCCACCAAAAAAAAAAAAAATTCCGTAGGGTTCCCCCCCAAAGTCCGTAACAGACCCTTCAGGTCTGGTATGGATTTTAAGGGAAACCCCGCCCAAAATAAAAAAAATTGCGTAGGTGTCCCCCCCAAAGTCCATAGCAGGCTCTTTAAGTCTGGTATGAATTTTAAGGGGAACCCCGTGCCAATATTTAAAAAAAAATTGAGTAGGGGTCCCCCCAAAGTCCGTACCAGGCTCTTAAGGTCTGGTATGGATTTTAAGGGGAACCCCGCGCCAACATTTAAAAAAAAAATAGCGTACAAGTCCCCCCAAAGTCCGTACCAGGCCCTTGAGGTCTGGTATGGATTTTAAGGGGAACCCACAGCAAAATTTTTAAAAAAAAATATGTAGGGGTCCTCCGCAAAGTCCGTAACAGGCCCTTTAGGTCTGGTATGGATTTTAAGGGGAACTCCGCTTCAAAATTTTTAAAACAAATTTGCGTGGGGGTCCCCCCGAAGTCCGTACCAGGTCCTTCAGCTTTGGTATGGATTTTAAGGGGAACCCTGCGCCAATTTTTTAAAAAATGGTGCGGGGCCCCCCAAAATCCAAACCAGACCTTTATCCGAGCACGTAGCCCTGGCATGGTAGGAGGGGGTGGGGACAAGCGAGCACCCCCCCTCCAAACCATACCAGGCCACATGCCCTCAACATGGGGAGGATGCTTTGAGGTCACCCCAGAGCACCTTCTGGGGAGAAGGGCCTCAACCCCACAACCCTGGCCAGTGGTTGTGGGGGTATGTGGTCAGGGGGCTTATTAGAATCTGGAAGCCCCCTTTAATAAGGGGGGCCCCCAGATCCCGACCCCCCATGTGAATAGGTATGGGGTACATTGTACCCCTACCCATTCACCAAAAAAAGGAGTGTAGAGAGGCAGTTTTTGACAAGTCCTTTATTGTGTAAAATAGCTCTTTTCTTCTTTCTTCTTTTTTATTTCTTCCTCCATCTTCTCCTGGCCCGGTCCTTCTTCTGGTCTTCTGCTTCTTCTTTTATTCCTCTTGCTTCCTCTCTTTGTCTTCAATCTTCATCTTCTTCTTCTTTCTTCTTTCACTGCTGTCGCTGTCCCCGTTGCTGCAGCCCGGTCCCTGCACATCTCTCAGAATGGGCGGTCTTCACAATGAGAGTTCTTTTATAAAAAGGGGCGGGGCCACCCAGTGATGTAACCGAGTGAACCTGCCCCCTTCTGACATCATGCACTGTCAGAGGGGGCGGGTCACCCATTTACATCACCGGGTGGCCCCACTCCTAGAACTGTCATTGTGAAGACAGCCTATTCTGGGAGACACGCAGGGGCCAGGCTGCAGCAGCAGAGAGAGCGGCGGCGGTGAAAGAAGAAGAAGATGAAGATGACGATTGAAGATGAAAGGAGGAAGCAAGAAAACTAAAAGAAGAAGCATATGACCAGAAGAAGGAATGGGCCAGGAGAAGATGGAAGAAGAAAGAGGAAAAGAGCTATTTACACAATAAAGGACTTGTCAAAAACTGCCTCTTGTTTTTTGTAACACTACACTCCTTTTTTGGTGAATGGGTAGGGGTACAATGTACCCTATACCTTTTCACATTGGGGGCAGGATCTGGGGGCCCCCTTATTAAAGGAGGTTTCCAGATTCTGATAAGCACCCCCCCGCCCGCAGACCCCCACAAGCACTGGCCAGGCTTGTGGGGAAGAGACTCTAGTCCCCATCAACATGGGGACAAGGTGCTTTGAGGTGGGGGCAGAGCCCCCCTCCCCCAAAGCACCCATACTCCCCAGGTTGAGGCATGTAGCCTGGTACGGTTCAGGAGGGGGGGGCGCTCGCCTGTCCCCCCCATCCTAACCGGTCAGGGCTGCATGCTCGGATAAGGGTCTGGTTTGGGTTTTAGGGGGAACCCAACCTCAATTTTAGTTTGCGATTTTTTTGTATATTGCCGGGAATCAGAAATACATTACAGCCGCGATTTTAAATGACAGTTTTTCCTATTGAAATATAATTTTGCTCTGGCTATTTTCTACACCTCACAGAGGTGCGCCCTTTTACACACAGACTAAGGACATCCCCCAGGCACAATATTTAAAGGAATTTTTCATTTTTTTTCCCTTTAAGCATTATTAAAATCACTGCTCCTGAAAAAACGATCGATTTGAAAAACTTTAATTTTCATTGATACATGTCTTCTAGGGCAGGACCCGGGTCCCCATACACTTGTTAGGGCAATAACATTGCATATAAGCCTTTAAAATGAGCACTTTTGATTTTTCATGTTCGGGTCCCATAGACTTTAATGGTGTTCGAATGTTCGCCTGAACTTTTTGTCTGTTCGCATGTTCTGGTGCGAACCGAGCCGGGGGGTTGTTCGGCTCATCCCTAGTGACAACCACTTTAACCTACAGGTAAGTCCAGGGCCATCTTTAATGCAGGGCAAATGGGCCATCTGCCCAGGGCCCCGCCATTGTTAGGGGCCCAAAGCAGCTGCCCCTGCAGCCCGCGCTGCCTGTTGGCTTTTTTTCACCCAAGTTCCTCCACCTCCAGGATCAGGCGCTGGCTGCTGAGCTGCTCACTGCTGTCACTTGTAAATACAGAAGCTCTGCTTCTGTATTTACAAGTGACAACGCTCTCCTCCCAGCGGCCATTTAGAACCCTCTCCCTGCTCTACAGAACACATCGTCTATCTCTATGCGAGAGAAGAGAGGGCAGAGAGGGGAGGGGGGGATCTACACAGGCAGAAGCTGCTCCACGCACGGACATGTGGTGAGTTACAGCTTCTTTTCTGCAGCCCACTCTGTTATTTAGGTGGTCGGATGCTCAGTATTTAAAGGGGAAGGAAGGGGGATTGATGCCAGAAGAATGTCTATTGCAGGGGGATGAGCTCCAAACTGGAATCTGGGGAGAGGAGAGCTCTGTACTTGGGAGGAGGAGGAGAAGGAGGGGGGGTGGCTTGGATGTACACCCCTAAACCTGGCTGCACTCCATACACAGCTCACCCCTCGACCATGAACTCCATACACGGCTCCCCCTAAACCCTGCACCCCGTACACAGCTCACCCCTAAACCCTGCACCCCGTACACAGTCACCCCTAAACCCTGCACCCTGTACATAGCTCCCCCTAAACCCTGCACCCCATACACAGCTCCCCCCTCGATCCTGAACTCCATACACAGCTCACCCCTAAACCCAGCTCCCCTTACACAGCTCCCCCCTCAATCCTGAACTCCATACACAGCTCACCCCTAAACCCTGCACCCCGTACACAGCTCCCTCCTAAACCCTGCACCCCGTACACAGCTCCCTCCTAAACCCTGCACCCCATACACAGCTCCCCCTAAACCCTGCACACCGTACACAGCTCCCACTAAACCCTGCACCCCATACACAGCTCCCCCTTCAATCCTGAACTCCATACACAGCTCACCCCTAAAAATATTAAAGACGGCCCTGGGTAAGCCTATAATAAGGCTTACCTGTAGGTTACCTGCATATCTCCTAAACCTGCATGTTTTAGGAGATATAGAGTGTACTGTCATTGCCGATGTCATTCGGCAAATGCGCAGTGAAGAAATGGCCCGCTGTGCAGTTTCTTCACTTTGTTCGTGCCGTGACTGGTGGCTTCCACGCGCATGCGCGGGAGTGACATCATGTGACTCTGGCCAGTCACAGAGCCAGAGTCGTGGCCCCGGAAGGAAGAGGGGCTGAAGATGGACGCTGCCTGCACAGGGGACATTGCAGGCTTTGTTTGCAGGTAAGTGACACATAATGGGATACCATGCGATGCATAGTGTCCCATTATGCTTTTACTTTGCAGGGGAATATAGAGGAAGTAAACCCCATCAGGGTTTACGTCCTCTTTAAAATGGCTCAATCAAAGTCCAGACCTAAATCCAATTTAGAATCTGTGGCAAGAGTTGAAAATTGCTATTCACAGATGCTCTCCATCCAATCTGACAGAGCTTGAGCTATTTTGCAAAGAAGAATCTCTCTAGATGTGCAAAGCTGGTAGAGACATACCCAAAAATGCTTCAGCTGTAATTGCAGTGAAAGGTGGTTCAACAGAGTATTGTGGGGGGCTGAATACAAATGCATGCCACACTTTTCACATATTTATTTGTAAAAAATGTTGAAAACCATTTATCATTTTCCTTCCACTTCACACTTATGTGCCACTTTGTGTTGGTCTATCACACAAAATCCCAATTTATGTTTTTGGTTGTAACATGGCAAAATGTGGAAAATGTCAAGGGGTATGAATACTTTTTCAAGGCACTGTATCATTTTGAAGACCCTGCAAGTACAGAAAAATAGCTGCTGATCTGCCAGAAATGCACATAGCTACTAAGCCCTGTTGTGGACTGACAACACACTATCAGCCCTCCCAGTGTCTTTTACTAAACTACTCAACCACTCCTATTCTCAGATCCCTACAACATAAAGGCTAATCATTCTGTAGCCCAAGAGAAGAACTACAAGAGCTTTTTCAAATAACTCAGAAACACATATAACAAAACATATTTACATAGTTAGTCAGGTTGAAAAAAGACACAAGTCCATCTAGTTCAACCAAGAAAAAAAACTGAAAAATTATATATAATCATACAATCCCTTATACAATCCTTCACCAACAGTTGATCCAGAGGAAGGCAAAAAAATCCCAGCAAAGCATGGATCTAATTTGTTATAGCGGGGGAAAAAATTCCTTCCTGATCCCCCGAGAGGCAATCGGATTCACCCTGGATCAACTTTACTTAAAAATGTTAGTACCCAGTTATATTATTTACATCAAGGAAAGAATCCGAGCCTTTTTTAAAGCAATCTACCATG
Source organism: Glandirana rugosa (assembly GCA_018402905.1). Taxonomy (NCBI): domain Eukaryota; kingdom Metazoa; phylum Chordata; class Amphibia; order Anura; family Ranidae; genus Glandirana; species Glandirana rugosa. Next base: position 330,140 of record BLSH010009537.1, on the reverse strand, counting down.
CTGGCCAAAACTACCTCTGGGGGGGAGTCTATTCCACGCTTCCTACAGTATATTACATAGTCCATAATGGTGCAAATAAGAGAAGTACATAATTAGGGTTAAATACAATTTAAGTATTAAATTGATTGTGAAGTCTATTCTTTTTAAGCAACAAATATAATATATAATAATAGAATTGCACAGAGCGGCCCAATCCTCCTCTTCTGGGGTCCCCTGCAAGCACTCCTCCTCTTCTCGGTGTGTCATCATGGAAAGCAACTTCCTATGGTGGCACAGCTGGGGGCTCATCCCGAGCCATGCTGCCTGTGTCCATAGACCCAATGGCTCCTGCTGCCTCAACAATGCTTGTAAGAGTGGGGACAGCTGCTATAGACAGGTACAGCTCTGGGTCAAGTGAGGTAAGTATAAGAGGGTGTGAGGGGGCGATACAGGTACTGGAACATTTTTACCTTAATGCAGTGAGTGCATTGAGGTAAAAAACGTTTAGGCCTTTAGAATCACTTTAAGTCTTCAGCTGATCTTTTACCTCATAATAATGACAGGCATTGAAAAGATGTACTTGCACTCAGTTGGTCCTTGCAAGGACCCTGTTGTAGCTTTGTATAGCTAACTTAATAAAACGAAGTAACAGGTAATTCAAATAATCCTGTTAGCATGATTGCTGCTGCAGTATGTATATGATTGCTTTAAGGGAAGACATACACATTGGCTATTCCTAATGAACACGTTATGCCCTTTTATTGCAGGGATTTAACAAGAACTAGAAGACAGATTTTTACAGATGTTGGCATGTTCCTCTTGTTCCCTTGTGATGTCATATAATTGAATTAATTTATATTCTAGCAATAGCATATACAATTTCTACTGAGTAGAGATTTGAAGGTAAGCAAGATTATGTAAAGGATGAGTGTTCCTATTTTTTCGCAAGAGCAATGATACTATTATATTAGTGCACGAAGCCTGGGAACATTCTCCACTAAATTAGCTCAGGAATGGGCTGTTTGGTGTTAGTTTGTTTTGGGACAGATTTATTGTAAGGTTTTACACCCAGTGGTATGCTTCTACTGATCTGGCCAGGTTTTCATATAGCCCTCCTTTCCCCTCTCTTCCTCCTTTTCCTCCCTACATTAATGAGAGGTGTTGGTTTACTAGTCCTCTTGTTCGGTATGAATGAGTTCTGTGGACCGTCAGCTGAATAAAGGTCCTAATGGGCTATACAATGGTTCACATTTGAGTTCTCTGTACTTTGACAACAACAATCCTCTTTGGAGGTGATGCTTTCCAGTGTGGCACACAGGAGGCACTTCTACTTCCGGAGGAGCTTGAGGAGGTAACGCTGCCGGAAGTGCGGTAAGCGGACATCCTGTGGAGTGTTTGGAGTGCATCACATGACCGCACCTCGGGTCTAGCGCAATGGCGTGCATTCAAGCCACTCTGGGACCTGTAGGTCTGGTGACACGGATGGCACATCAGCGATCTCAGATGGTGGAGGCGCCAATCGGAGGATTGCGCCTTCCGGAGTCATGATCATCTGATACAGGTGTTGAGTGGAGAATGTTATGAGGGGTGATGTGTATGCATACACATATACTTGCATGTTCCTGCCACAGGAGACAAAACTCTTGGTATCTTGGTAATGCATAGTAGCGGTCACCCATAAAGTAGTGATCCTCAGTCTGTCTCCCCTTATCACAGTAGCATGTTTAATATACATACTGTTTGATACACAATCTGTGTCAGGGATTAAGTATGGGAACCTGGTCTGGCAGAGGAGGCATATGACGGGAGTGAGAAAACCAATTGCAGCGGGGCTCACGCCCATGTTTGGGCAGAGCCATGCGTGACTACACCCTCCCCACTATGTCATTCTCATGTATAAAAGTCTGCTGTTAGGATATGGTTTACTAAGCTCTAAGGAAGAGATTTGGACCCCGAAACGCGTCAGCCAGTTCATGTAGGATGCCATCTGCAGGTGGCATGCGAGACCATGAACGCGCAGCTGTCATATATACCAATATGCTTTTAACCAAAGCTTGTTTGTGTGTATGTTTTTACGGTTTTAATAAATAGTTTTCCATGAGGATAATGCGCTAGGCCAGTGCGCCCTTGTGTTTGTGTTTCTTGCTAGAGTGTCTGGACCTCCCTGGTCTTCCAAGGCGGCGTTCTATCCGAACGTATCAAGCGTGAAGCTTGGATTAGTATCCTGGTGGAGCTACTCCCTTCAAGCGCAGGAAAGAGATTTTGTATTGTTGGGCAACCGAATATTCCCTGTATTAACAATTGCAATTGCTATTACCTATGAATGCTAATATGCAGTTATGTTTTATGTTTTATATCTTTTTTAAAACAATCCACTGAGCTGACCAGAACTAGTTATTGAAGGAGTCTATTTCACATTTTCACAGCTGTGCCTGTGAAGAAGCCTTTCCATTATCGAAGGTTAAATCTCTTTTCTGGGGTATCTGGGGCCCACCAGAAAAAGGTAAAGGGGGAACCCATGACATATAAAGAGCACCAGCAAAAATTCAGGAGTGGCTACAAAGCACTGCATCAGACCTCAGATCAAAATCCTTGCAGCTACACACTAAATATAGAAATATACAGTAGATAAATAACATCCACTATTAGATCTCAGAGCAATGTAAGTACAAATACACACATGCCTTCACTATGACCACATTTCCATGTTTTTCAGCATGGCAAATTTGCATTTGTCTTTCGCTGATCTTAGTGTAATCCACTGATACCTGCTATGGACACTGATCAATCAACCCCCTGCAGTACAGAGAGTTCATTGCTCAAACTTAGAAAGTAAAAGCTGTTACTAAGTGTGAGTAATAAATTAGCTCTTTGGGCTTCAGACCCTGTTTTTCTTGTTGAAGTACTTTATTAACATCATTAAACAATGGTTGGTACAATAAGTGTAAACTTTGGTCCATAGCTGGACTACAAGCAAAAGTGAAATATAACACTGGCCAAAATCAAACAACATGAGAAAAAGCTATGCGTATGACGGTGCGGGAATCAAACATATAAAAAAGGAGCCATATCTTCCGGTAGGCTTGTTCTTATGAAATAGTTGCTAGTCCTCATGTGAGAGAATATAGAAGAGACGTGACTCAACAAGTATTGCAGTAGTATAGTAAGCATAGCATAGTAAGACAATATACTAACAATTACATTCTAGTATAGTATACTATACTATATATTCTCATGTATAACTGATAATTGGCCATCTAATAAAGGAGGTTGGTTGAACAGAGAAGAGTGGAGAGAAAGATATATAGGGGAAGTAGTAGGGGGTGGGGAGGAGGGATATGATGGGAAGAAGAGCGGATGAGGAAGGGAAGAATAGGGGTAAAGAATAGGGGTAAAGAAACACCAGGTGTCTCTAGAATGGGGTGTATCAGGGACCTTGCTATTAAGTAAACTACTCATGGAAGCAGTAGAGATTCATCAAATGTGTGTGGGAGGAAATGTTTTACCCATGGGGACCATAGGGCTTCATATTTGGAAACTCTCTGTTATGACCCCCTCAATCTTCGCGTGAATCATGGCTTACGTGACTTTGTTTTTGACTGCCAGGACGCAGAGGGAGGGGGACTTCCAGGATTCAGCAATGATTTGTTTGGCTGCAGTGGTAATCTGCATTAATAATTTAAATTGGCAATGTGTTAAGAAAGGTGGTTTTAGGTTTAATAACGCTATAGACGGATCAGGAGTTAGAGTTGTGTCAAAGAGGGTGGAGAGTATGTCGAATATGGATTTCCAAAAGGTTTGTGCTATTGGACACAACCACCAAGTATGTGGGTGTGTGCCTTGGTCTACACACCCTCTAAAGCAGGTTGGGGAGTATTGGGGAACATAATTGGCAATTCTGGCTGGAACCAAGTACCATAGGGTTATAACTTTATAATTAGTTTCAAGCATCGCAATATTCTGCGAGGATGATTTTGTGGCTTGCCAGATATGTGACCAGTCTGCACCATCTAATGTTAATTCCAAGTCATTTTCCCATTTGGATGTATAAGAGGGGGTGGGTAGGGAGCCAGTATGTATTAATTGAATGTAAAGGTCTGAGATTAGAACTCGCTTATGTGGATCGTTTTTGCTTGTCTGTTCAAAAATGGAAGTGGAAGGGGTCGATGTTTCCCTAGTGGTTAAAGGTGTGAAGAAATGTTTTATTTGGAGGTATCTGAAGATTTCAGAAGAGGGAAGGTCGTGAGATTCTCTAAAGGCAGGAAAAGGTTTTATACCATTGGGAGTTAAAAAGTTATGTGCTCTGATAAGATTTGCGGAGGACCATATTCGAAAGGAGGAGGGTGAAGTCCAAAGCAGGATAGAATGCAGGGTTGCGCAGATAAGAAAGTAACGGTTATGAGGGGACTGGAGTCAATGTTTAGCTTTAAGGCGATCCCAGAGGGAGAGAGAGTGACGGGCTACCGGGTTGCGTATAGTATGACGATCGGAGGGGTGGAGCCAGAGAAGATTGGCTACGGAAAGTGGGTTGCAGTCAACTGACTCTATGGCCACCCAGAGGGGGATTTCAGAGGTGGTGTGATATTTAGGCAACTGAGCTAGTTGTGAGGCATAGTAATATTTAGTAAATTGGGGAAGGCCTAATCCACCACTAGTTTTAGGTAGGTGAAGAGTGGAGCAAGGTATTCAAGGTTTAACTGTGTGCCAGACATATGAGGACATTCGTCTTTGCAGTATGCAGAGGTAGTAACCGGGAACTGGGATAGGTAGTACACGAAAGAGATATAATATTTTTGGGAGGATAAACATCTTGATCACTGTTATTCTACCCATCCAGGCTAATGGTAGAGGGGTCCAAGTAGTCAGTAGTTTAGTAATTTGGGAGAGCATGGGGGGTAGTTGGCTGAGAAGAGGTCAGATAGGTTAGCGGTTAGCTGAATTCCTAGATATGAGAGAGAGTAGGTGGAGCAAGGGAACGGTAGGGAAGTTTTCAGCCGAGCCAGCTCAGCAGGAGGTATGGAAATATTAAGAGCTCTGGACTTTTGTGAGGCCGGAAATCCTCCTAGCAGCGGTGAACAAGGCAGGGATGTGGTGAAGGAGGAAAGACCCAGCTTGGTAAGCTGTCGGGCTTCTTCTCCACAGCCGCGAGGCCTAGGCAAAATGGTGGCGGCTCCACACAGCAGCTCAGGGCCGCAGCCGCGGCCTTTCCTAATCAGCGGCCCGGGACCGGATCGCTTCCACACTCCAGGGGAGCCCCCTCACCAGCCCTGTCTCCCACCACCAGGAGTCCGGCCAAGTCCAGACTGAGGACGGCCTCCCCACACACAGGCCTTACACACCAGGAGATGGAGGTGAGTGGATCGGGCGCCAGCGCAGGGCCCACACAGCCCATACCTACAGACCCCTTTGGAGGCTTCACTACGACAGGCCAGCCGTTTTCTGATACCATTTTAAAAGATATGCTCATGTCCCTAAGATTCTCTTTACACCAGGACATTATTCATACAGTGCAGCAATGTCAGCAAGATGTAAAGGAATTGGGGAGCAGAGTAGACCTAATAGAACAGCCCATGGGCACATATACTGACTCCTTCAATACAATGGTGGAAGCTCACAATGCCCAAAGTGAGGATCTATCCTGGGTTAGGGACAAATTAGCCGACCTGGAGGACCGTTCCCGAAGGAACAACTTAAAAATCAGAGGCATTCCAGAGTCAGTCTCTCCACAGCTACTAACCTTTGCCCAGGACATGTTTTCGTCCATTGCTCCCAACCTCACCTCCTTGGAACTAACCATAGGCAGAATACACAGGGTGCCTAAGCCTTCATTCCTGTCTGAAGAAGTCCCTAGGGACGTCCTGCTTAGACTCCACTTCTACAGGGCAAAAGAGCAACTCCTTGAGGCATTTAAAAAAATAGACCAGCGCCCTCCACAATTTGCCTCCTTGCAACTGCTCCCAGACCTCTCAAGGCATACACTCCAGCGTCTGCGCAATCTAGCAACCATAACAAAAGCCTTAAGAAACCATCAAACCACCCCCCACCACACCAGAAAACTTCAGACCCATTTCACTCTTGAACTCTGATGTTAAGATCTATGCCAAGCTTCTAGCTAAACGCCTAGCCACGGTTATCCCCTCCCTGATCCAAAAAGACCAGATGGGATTCGTACAGGGTAGACAGCCATCAGATGCAACTAGAAGAATACTGAACATAATGCTGAACGAACAAGAACACCTTCTCTGCTGCTATCGATATACGCAGAGAAGGCATTCGACAGGGTCCATTGGGGCTACATGAGGAGCACTCTGATAAGGTTTGGTTTCCAGGGATCGATTTTGTCCGCAGTTCTGGCACTCTACTCTAGCCCCAACGCGCAGGTCTACACATCTGGCCTTCTCTCTAAACCCTTTACCAATGGCACGAGGCAAGGGTGCCCCCTCTCACCTACTATATTCGATCTAATGATTGAACCCCTAGCAGAGACCATAAAGTCGGACCCTCTGATATCAGGCTTCCAATTCTCACAATATCAACACGTCATCAACCTGCTTGCGGACGACATTATTCTCTTCCTTTCCAATCCCTCAACCTCCCTCCCACCAGCCCACGCAATTTTGACGAATTTCAGTTCCATTTCTTATTATAAGGTAAACTGCACAAAATCTTTAATATTGAACTTAGGGGTTTCACCCCAGGTACAAACGAAGCTACAAGAATCCTTACCCTTCACTTGGAGCACAAATGGGGTCCCTCACCGAGGCATCACTTTAACGTCTCCCTTATCCAAACTCCTTCCAGCTAATTTTACTCCCTTTATCCAGAAAATCCAAGCCCAACTCCAATCCATTACAAAAGGTGAGATAGCATGGGCAGGTAGGTTGGCAGCCGTCAAAATGGTCATCCTCCCACAAATTCTATACATGTTCAGGGTTCTCCCCATCCATACCCCTCCCACCATCATTAAATCCCTGTCCACATTATTAACAAAATTTGTATGGAAAGACAAAAAACCAAGGTGTGCCCGAACAAATCTCCTAAAACATAGACTAGTAGGAGGAATGGGGTTGGTGGACATTCAGGATTACCATCATGCGACATTAACCGACCAACTAAAACATTGGTTCTCCAATCTAGAATCCCCCCTATGGGTTGATATAGAGAAGACACTGTCCAAAACCCGTGACCTGTCGGCACTTCTCATATTGGACACATGGAGGAAATGGGACATCTCTGAAATGTCTCCCCCCATGGCTGCTTCCATTAGGGTGTGGAGGTCCCTCAATAAAAATACCCACTCTGAAGAATTGGCAACTCTCCCTGATCTACCTATTCACCTCCTCTCATCAATCATCCCCTTCCTATACACTAAACCTCTCCTCCAATTTGGAATATCAAAAATTCAGTACTTTTTCTCACAATCTAGCCCTAAATCATGGCAGCAGCTCCAAGAGGAGTTCCACCTGCCGGTGGACATCAAATTTACCTGCATACGAATCCAACATTTCCTAGCTAAGAATCCGTTGCCATCCCTAGGAGTCCATACTGACATATGGAACTTTTTAACTTCTAGCCCTCCTAGGCAAAAGGGCATCTCCTTCGTATATAACTCCCTCCATGACATGACCTTTCTCCCCTTGTTTGTTACATGGTTTATAATAGTTATCTGATGTCTGCTGTAAAGAGGAGGTAGGCTCTGTCTCTCACTCCTGGCACAGTTTGTTCCCATATGGGGTGCCGGGAGGGCAGACGGAAATCTCCTCCTCTTATTTGTCCCATAAGTTGTTTATCCTTCTGAAACTGCACTGAGGGGTCTAACTCTCGCATGTAGTCAGCACATGATATGTTGTCAATTTCGTACTACTACAGAATAAGCCTGGTGCTTGCTTAAAACTGCCTACGTGTTCTCATTTTTTGGCAACTACTGAAAATTAATAAAAACTATTGTTTAATAAAAAAAAAAAAAGCCTTAGTCCTTTTATGTGGGGAATTAAGCCCCTAGACGTTAAGGGTCAGTATGTTTAGGGGTCCCATGGTAGGATTAAATAGGTGCTGATATTCAGGTAGTGATCAGGGGTAAGGCCTGTTAGAGAACCTGGGGGGGGGGGAGGTAAAGAAAAGAAAGATAAGGGTAGGAAAGGAGAAGAAGAAAGAGAATGCTGAGTGGCATATTTACACTTGTAACAGAAGTTGAAGACGATAATACTTCTCAAACAATGCAAAATGTGCCCCCGAGTCTGGTGTAGCAACATGAGCCTGGGGGGTAGGTTCATTGCCCCAGGAAGGTACCAACAGGGGTTCCGGATGGGGGGTCCGAGTACAACGATGTGGTCTGAGCCCCCGTGTAAAACGTAACAAACTCTTCATAATAGCAGAAGTTGAAGACAATGTTCACATTTATACGGTGAGTCGTAAGAGAAAGAAGAAGAGGAAAGGATGGGAA
>BLSH010009537.1:205252-221378 GCA_018402905.1 Glandirana rugosa | reverse complement strand
CACACATTTTAAAAAGAAGTGTGAATAAAAGATGTGGAATGATTGACGGTTTGATTTAAAGTGACACACACACACTTGAAATAATTGTGCAGAAGAGATGTGCAATGTTTGACGGTTTCAATTAAAGTGATACACACATTTTAAAAAGAAGTGTGAATAAAAGATGTGCAATGATTGACGGTTTGATTTAAAGTGACACACAGACTTGAAATACTTGTGCAGAAGAGATGTGCACTGATTTCCGGTTTGATTTAAAGTGATACACACATTTTGCAGAACAGTGATATGGGTACTCCCGGCTTATTTATACTTTTTTGACACAGTTTGAAGATGATTTTAGAACAGTTCTATGGCCTCTAATGTTAATTAATACTTTTCAGACCCATTTTGAAGATGATCTCCATTTTTGCATTTTTTATGTTTTTATTTTTTTAAAAAATATTTAAAGCTATTTCCCTGTCCCCATTTCTTTGTAGGTCACTTGTCCCACCCTTACCCACATTTCCTTCCTTTTGCAGACCTCTAGGACCTTCCAGGACTATTGTACAACACTTTTTGTACCTAAAGGTCCGGGTCTCCATTGATTTCAATGGGGTTCGGGGTCCGGGACAAAGTTCGGGTTCTGTCCGGACCCGAACCCGGACTTTGTCCCGAAGTTCTGCCGAACCAGCAGAACCCGGACTTCTAGAAGTTCGCTCAACTCTACTCTTGAGAAATGTCAGGGATGTTTTTTCTCCAACTGATAAGGATAAAAATATGTACTGGTAACAGAAGGGAGGGTAGGATGGGAGGGAGTCAGGGAATTTGTTTATAAAGAAAATAAGATGAGACGTGGGGGGAGGGCGGAGGCGCGGAGACAGAGGGGGTGGGTGAAAGACCGGTGAACTTCCTTTCAAGGTATGGAGATAAGGCAACCCCCCAAAAGGGGAAGCTGGCCCCATACATGGAACGGAACCTAAATAACCGTTCAAACCCCCAGGTGAGGGAGAGGGGGAGAGGAGGGAGTATAGGAAATATGCCATTAGATCTCTGCACTCTTCCTCTATTTGGAGGATAAAGGGACTGGAATTCGCTAATGTAAGAATGGGTTTAAGGGAGAAGTACCAGGCTTGCAGATGGGGAGGTTGAATATAGTGACCTATAATATACAGGGGCCCGGGAAAGAGATATAAGGTTAACAAGGAATTACAGTCCTATAAGGCGGATGTGAATGGTCTACAAGAGACTCATATCATGCACGCCTCAGGAATTAAGTTGGCCTCATATCATTTCCCTAATTAGTTTTATGGAGATTCAACATCGAGCAGATCAAGGGGAGTGGCTATTGGATTTGGGAAGAATATAACATTTTCTATAAAAGAGCAATTGGCAGATTAGGAGGGGAGATTTCTGTTTATAAAAGAGAAACTAATGAATATAAAGTATACCATTGCAAATATCTATTCTCCAAATAAGGATCCGGTAAAATATTTTAAGAAACTTGTGAAAAAATTGATGACATTTAGAGAGGGGAACCTAGTGATAGTGGGGGACTTAAATATATGTATGGACCCAACGATGGATTCGACGGGGGCCCCTCCCTATCTGTCATCATGTCACAGCAAAGGAGTAAGGGATTTGATGTTCGACTTTCAGCTGGTAGATGTGTGGAAAATAAAAAAACCCGAAGTGCGTTACTTCACACATTTCTCTGCTGTCCATAAGTCCTATTCAATAATAGATTATGTAGTGATTGAACATCGAACGCTTTCCAAATTAAGAAAAGTAGAGATCAAAGCTATCACGATCTCGGACCATGCGCCAGTATGGGTTCAGCTAGAGGTGGACACGGGGGAATGGAGTGGGATGACTTGGAAACTAAACTAATCTCTTATTCAAGACCACAATATAATACAGAAAATAGGAGGAGGAGCTAGAAGATTTTTTCTCTGTGAACGACACGCCAGAAACATAACATTCCCTCTTGTGGGAGATGCATAAAGTTTACATAAGAGGGGTTGTTATAGGCATAGGGTCAAAAAAGAAGAAGGAGAGAGGGGAGAAAAGAAATAACTTCTTGAGCAAGATTCAGGATCTAGAACTACTGACTAGACCCAAAGGGGAGACAGGAAATCAAGCCTTGATAGAGAAAAAAGAGGAATTGGCAGAACTATTGGAATCGGATAGAAAACTGGCTTTCCACTTCCAGCGATGAAGGAGAAATATCAATGGGGAAATAAACCAGGGAAGGGCAAGGGCAGTTAGGAAAAAAAAGAACATGATGTTTATACCCAAGATAAAAAACGACAGAGATGAGATAGTTCATACTTCCCCTGAAAGAGCCAAAGTCTTCCACCAATATTACAGCAAACTATATGATGTGAGGAATAAAAAAGGAGGTAATAAAGAGGAAGCCCAAAAAATTGATGAGTACCTAAGGGGGACAGAGCTCCCAGGGCTATCCAAAGATGAACTGGAGAAGCTGGAGGATCCAATAACACAAGAGAAGATGAAAGAAGCAATCAATTGTATGGCCCTGAGAAAGAGCCCTGGCCCAGATGGGTACTCATTACTATACTACAAAAAGTTTCAGAGAATACTGGCCACCAAACTATGCAAATATTTGCAGGAAGCATTAATGGCCTATATAACCCTAATAAAAAAGGAAGGTAAAGACCTAAAAAGCTATCAACCAATTTCATTAGTAAATATAGACGTGAAGATTTACTCAAAAATAATAGCAGAAAGACTAAAACCACTCTTACCAAGATGGGTTCAGGAAGATCAGACAGGATTTGTTAAGGGGAGAAAGGGAAAGGATAACTGCCTAAAAACAGGTAGGGAGGAGTGGGGCCCCAGTCGCCCTGATGTAAATTGATGCTGAGAAAGCATTTGACAGGGGTGACTGGGGTTTCATGATGGAAAGTCTGAAACTGTTAGGTATTGGGGAAAGGATGATGAGGTGGATCTCATCACTATATTCATACCCCACAGCCAAAATCAGGGTGAATGGAACTCTGTTGCCCTCAGTGAGTCTGTTTAATGGGACTAGACAGGGATGTCCTCTCTTGACAATTCTGCTGGTGCTTGCACTAGAACCCCTGTTAGTGGCAATTTGCAAGAATGTGAATATATGGGGAGTCAAAATCGGCGAGAGAGAACAGATAGCGGCTTACGCGGATGACATTCTGCTATATATCACTAACCCTAGGATAGCAATACCCAATATAGTTAAAGAACTGAATAAATATGGCAGGGAATTAAACTTTAAGGCAAACACGTCGAAAACTGAAATATTGAATATATCTATACCACAGAAAGAACAACAAGATATACAATCAAAATTCCCCTTCAGATGGTGTAGAGATGAAATGGGGGTACCTAGGGATTAAATTGTGTAAAACAGTGGAAGCTCTATATTAAATTAATTATATCCCGATGTTGAATAATATTAAGGAGCAATTGAAGCAGTTGAGACATAAAACTCTATTCTGGACAGGGAGAATGAATGCTCTAAATGATTATTTTGCCAAAATTGATATATCTGTTTCAAATGATCCCCGTGACAGTACCACAAGAATTTTTTAAGAAATTAAGATCAATTATTATAAAATACATCTGGGCGCATAAGCACCCGAGGATATCATACGCACAGATGGTGAAAGATAAAAGGTCAGGGGGCCTGGCCGCTCCAGATTTTGAGAAATATTATCAAGCGGCAGTAATATCTAGAATAGCAGAGTGGATCCACAATAAGGGAGGGAAGGGATGGGTGATATTGAAATGACAAGGTCGATTTAGGGAAGATGGTTTGGATACCAAAAGAATTTAGAGATTTAGTAGCACCAGTTTACTAACAATAAACACGTTTAAAGTATGGAACACTATATGTAAAAAGAATAAATGGGAACATAATGCACCTTTAATATCTTTATTAGACACAAATTATTTTAAGCCAGGGAAGGAAGAACACATTTATTTCACCAGATGGGCAAAAAAAGAGGAAAATTTATATCAAATACTTACCGTAATTTTCCTTTCCTGGCAGCATACGTGTGGGTGGCTCCGCCTTCGCAGCTACCCCATAGGACACCTCTCCCATAAATTGCTCTAACCAGCATGCCGTGTTCCGTAACTAGCCTATTCCGGCATTTGGGAGGGTACTCCTGCTGCCATGGAGTCTATCAGGAAAGGAAAATTACGGTAAGTATTTGATATAAATTTTCCATTTTCCTGACATGCTCCATGGCAGCATACGTGTGGGAAATAACTTGCTACACACACACGGGTGGGAAATGCTGATAACAAAAAAAGGTTTAATTATTATTGTCAACTGTCAAAACTTGAACCCCAAAATTCACAGAAGACAGAGCAGCAGGTTCAACACAATAATGTGCCATAAAGGTGTGTATAGACGACCAGAAAGCTGCTCTGCAGATCACTTTCAGTGCTACATGGCGTGAAGCTGCCCAAGAAGCCGCAATCCCTCGAGTAGAGTGTGCTGTCACTGCCTCAGGAGGAGCCATACCCTTTAAACTGTATGCCCACTGTATGGTCTGTAAAATCCATGTTGATATTGATCTGGTTGAAGCTTGTAAGCCCCTATTTTTCCCTTGGAAAAGAACGAAGAGATGCTCCGATCTGTGGAAAGGAGCAGTGGCCTCCAGATATCGTTTTTAGGAAACAAGCCACATCCAGAGGGTGGACTTCCCCAGCAACCGCTGTTTTGAAGGTAGGGAGCACGATTTCCTGATTTTCGTGGAAGACTGAAGTTACTTTTGGTCTTGCTCCTAGCATGGGCACCACCACTGCTCTATTGGGAAAGAAGGTCAAAAAGGGTTCCACTGACCCCAGGTCTCTAAGTTCTGACACACGCTTGACTGATGTAATTGCCACTAGAAACGCTGTCTTTATAGTTAACTCCTTCAAAGACAGGTTCTGGAGAAGTGGAAACTCATTGCGACAAGGCATCCAGGACAAGGGGAAGATCCCATTTGGGAAATCTTGGTTTCCTCTGAGGCTTAAGTCTAACTGCACCTTTGAAGAACTGATGAATAAGACTAGTTCCAGTCCATATGAAACACCGGTGAATGCGGAAATAGCCAAGACCTGGACTCTAAGTGAAGTGACTGAAAGGCCTAGGTCAAGGCCCGACTGCAGAAAACTCAAAATATCCCAGATACTTAGAGCGCTAACAAGGCCAGGTCTTGTACTCATATTGAGCGAGAATTTTGTCCAAATGCATTCATAGACCCTGTTAGTGCTTCCCCTCCTGGCGTTCATGAGAGTTGCAATAGCTTCTTGGGAGCAACCTAGGGCTTCCAGCCTTCTCCTCTCAGCAACCAGGCCTTGAGATGCAGATATGCTGGACAAGGATGCAGATCTTTTCCTTGAGACAGAAGATCCGGCCTGACTGGAAGAGGGACTATCCCTGAAGCTGAGAAGCGTTAGCAGAGGGAACCATGGCCTGTTCGGCCAAAAGGGAATCAATGCCAGGATCTCTACAGGCTCCGACCTGAGCCTCCGCAGGAATTGGAGAATCAGAGAAATCAGAGGAAACACATAAGCTCTGCGGAATCGCCACTGATCCGAGAGTGCATCTATGCCGTAAGCTTGGGGATCTCAAGATCTCGCATAATACCTGCCCAGATTGTTGTTGCATGCTGAGGCGAACAGGTCCTCCTCTGGGCGTATCCCCAGCGTCAGGATCCACTTGAATACCTCCTTGTGCAGTGACCACTCGTTGTTGAGCTGATGTCTGGACAGAAAATCTGCCTGGGAGTTCTGTACCCCTGGAATAAAGACTGCAGAGATGTTGTTGAGGTTTTCTTGCGCCCAATCCATTATTGGCTGTACTTCCCTCAACATTGACCTGCTGAGGGTCCCCCCCGTCTTCTCACATAGGCTACTGCCATCGTGTTGTCCATTTTGAGCATGACCGAGGCATTCTTTATTAGATGTTGAAAGGCTAGTAAGGCCTTGAACGCTGCTCGCAGCTCCAGGATATTGGAAACTATTTTCCGCAAGGAAAAATTCCACTTGCCCTGTGGGTGCCCCAGCCTGTGCTGCTGGCATCCGAGGTTATTGTTACCCATGTGACTGGCTAAAGGGAGATTCTACCTCTCAAGCCACCGATAGAGAGACTGTCTCATAGATGCTGTTATCCTTATACCTTGGGACTTGTTGTGTGACCTCCACTGCTGCAGGAATCCCCTCTGAAATGGGCGCATCCTCCACTGAGCCCATTTCACCATTGGAATGGATGCTGTCATTGTCCCAATCACCCTCAAACAGTGGAGCCATGGTGATGAGAGGGCTCGGTGCACTCGGTCCCTGACCACCCTGGTTTTCTCCTCGGGCAGAGAGATGGTACCTATCTTCATGTTGAAGAGCGCTCCTAGGAAAATGAGGGACTGAGAGGGTTGAAGATGACACTTGTCCGCATTTATCAACCATCCAAACTCTTTCAAGGTGTTGATGACCATGTCCCAATGAACCAGCAGTTGTTCTTTGTCTTGGGATAGCAGAAGGAGGTCGTCCAGGTAATGATACAGACAAACTCCCCGGACCATTAACAGTGCCACCACTGCTAGCAGAACCTTGGAGACATCCTTGGTGAGGTTGTCAGGCCGAATGGAAGGCAGGTGAACTGATAGTGAGACTGGCCTACGACAAACCACAGGTAACAATGGAATTCTGCTGCTATCTGGATATGCAAATAGGCATCTTTGAGATTGATGGAGATCAACCAATCCCATTGCTGCACTGCCTGTTGAATAGAGTTTAGAGACTCCATCTTGAACCTCTCCTTCCGGATGAACTGATTGAGACGAGTTAGATCGATTACGGGTCTCCAAGAACCATTTTTCTTTTGAACTAGGAACAAGGGGAGTACATCCCTTGCCCCTTCTCATTGAACCACCTTGCCTGCTTCTTGCTCCAGTAGTGTTTTTACATATGTAAAAAGAATCTCTCTTTTTTCTTTTGAAGAGGGAATGGTTGTAGGAGTGAACCTTAACTTGGGGCTCTTGCCGAACACCCAAGAATGACCTGTGGACACTGTCTTGACTGTCCAATAGTTGAGTATTGAGGCCCCCAGACACGCCGAAAGTGACGTAGACGAGCACCCACCGGGCATGCCTGAGCGGGCCCAACCTCAAAAGGACTTTGATGGTCCTTGTCCACTTGCGGAACTGCCTTTTGAGGTTTTCTGGTTTCCCGGCCTTCTTGTTCTCCAAGACCTGCCAAATTCACACCTAGGCTTCTAACTGCATGCTTCCTTGCCATGATCAAAGTCTTGTTTCCTTGATGCAGGGTGTTTCTGACTTGGCTGACACCAATCCTGGGGAAGGAACCCCGACTTCCCTCCCGTAGCCTGGGTGATGGCCTCATTCAGCTTATTCCCAAAGAGGGACTTTCCCTCAAAAGGAATATGGCACCAAGCCTGCTTAGAGGCCGGGTCTGCACGCCACAGCCGGAGCCAGAGGGCCCGCTTAGCCGTAACTGAGGCTAACATCGCCCAGGCCACCAGATGGATGATGTCGAGAGCCACCTCCCCCATGAAAGCTGAAGCCATCCTCAAGTCCTGTATGGGCAAACTTCTGGCCGCTTCTGTGGAGAACTCTGCTAAGGTCACCTCTACCTTATCCGACCAGACCTCCATAGCTTTGGAAAGCGTTGCCAATGCTAAGGCTGGTTTACAAGCCCTTTCGGCTGTCAGGTACACCCTTCTAAGGATCTGTATTGATCCTCCTCTCCAGGGGGTCTTTGAAGGAGACAGTGTCTTCCAGAGGAAGCGTTACATACCTTGCCAGTCTCATCAAGGCTGCATCCACGAGTGGAGCTACTTCCAGCTCCTTCACATCTTCCTCCTTAAAGGGATATAGGTTTCTGGTCTTTTGAGGCTAGTGAGCTCCTTCTTTCCACCTTACTCCACTCATCTGAAATAATTCCGCCCAGCTCCGCTAAGAAGGGGAAGTGAGGGCGCTCTCTGTTAAGCTGTTTAAACAACTTATTTTGTTTTGGAGGAGATACGGCTGGGTCTTCCAAATCTGACACTTCTTTGACTGCCTTGACCAGAGATGGCACCAGTGCGTACCTAAACCCTACCTCGGGTATCTTTTCCTGTGATTCACTGTCCGAGTGAATTGAAGACTGCTGGTCAGGGTGAAAGGGATCTAGATCATCCTCATCACTCCCAGCTACTAGAGATTTTGGTGGATCAACTGGGGGCATACGGGGCTGCCGAGCCTCTCTAGCAGGGAATCATTTACAACCCATTTTATCAGGGTCTCCAGATGTTGGTTAGGGTTTTCATTTTCGCTCACTGCTTTCCCATAGCAAAGGTCACACAGGGACTTCTCCTCAGACACCACTTTCTTACATCCCCAGCATGACTTTGCTTGGGGGCGTGGTGGAGGAGGGGAGCGATGTGTACCCCGATTGTGATGACCTGAGCGGGAGCCATGATGACTGGATCTGGAAGAAGACTGACGAGAATAATGCTGATGGTGAGATTTTGATGATCCACTCTTCCTCTGCGAACTTCTATGTGAGTCAGACCTGTGGGGGCTGGGGAGAAAAAAGAAAAGGAAAGCAGACAGCACTTACTGCTCCAGTCTCACCAACCCTGATCCTGCCCCCCTACCCCCACGCCACCCCCCCCCCAGGAACCTGAGGGTACCTGTGAAGCAAGGGCTGGCCACAAGGAAGCAGAGAGGGCTCCATCTTTGATGAGTGTCAGTCTGCATGAGGAGAAATAGAGAGATAAACAAGGCAGCCACCCAGGTATAGGCCGCAGCCAGAGTCTCCCCCTCTCTGTCCCCACCGTAGGAGCTCGACCACACAGCCCAGGGAAGATGCCGCAACACCCGCATACATTCCCAAGGCTGTGGGGAGCTCCCCGGCCATTTGAAAGACATGACATCATCGCCCAGTGCCACCGGGAGCCCGTGCGCACGCGCATGTGCTAACCAGACCTTGTTTTCGTCCTGCAGCCGTGCATGCGCAGAACAGCCGTGGGACACAGGGAGGCGGAAGCCGGAACTTCTGGTCCGCCGCCATTACTGTCAGCAAAGAAAGCACTAGGCGCACAGGGGGAAGAAACAACGGCATATAGACATAAAATCAAACACTTGCTGCCATGTATGTTGTGAATCTCACAATTCCTTCCGCGATACGAGTCCAACATCAGATAAGGCCACCCGCTCTCAGCTGGGCTTATTGGCTGGTGCACATATCCCTCGGTCTTCAGAGCTACTCTGCTTACTCCATACCCCGCTCTCAGCTAGGGCCTGTAGGAGGGACATAATCTCCTGGCACTAGTCATATTCATGCTGTAAGGATTCTTCGGTAGCTTTAACTTATCCACTTGAACCAACGGAGGAGGACAAAAAAGGAACATGGCATGCTCGTTAGTGCAAAGATTTATGGAAGAGGTATCCTATGGGGTAGCTGCGGAGGTGGAGTCACCCACACGTATGCTGCCATGGAGTATGTCAGGAAAGAAGTAATTTCTTTATTAGATGTTATGAAGGGTAATAGAGTTTGCATGTTCAGTGAAATTACACAAAAATGGGGTAAGAAGCCTTTAGATAAGTGGAGATATGCACAAATGAAGCATTTTACACAGAGGATTCCTCAACCACTCAGAGGAAAGGAAAGGATGAGATCAATAGAGAAATCATTTAGTTCACCTAAAAGCATAAGGCAAAATATATCCAAAATGCATAGAATCCTGGTAGAAGAAGCAGAACCTAAAGACCCACCATTTCTGAAGAAATGGGAAAGGGAGTTGGGGAATATTAAAAATGAAGAAACTAGAAAGAAGGTATTACGATTAAATAATATATCAGCAAGAGATCATGGGACAAGGGAGATGAATTATAAACTGTTGGCAAGGCGGTATATCACGCCGCAAAAGTTGCGGAGGATCGGAGGGCAGGACCTTCTAAACTGTTGGAGAGGGTGCGACGCTCCGGGAACCTTCGCGCATATGTGGTGGGGATGTCCCAAAATAGGCCGTTACTGGGAAGAGATTGTAGGAAAGATTTATTAGATCACAGGAGAGCAGATTAAGCTGGAACCGTGGGAATGTTTGTTCCATTATACAGAGATACCTGATAGACAATATAAAAATACGTGAGTCCCCATATTACTAAACGATGCAAAAGGTTTGATACCAAAAGTATGGAAAACTCTGGAGGCCCCATCATTAAAAGAATGGGCAGGTAGGATAGAATGGATGAGATCAATGTAAGAAACAATCCATATAGTAGAGGACTCATTAGAAAGATATCAAAGAATATGGGGGAAGTGGTTAAAATTCAAAAAGTCGATAGAATATGGGAAAATGATATAGAGGGGAAAGAAGGGAATTAGACAAGCCTGAGGGGAAATAGTTTGAGTAGCGGAAGCCAGGAGAGGGAGTACAGGAGCAGGAAAAAAGGGGCATGTGGGGGGGGGGGGGGCGGATTGGAGGAAGTAAGGGGTTAGGTATGGTAAATTAGTAGGATTAAAGACACATTTTTTGTCTTTATTGTCTGTGTCGGTTTTACTGGAAAAATATAATAAAGAATAAATATATTAAAAAAAAAAAGAATTTGCATAATCTATGGCCAGCTTAAAGCTGGCCATACATGGGTCGAATTTCAAAAGAACTTTCTTTCGAAAATCTTATCTAAGAATTTTCGTTTGAATTTCGCACCATTAGTGAGCTGCAGCAACAGCTGTTTTTCGTGCGGCCATCAAATTTGAGAAATCGGGCATGTTGGAAATTTTTTGAAGAATTAACGATTTTCTAATCAATGATGGGAGAATCGTGCGAGCAATGTATTGGAAAAAGAAATGTTCATGAGTAGCAAATTCCCAGAAAGAAGATTCCCAGCCACGAAAATTATTTTCTGTAGCAACATGAGGGATAAAAGCTGTCTTTCTATCTTGCTAAGGTGAGAGGCCAATATAGTTGGTGAAGGATAAGATTTTGACATGTGTGATGTGATTCCTTTAACACGATTGGTGTCTTCACTCTCAGCGCTCTCCACTTATGGATCTACTTTCCTTTATTCATTTGCCTCTTACAGGAGAAAAGTGATGGACTGTTGATGCAATATATTTTTGCTTTACTGCTTAAACGTTTTTCACAAAAAAACACTTTTTTTTCACAAACTGAATTGCTTTTTCTGGACTTGGTTATTGTTTGTACTATTGTTTGCCCATATATGGGGATATATGTTATGCACTATTATTGCACTTTATTTAGCATTGAATATATGTTGGCAGGGATTGATCACTTGTTATGACATATGATTAGTATTTATGTAATTTTTGCATTATTCATGAGCACTTTAGTATAAGTCTATATGTTTTGAATATAGCGCTGCACTTTTTATTTGGTTTGAAATTGAAGGCTTGTTTGGTAGAATTTCAAAATCAATGGTGGCACCATCGGATCACAAAACGCACAAAATTTCAGATTTTAGAAAGAAGGTTCTTTCGAAATTCAACCCATGTATGGCCAGCCTAACTCAAGTGAAGGTCAGTCTCCACAATGGGACACAGATGGTGAAAAAAATCTGACAGGGGTTATAACCCTCCTATCCAAAATGAAAAAAAAAAAAAGTTTTGCCTATAGTTCTACTTTAAGATTGCCATGGCTATAAGTGCTAGGGGCTGCATTTCAAAGTGATTCAAAGCATTGAGACATGAATGGATGGGTGAATTTTCGCAGAATATTAAAATGAATTAAATAGTTTTTTAGTTTGTAGTGCTCAGATACACTTTAGTTCTAATTTAAAGTCCACTTTAAATGGAGTTTCACTTGTTTTTTAATTATTATTTTAATTTTTACAGGATTTGGATTGTAAAGATCAGTTTAGTGTCACTAATCAATATATCCTATTTGCATTGTGTCTGCCATACCTTATGTATGTATGTATTCCAAACATTTTTGTTTGACAAACCCACATTAATTTATTTTTACTGCTAAAAAAATGCTATATTTAGAGGTCTTCTACAGACTGCAGTTCTGACTGGTTGAGACCAGTCAAAAAAGAAAAACAAAATCTTTCCCAGAAGTTTCACACTCCATATCTTTGTAATCTTTTATTTTAAGTCTGCCCAGTTCCTGCTTCTGCCTGGGCCCTCTTATTCCTACTTTAAAGTAGAACTTCACTCTAAAGGGGAAGTTTGCCTTATGTCCTTCTTCCCGCCTCTTTTGCCACATAAAAATATTTGGGGTATCTAGTTTTAAGGCCCAGGTGATCTGAGTGGAAGCCGCCTCCCTTCCCCGCAGCCTTCTGGGACACGTCAAGGGTCCCAGAGGGCTGCAGGACCATTCACAAATCACAGTGCGGCTCACGCATGAGGAGTGGGAACCCGCAAGGAGTCACAGGTGACTTCCCACAGTAAACATGCCAGCGCCAAGGACCTGAAGACCAGTGAAGAACCTGCCCAGGTGAGAATGCCACTAAATTCCTGGATTGGTAAGTGTCCTTTTATTAGAAGTCAGCAGCTACAGTACTTGTAGATGCTGGCTTTTATTTTTTTTCTAGGTCTAGGCTTTCTAAGTGATTCTAAATGTTGTGATTTAAAAAAAAAAAAAATAACAAACATGTTATACTTACCTGCTATGTGCAATGATTTAGTCCTGGCTCCTCCCCCCTTCCAAGTGCCCCCAATAGCAAGCCTCTTGCTATGGGGTCACTTAAGCAGTCTCGCTCCCGAGCCACGCTCCTGTGAAGAGCACATTTATGCCCAGCCCCCCACTTTCCCTTCATTGGCTCACTGGCTCTTCTTCCTTTAGAACCACTTTAATGCCAACTATCCTAAATACATCTATATTTCCCTCTGCCAGAGTTTGACCAGCCTACAACCAGTATATTATTTAGCAGAATGAAATTATAATTTATTAGGTGACAAATATCATATAGATTGGATACATCTTTCTTCTAGGAAGTTGAATGTGTCTTACTAGCCTTCTTGACCACTTTTTATGACGGTAACTCCATCACAGCAGGAATTATAAAATATGTTTACATTTAGGCTCTAGAAGTTAATTTTAAGGTAAATGAAAAATAGATTTGCATCCCCTAAACTGTTCTGCAGACTGTTTATGACAGGGCCATTTATATAAAAAAAAAAAAAAAAAGGGGGCCTCAGATTTGCCTTGTTATTACCAGAACTCTATGCTGCAGAATCACCTCACACACTCCACAATGCTTGGAATATGAGATTGTTGGTCCTAGAGGACATGATACAGCAAGCAGGTCTACAGATTTGCATTTCTGCCTGTTGTTGGTTTCACTTCTTCCCTCTCTGTAGCAGTCAAACAGGTTTTTTTGTATTTCGGTGTAAGAATATTCAGATGAGACAAGATAAAAAAAAATAAGGATTATATGTAATCAATCATAGAAGGAATTAACTAAAGGCAAAACATTTTTTTTAGTTTTGGATTGAGTGGAGAGGAATTAGAACCCCTCTCAGGTTGATTAGTCCTGTTTACCATTATAACCAAATATGAAAGTAAAAGAAAATCACAAATTTGGGGTTTTCCCTAGAACAGGAATAGTGGGAAAATCTTCCAATGGGGACACTAGTTCAGGTGACCCTGGTGACAACCAGGGATTCACTCACTTTAGAAAGATTTTCTCTCACTTCCTGTTTTGGCTATGGGATAGGAAATTAAAGGAAATCTCCCCAATGAGCCACAGATGAAAAAAATAAGCCTTACAGGGGTTGTAACCCTCCCTTATTCTATCCAAAATGCAAAGAGAATGTTTTCCTAGTTTTAATTTATTCATTTGCCGACCCACCACAGTTCTGCTCTCAGTTTAGGAGAGCGCCACCCCCTCCACCCTCCAATGACCACTGTGTCCACTGTTCAGATCCCGGTACTTGGGGCCCAGTAATCATGTGATCGTTATGCAATCACATGATCACAATGTCCACAAAGCTCTTATGAATTAATTAATTCATAACAGCTGTGTTGCCTATGCTGTGATAGGCCTACAGCTATCACTTGGTAAGTGGGCCAATCACAGCCCCTGGTGCCATGAGATTAGCTGTAGCCAATCACAGATCACTAGTGATCACAGCTGCCATGAATGGTTAACCCATTTATGACAATTAAAACTTTGCCATTACAATGATCTTCATTGTAACAGCAAACAAGGTGTACAAAAAAAACAAATCCCTGTCACTAGGGAACTACTATGAATTATTCTGATGAAAGTATGTAAGAAAATTGTAAAAAAATAAAAAAAATTAAATCTTAAAATATAAATAAATATAGTTTAAAAAAATGAATAAATAGTTATTTAATTATTTTGTAATATACTGTCACCAGTCAGTGCCCCTGATCAACACCATATCAGTCATATGATAACATTGTACTGCACTGTGTATGTAAAAAAAAAAAAAAATTTGATTCAATTTCTTAATTTTCCAAATCGGGCGTGTCCTTCGGGAATCAGCCCATCCGTGATCGGGGGTAAAGAGCCAATAAAACTGGCTCTTTACCATATGCCTGGCTGTGTCTATCACAGCCGGTCACCTCCGACATTCCCATGCATCTGTGTGCACGCCACTTGTGCACGCACCCGGGGGCACGCAGCGCGGCAATCGGGGTTGAGGCTTGTCCCTCGGACAAAGCCCAACCCTGATCGGGGTAAAGAGCCAACGAAATTGGCTCTTTACCATGTGACCGACTGTGTCTAATCTAATCACAGCCGGTCAAAGAATGTCAACAAACCGCAGTAACGAGCTGTTCCTGGGTTCTCCTCCTCACACACCGATCATGTGTGAGAAGGAGATTGTGGTAACAGCTCATTACCACTTACAGTTCACACTAAACACACTGATTGCCCCCCCAGTAATAAAGAGGACCTGTTACCGCCCAATCAAAGTACCTATCACAGCCCATCAAAGTACCTGTCACCTGACCATCAAAGTACCCAAGTACCTGTCACCAGCCCATCAGAGTACCTGAGTACCTGTCTCCTGCCCATCAATGAACATTTTATTTTACACAAAGTTGTCAATTTATATGATATATCTAACACATAGCATGTACACAGCAAAAATTACCCCCCAAAATACACTCTGCTACTCGTCCTGAGTATGGCGATACCACATGTGTAAGACTTTTACTGAGTACCCAAGTACCTGTCACCAGCCCATCTGAGTACCCGAGTACCTGTCACCAGCCCATCTGAGTACCCAAGTAGCTGTCACTAGCCCATCTGAGTACCTGTCACCAACCTAAATGCCTCAGACTGTCTACTTTCCAAAGAGGGTGAATTTGGGGGAAATTTGTACTGTCCTAGCATTTTAGGGCCTCAAGGAATTAGGTCAGCCTGCCACAGCCCATCAAAGTACCTCTCACCTACCGATCAAAGTACCCGTCACAGCCCATCAGAGTAACAAAGTACCTGTCACCAGCCCATCAGAGTACCCAAGTACCTGTCACTAGCCCATCAGAGTACCCAAGTACCTGTCCCCGGCCCATCTGAGTACCTGAGTAAGTGTCACCAACCTAAATGCCTCAGACTGTCTACTTTCCAAAAAGGGGAAATTTTGGAGAAATGTGTACTGCCCATCAAAGTACCTGTATCCTGCCCATCAAAGTACCTGTCACAGCCCATCAGAGTACCCGAGTACCTGTCACAGCCCATCAGAGTACCCAAGTACCTGTCACCAGCACATTAAAGTACCAGAGTACCTGTCACCAGCCCATCAGAGTATCCGAGTACCTGTCACCAGACCATCAGAATACCCGAGTACCTGTCACCAGACCATCAGCGTACCCAAGTACCTGTCACCAGACCATCTGAGTACCCGAATAACTGTCCCCAGCCCATCTGAGTACCCTAATACCTGTCACCAACATGAGTCTACCCAACCACTGTCCATAATCCCATGAGTCTACCCGACCCCTGTCAATAAGCCCATGAGTCTACCAGACCACTGTCCATGAACCCATGCGACTACCAGACCACTGTCCATGAGCCCATAAGACTACCAGACCACTGTCCATGAGCCTATGAGACTACCCGACCACTGTCCATGAGACCATGAAATTACACGACCACTGTCCATGAACCCATGAGACTACCCGACACTGTCCATGAGCCCATGAGACTACCCGACA
>BLSH010009537.1:186821-200296 GCA_018402905.1 Glandirana rugosa | reverse complement strand
AGGAATTGGAAGACCTTAGTTATGGGGAAAGATTACAAGCACTGAACTTATTCTCTCTGGAGAAAAGACGCCTGAGAGGGGATATGATTTTAATGTACAAATACTGTACTGGTGACCCCACTATAGGGACAAAACTATTCAGTGCAAGGGACTACACAAAGACACGCGGCCATTCACTAAGAATAGAGGAAAGGCGGTTTAACCTTAAAATGCGTAGAGGTTTCTTTACGGTAAGAGCAGTGAGAATGTGGAATTCTCTTCCACAAGCAGTGGTCTCTGCCGGGAGTATAGATACATTCAAAAAACTACTAGATGCACACCTAAGGGACCAAAGCATTGAGGGATATACAATGTAATACTGACATGAAAGCACACACATAGGTTGGACTTAATGGACTTGTGTCTTTTTTCAACCTCACTAACTATGTAACTATGTAACATTCGTTTAAGGTAATGTCCTTAGAAATGTCCATGCAGAGCAAGATGTCAGATAAGAAGAATTCTACGGTACAAAGCTTACACCAACACCCGCACACACTGCCGCTTACTGGAACAACCAGACCCCCATTACAGGAGGTCAGGCAAGCCTGTGTTAATAGGTAGGTTGAAACACAGCCTCAGGTATCTGGAACCCTCCTAGTCATCCACAGGGACACAGACCCCCATTACAGAGGTAAAAGCCGGCTTAGATGATCACTGGAAGCTGCACCATATACACCAAGCTCTCTTATCTTCCTTTTCCAAAACACCTCAATGGGATTCATAATAAGGAAAAAGTGCCGACCATAGTGTAGTAAATTAAGCAAATAGATTTAATAAGTAAATAAAAATTTGCACTCACAAACAATCCGCATGTAAAAGCATTGAAACACGTTAATGCTGGTCTGCTTCTGTTAGAAGAAGTGCGGAGGGTTAATAGCAGTTGGTTGTTGTTTCCTCTAACGCTTAGAGGAACAGCTCTATTTAAACTTCCTGCTTCCTGTAAGCAAATGCTGTCTGATCTACAGCGTGTGACCTGTTTTCCTGAGCGACCTGTAAACCTGTTACCAGTGACCCGGCTTGCCCCGACCTTGTCTCAACTCTGCCTGCACCGACCCCCGGCTTGCCTACGACCACCCGATTGCCCGCTCCTTTTGTACTTCTGCTGCTAGACTGTTAACAAACCCTGCCTGTACCCGACGACTCTTCTGCCTGCTCCCTTGTACTGCACCGCCAGCCAGTTGCCGACCCTGCCTGTACCACCGACCTTCCAAACCTGCACGAGACCGGAGGAGCTTCTCCAACCATCACCGGTGACCAACTCAACCCTCGTGCCATCCTCACTCCTGGACTTCCTGTTTACTCTATCAGGGGTTCACGAATCAGGGTCGCAAGGGAGGTTACCCCTGCATAAGTCAGACTCCACCACCAGGTACGTGACAGCTTCCCACCAGAAAGATGGCCGTCGCATCCCGGTGTTACGTGTCCAGACTACTACCTACGGGTTTTGTCATTGTTGACGTCATCGCCTATGAGTCGAATAGTCTGTTTTAACTGTGGAGGAGTGGGTCATTACTGACACAACTACACAAGTCCGCTAAAACATGACACCTGTCTCTGAGAAGCCGGCAGGAAACCTCAGAGGGCCCTGGTGAAGGAGCCAACCGGGTGCCCACCTACAGCAGTTAGCTCAAAAAGCAAAGACCCAGGGAAGCCACAGCGGAATGCTAAACTTTTTCAGAGGGCCCTCACTGTTGTTTCTGAAAGACTAGACAATCCACCTCAAGTGCCCAGTCGCCAAGAGTAAATACACACCAGCCCTCTGGGGCCCAACAGAGATGAAAGCAAAACCCGAAGCCCATTAAGAAGGGGGCACGAATACAGAAGACAGGACAAATTAACTACTCTACTCACGGTAGACTTCCTAACAAACTAGTGGGACCTTCTCCCATCGTGTCAGTACAAGTAGAAGGCACCCATACAAAGGCCCTCCTGGACACTGGGGTGCAAGTTACCCTGCTATATAGAGACTTTTACGACAGGCACCTCAAACACTTACCCCGGCAGAAATTGGAGGAACTGGAGATATGAGGTATTGGAACCCAAAATTTCCCATATGATGGATACTTTCCGGTCAATTTGACCTTTGACCCCTCTGTAGCCGGACAAACAAACATTTGATACCCTAGCTGTTGTATGTCCTCACCCATCCAGAGCCAACAAGAGTTCTCTGATAATAGGAATGAACACTACCTCGTCAGGAGGCTGCTCACTCCTCTTGTATTGAAGTCTGACACCCCAACCAAAGGCATACACCTTATGCTGAGACAAGTATATCAGCACCTAGTCAAAGAACAAAAAGCCCCAGCCAAAGGAATGGGAAAGATTTGTCGATTAGACAGAAGTGAGAGTATACTACAGCCTGGAGAGGTGGCGTGTCTACAAGCTTCAGTAAAACTCAATTGAGAAAAACCAGGCCCCTTTGTTGTCCTTGAAGCTGACCGCAAGGGAGAGGACACGGGAGTGGAGATAATCCCAGAAGTGGTATCTATTAGGGCTCTGCAACGGAGTCGTGGGAAGAACCCTGTCAGTGTCCGGAATGTTACAGCCTCACCATTGAAACTGAGGGCCCAAATGCTGTTAGGACAAGTGAATCCAGTCACCCCAGTCTCACCATCTAATTTGGAGAGGGGAGAGAAGGAAAGAATCTCCATGGAACAGGTTTACCCACAAAACACCCCACTATCACTTGAGTGGAAAGAAAAGGTCAAAGCCCAGCTCCTGAGATGGCAGGATATGCTTTCAAACCATGAGTTTGATGTGGGGTGTACGAAAAGCGCCCAGCACCAGATTCGCCTTCAGGAAGACAAGCCATTTGGATCCCACTGGGTGATCTGGAAGATCTCCTTGAACAACTTGCAGAGGTGAAGAGAGGCAAGCCATCAGGGAGTCTAGAAGCCCTTATGCCTCCCCCATAGTAGTGGTGCAGAAGAAGAATGGGTCCCTGAGGCTGTATATCGATTATTGGATGCTCAACAGGAGGACCATCCCTAATCAGTACACCACTCGAAGGATAGAAGACGCCCTGCAGAGCCTATCGGGAGCGAAGTGGTTCAGTGTGCTGGATCTTCATCGTGGGTATTATCAAATCCCCATGCACCCTGAAGATAGGAAGAAGACAGCGTTTATCACCCCAGTAGGGTTCTTTGAGTTCTATAGGATGCCTCAGGGTCTGTCTGGTGCTCCAGCAACATTTCAGAGGCCGATGGAGGAG
Source organism: Glandirana rugosa (assembly GCA_018402905.1). Lineage (NCBI taxonomy): Eukaryota > Metazoa > Chordata > Amphibia > Anura > Ranidae > Glandirana > Glandirana rugosa. The sequence continues at coordinate 197,043 of BLSH010009537.1, read as the reverse complement.
ACAGTAGGAGATATGAACCTGATCGAAGTGCTGGTATACCTGAATGATATTATCATCTTCAGCAAAACCTCTCGAAGAACATGAGGAGCATCTGGAGAAAGTCCGGAAGAGACTTCATGATGAGGGATTGAAGCTGTCCCTGTAAAAATGCCAGTTTTACCAGCCTTCAGTTAATTACCTTGTTCATGTTGCCTCTGCTGAAGGAGTGGCTACTGACCCCCAGAAGTTGGAAGCTGTCATTTCCTGGCTAAGGCCTACCAATGTGACTTAGCTTAGGTCATTCCTGGGGTTTTGCTCATACTACTGGAGATTCGTTGAGGGATTTGCTAGAATTGGCCGCTCCCTTAATGAGTTATTGAAGAACAAGGATGAGGACAAAGACCCAGACCTAACAAAGCCAGTCAAACAACATAAAGGGCCCAGAAAGCCTCGGGAGTCAATCCAAGGACAGTGGACTGACCTATGTGAGCAAGCCTTCCGTCAGCTGAAATTGAGCTTAACGAATGCACCCGTTCTAGCCTATGCAGACCCAACAAAACCGTATGAACTGCACGTGGTTGCCAGTTGAGACAGGGTAGGCAGGGTGTTGTATCAAGAGCACGATGGGCACCTGAGACCTGTTGCCTATGTGAGCAGAAGTCTTACATCTGCTGAGAAGAACTACCCCACCCATTAGTTGGAATCCTTGGCTATGAAGTGGGTCATGGTGGACAATATGAAGGACTACTTGTATGGTGCAGACTTCATAATTAAAACTGACAACAACCAGCTCACATATATCCTTACCACATCCAAGCTAGATGCCACTGAGCACAGGTGGTTGGTCTCCCTATCAGGATTTCATTTCAGCTTAAAGTACCATCCAGGGGTTGGGAACCGGGATGCTGATGCCCTATCGAGGAGACCCTATGACACAGGTGCTTCCTCCGAAGAGTGGACTCAACGTACACCAGACGGGATACAAGCCTTGTGTCAAGGAGTGGAACATCGGGCCAGTGGAGCAACTGGGGCTGAAGCCATCGGAATCTCAGTGGCAGGTGTCCCCAAATACTACTGTGATCTGTCCCAAGTCAGGGACGAAGGCCTACCTAAGCTTTCAGACAGGGACTACAGAAAGGACCAGATGGAGGATCCCCTCTGTTGTTTAGCACTGAAGGCCCTGGAAGGTCAATGTTCAGATCTACTGCTGACAGACTCCAAAAGAGGCACGTCTGGTACACAAAGAATGTGATCAGTTACATCTACGCAACAGGCTGGTCTACCGAAGGGGCCCCTCAGATGATCCTGAAGAGAAGTGGCAGCTATTCTTACCGAGAAAGCATAGAGAAACTGCTGACTGCCTTGCATGACAATCATGGCCACCTAGGGCCTGAGAGAACATTCAAACTAGTGCGAGATCGGTTCCATTGGCCTTGTATGCGGGCTGAAGTTGAGGGATACTGTCACTCCTGCATGCGGTGTATACAGAGGAAGACGTTACCCCACAGAGCTGCCCCAATGGGTCATCCTCAAAGCCAAGGACCACTGGAATTAGTGTGTATTGACTTTCTGTGTCTGGAGCCTGACTTGAATGGACAGGGACTCTTTAGATCATACCTCAATGGTGTCACACAGAGGATATGTGACCCACACCGCAGCCACTGTCTAGTCACCTTGCCAGTTTAGCTACCAGCCATCCTGATCGGACGACAGGAAGTTATCTGGTGCCTTACAACATTGCTAAGAGCCTGAACCAGTATTTGAAATCTCCTTTGTGTCATTGCACAGAGGATTGGTGAGCGGGTGTAAACCCAAAAGAAAAAAAATCCTTCCTAACAGTACAGACACTGCATGCAGACACCTATTTACCTTATAGTGTCAGAGGATGCTTGTTTGGAGCTGCAACCTTTACCATTTTGTTCTTACAAAACCACTACCTGATGGGATATCCTAGAAGATTACTGCCTCACTGTTGCTTAACCGGTTCCAGACCGGCTACCGCATATTTACTGCGTCAATGTGGCGCTGTCTCGTATATAAGCGACGATCCGCGCGTGCGCACTTAGCGGGCGGGAGCACTCTGAAGGAGTGTTCCCGTGACTCGGGCAGACCCGATGTCGGCCAGCGAGCCACGATGACCTGCCAGAGGGAAAGAACGGGGAACCACTGATGTAAACACGGCGGTTCCCCGGTCTGTCAGGTGGCATGTAAGAGATCTACTGATACCTGTCACTGGGATCAGTTACATCTCTTATGCTCCTGACAGCCCAGCCCCCTCACAGTTATAACACGCCTAGGGAACACAGTTAACCCCTAGAACTCCCCCTGCAGGTTAACTCCTTCACTGCCAATGAAATTTATACAGTAATTAGTGGATATTTACATTTCTGATTGCTGTATAAATGTCATTGGTCCCAAAATAGTGTCAAAAATGTCTGACATGTCCGCTCCAATATCAAAGTCCCGATAAAAAAAAATCACAGATCGCCGCCATTACTAGTAAATATATATATATATATATATATATATATATATATATATATATATATATATATATATGCATATATGTTTGTGCCATGACAACCATTTACTGTTGTACCCATTTGTGTACTATATTGTTTGTTACTATTTATGTTTAATATTGTATTTCAGAACCAAAGCTATACAGTGTTTGTTTCCCTGAGGAAGAAGTATGATACAATTCTATAAAACTTCGAAACATGTTGGAGAGGGGGCCAAACCTTGAACATCAGGATACATTTCATACCTGAGGGTTTGCAAGCTCCCGCACTGTTACCTTTGTATCTATTGGTTCTTATGTTTTGCATATTCATGGTTCTGTATGGTGATTTGGGCCTGCATTCCATGTAACATTTTAACCTTGATTTAATAAATTGTATACTTTTTTACACCACAATCTCACTTTGGGAACTTTGTGCTGCGTCAAATCCCTGTGGGCCTTCCTCTTTGCAATTTTGTATAGTTTGGGGAGGCAACATATTGTTCCCGACTTACTTATGTCAAGAGGCATATAGGGACCATACCCTTCTATTTTGTTTTCTCTCTTTACAAAGGGCCCCAAAGTTTTCTAGCAGAAGACATCAGTACTTTTCACCCCAGGATCTGTAACGCCACGGAACTGTGTTTACTGCAGCTGTTTTGACCCATTTTTTATGTTTATTTCTCAATGGTGTTTGGGGCCCAGAAGGAGCTGAGAAGTTGACAAACCTTCTCTCCTCCCTCTCAGTGCCTGTATTATGGGCATATAGATTGTGCTATATTTTCTCTATATATATTTACAATTGCTAAATATTAGAGATTGTGGTTTCTATTGTATAAATACTCTGCAGAAAGGTTCAACAGTGCTGTACGTTTATAAGTATTTTTTTTCTCTCGTGATAATATATTCAGCTCATTTATCACTACCAGTTGTGTCTGTTCTGGTATCAATTCACAGCCAGGATACTGTTCCTTTTTTTTACTTGCATTCTTAAAAGTGTTTTCAGTAATTTTATATTTACCCAGGTGTGCCAGAGGGGCTGAGGCCATTCTTGGAGTTGAGTCGACAGAACAGAGAACCTAAAATCATCAAGCGGCTCCTTCGGGGGTGGCGCTACACAAATATACTGTATATGTCAATTTGTGGATGCTATAACTTTAACGCAAACCAATTAATGTACACTTATTGGAAATTTTTTTCACTAAAGACATGTAGCAGAATACATTTTGGCCTAATGGTCAGTTCACGCCACATGCAGTCCATTGTGTTTTTTTTCTGCATCAAAAATGCATGGAAAGTAGGTTATATGGTTTTCAATGGCCTAATTCACACCAGTGCTTGCAGTTCGTGTGTTCTAGTTCCAGAAAAAAAAGTAGAACTGCATTTTTCCTGCACTGGACTGTACTGGAAAGCTGTAAAACGCATCAAAAACGCGTCAGAAAAAACCTAAGCACACTAAAAACGAACTGGAACACATGGCCTTATTTAAGGTTAAGAAAAAAAGGGGGGAAAGCACTGGACTGCATCAAAAATGCATCAAAAACACACTGGAACACATCAAAAATGCGTCAAAAACATGCATGCAAAGCATCTGGACTGCTTTTCTATGGTTTGAACTGTCCCTAAATGTATGACAGATTTTTATTTTATTGGATATGTTTTATAACAGAAAGTAAAAAATATTGTTGTTTTTTAATTTTTGGTCTTTTTTCGTTTACATTGCAAAAAATAAACAACCCAATAGTGATCAAATACCACCAAACGAAAGCTCTGTTTGTGTGGAAAAAAAAAATCATAAAAATTTAATTTGGGTAAATTATTGCATGACTGCCATTTAGGCCTCATACATTTTTGAGCTGTTTTTACAGCTTAAGAATACCAAACCATGTTATTCTATGGCATCATATACACGTTGACGTTTTTGAGCTGTAGATGGCATCGGCGTACTTAAGCTGTAAAAAGAACCCAGGACCCGCGCATTCCAAAGCTGCAGCGTTAGAGCGTTTTTGAAGCTGAGCTGGCAAAATGCTCAAAAATGCGGTTTAACGTTGTAAACACAGCATTAAGCCTCGCCAGGCGTTTCTCTGCCTCTATTCAAAATCAATTGTTTCCTGTGGGAGCCCATTGATTTGAATATAAGTCACACCAGAAGTCGGATCCCACTTGCGGTGCGACTTGTGTGCAGAAGATATTGAAGGGGAACTGCCGCACAAATTTAAATAAAAAATATTTGCGTGGGGTTCCCCCCCAAGAGGTGCTAGACCCTTTGGTCTGGTATGGATTTTAAGGGGGAACCCCCACACCGAAAAAAAAGGCGTACGGTCCCCCCAAAATGCATACCAGGCCCTTATCCGAGCACGCAGCCTGGCAGGCCAGGAAAGGGGGTGGGGAAGAGCTGGGTCTCCTGTCTTCTGTGGGGTTTCTGTCTTCTGAGGGGTCTTCTGTCTTCTCCTGGGTCTCCTGTCTTCTGCTCTTTTGCCGCTGTCTTTTCCCTCTCTCTTCTGGAGATGTTGACTCGTCTCTCTCTCCCACTCGAATGCCAAGTCCATACTGTGCGTTGCCCCGGGCCGGGGCTGTAACATCATATGAGGCGGGGCCGTCACCGCATGCCAATATAAGGCAACACGCAGTACAGACTTGGCATTTGAGTGGGAGAGAGGGACGAGTCAACATCTCCAGAAGAGAGAGGGAAGAGACAGCGGCAAAAGAGCAGAAGACAGGAGACCCAGGAGAAGATCCCTCAGAAGAAAGAAACCCTGCAAAAGAGCAGAAGAAAAAAGAGCCAGAGAGGGGAGAAGAGCCGGAGATGATTTAATAAAATATTTTAAAAAGCTGTGTAGTGTGTTTTTTTGGACACTTTTTTTTTCAGGTGAATGGGTAGGGGTACAATGTACCCCATACTCATTCACACAGAGTCGAGGTCCGGGATCTGGGGTCCCCTTGTTAAATAATAATCCCCCCACCCGCAGACCCCGACAACCAATGGCCAGGGTTGTCAGGAAGAGGCCCTTGTCCTCATCAACATGGGGACAAGGGGCTTTGGGGTGGGGCGGGGAGTGCCCCCCTGCCCCAAAGCACCCATACTCCCCATGTTGAGGGCGTGCGGCCTGGTATGGTCCGGGGGGCGCTCGCTCGTCCCCACCCCCTTTCCTGGCCGACCAGGATGCGTGCTTGGATAAGGGTCTGGTATGGATCTTGTGTGGGACCCTACGCCATGTTTTCGACATGGGGCTTCCCCCTTAAAACCCATACCAGACCGTAGGGTCTGGTACCTCCTGGGGGGGGAACCCCACACATTATTTTAAAAAATTTGTGTGGGAGTTCCCCTTCAAAATCCTCTGCACACAAGTCGCACCGCAAGCCGGATCCGACTTCTGGTATGACTTCTATTCAAATCAATGGGTCGTAGGGAACCACTGATTTTGAATAGAGGCAGAGAAACACCACTGAAAGCTATCAAGGTGTCTTTTCTTTTGAGACTGCCTGCAAGAAATCACCAAGGAACTGTAAAAATCTTCCTTTCACTGTATATAGATAGATCATAGTTGCAAGAAATATTTACTGTAGGTCTTTGGCTGTTCTCCAGGTTCTCAGTAAGGATTTCAGAAGAAGAGTAAGGCAGGGGTTTTTCTTTCAATGGTGTTTATTGGTTTTATAAGAAAGACTTTTACAAAACAGAGCCTCTGGGCATTCCCCAGCTCAAGAGAAATACAATTGCGTCATACAAAGTATGATCATACAGGGTATACTACATTGCAGGTAGGGTTTCTTAGCAGGAGTGCGAGATAATGTAATAGGAAAGGGGTTTTGTGCAATGTCTGTGCCGTAGGTTGGCACGGAAAGAACTTTTAAGTGGTATTAAAGGTTGCTATTTGTGGTTGTCAATGTTGTTGTGTGGTCTTTAAACTTGCAGGGGTTGAGGCTTACCGAGAAGTTGAAGGGTTGACCCCGCTCCCCAGACACCCCGCGTGGGAACATACTGTGTTCTGCGGGGCGGGGCCACTCCAGGCTTATCACGTAAAGGATTTAGTGATGGGATGTCTCTTGGTTTACCCTCCCGGTTTTTATTTCCTAGCCCTCCAAGGTTCTCACTTTATTGAGGTTTGTTGAAGTTTCCCATTTGCCGTTGCTAGTAGTAGTTCATACGTGTGGTGGGTATTTGTCAGTTCTATGGTTTCTGTTGTTTTTAGGGGATTGGGGTCGTTCCAATGCCTGGCTATTGTGAGTCTAGCTGCTAGAAGGAGTTGTAGAGATGAGTATCTCGTGTTTGGGGGAAGAGTATCTGTGTCAAGGTTTAGCAGAGCTAGGCCCGGTGACATTGTGATGTTTGTTCTGGATATATTAGCTATTAGGGTTTCAATCTCTTGCCAGAAGACTGTTAGTTTCGGGCAATTCCAGAAAGTGTGCAGGATGTCGCCTTTCTGGCCGCATTCGCGCCAGCATTTATCTGAGGGTTTGCCTCTAAAGCGGGATATTTTGTCTGGTGTCATATACCATCGTAACAGTAGTTTTAGGGATAGTTCCCATAGTTTTGTACTCTTAGTCGTTTTGTAAGTGAGCTTGCATGCTTTGTTCCATTGTTCTATGTTGTATTGTTTACCTAGGTCTATTTCCCATTTAAGTATGGCGTCATGTTTTGTGAGGTTTGTTTTTTGTTGGAGCAGGCCGTATAGTAGGGATATACCTTTCTTGTTTGGTGCTGTGGGGGACAGGAATGTCCACGCTATGAGGGGGATTTCACAATTCCAGTTGGGGGTTTTTGAGAGGTAGTGTGAGGTGCGCAGGTGTAGGTATTGGTCTTTGGGCGATAGTGAAAATTCAGACATTAATTGTGAGAAAGGCTTTGGCGTGTTGGTGGAGAGCAGGTCTTCTACGTGGTGGATGCCCTTTTTGTCCCAGTTGGTAAAAGATGCATTCTCTATGGCATTTTCCAGGGCTTGTATTGGGGTGTTCATTTTGTGCAGTTCGGTGCCTGGGGGAGGTTGTTCTATTAGGGATCTCCAGGCGTTTAGGGATGCCGCCATGGGGGGGGGGGGATTGCTCGGGGTGTGGCCGGTTTCAGTGGTGAGCCTACTAGCCAAGATTTTAAATTTTTCTTGGGTGAGTAGTGTGCCTCTATAGTTCCCCATTGAGTATTGGGGGAGGGAAGGAACCATTCTTTTAGTTGTGAGAGGATTGTTGCTGTATGATAATCTTTGAAATCTACGTATCCCATTCCCCCCGCTGATTGGTGTTTGATCAGTTTGGTGTGGGCAATTCTGGGTCTTTTCCCCTGCCATATGGATGTGGACAAGTGCGCTTGTAGGGATTTAAAGTAGTTTTGGGAGATAGGTATTGGGATGGTCCTAAAGAGGTATAGAAGTTGTGGGAGGTGCATCATTTTGTATGCTGCCTGTTTGCCTACCCATGAGAATTCGAATTTTGTAGGTCAGTTTGGAGTTTAGTTCGGTAGGGAAGGAAGTTGGCGGAGAATAGGTTTTTGGTAGAATTTGTTATTTGGATACCCAGATAGGAGATGCTGTGTTCTGCCCATGTGTATGGGTATATTTGCTGTAGTAAGGCGGACTGTACGCTGTCTATACCTATTCCTAGGATGGAGGATTTGGCCTTGTTTACATTGTAATAAGATACTTTGCTAAACCAATTTAGAGTGTTTTGTACTGCCGCTAGAGATAAGTTTGGGTTTGTCAGAATGAGAATTACATTGTCTGCAAATAAACTGATTTTGTGTTGTTGGGTATGAATTTGGAGTCCTGTTATCTGTTGGTTAGCTCTTATGTGTTCTGCGAGGGGTTCGATTGTTAAATTAAATATCAGAGGGGAGAGGGGGCAGCCCTGTCTGGTTCCATTTGTGATGTTAAATGGTTTGGATATGCAATCTGAGCTGAGGACTTGGGCTGATGGGGATGTATAGAGGGCCATGATTGCGTTTAGAATGCGACCTTGGAATCCAAATTTGTGAAGAGTTAACTTAAGGTATTTCCAGTGTACTCTGTTGAACGCCTTCTCTGCGTCCAGGGAGAGGAGCAGAGAAGGCGTTCCTGTGTGTTCTGCATGGTGGACGACATTTATTATTCTTCTAGTAGCGTCTGAGGTTTGTCTGTCTCTGATAACACCAGATTGGTCCTTATTTATTAAGGATGGGAGGGATATCATTATTCTATTGGCTAATAGCTTTGCGTAGATCTTTAGATCCAGGTTAAGCAAGGCGATGGGGCGATAGTTTAGGGAGAGTTTGGGTCTTTCCCGGGTTTTGGAAGAGTAACAACTGTGACGTTTAACATTTCGGGAGGGAAAGAGGAAGAGGAGGCATCGCTATTGAAGATAATTAGTAATTGGGGAGCGAGGATTTGGAGAAAGGTTTTGTAGTATTCTCCCGATAGGCCGTCCGGACCTGGAGATTTGTTGTTGGGTAGCTGGTTTATAGTTTGGATGATTTCTGTTTGGCTAAAGGGGTTGTTTAGATTGGACAGTTGGTCTTCTGTTAGTTTGGGGAGTGAAACGTGGTCTAAAAAGGCTATGATTTCTTCGGTGGAAGGGTGGTGAGTTAATTTGTCATTTTGGATGTTATATAGATTGCCATAGTATGTGATAAAGGCATCCGCAATGTCTTTGGGGTTGGTCAACCTGATGTTGGTTTCTGGGTGGTTTAGGTATTGAATTTTGGATTTTACGCGTCTGCCTTTGATTAGTCTGGCCATGGTTTTCCCTGCCTTATTTCCGGTTGTGAAATTGTTAGCTTTTATTTTGCGGAGGGTTTTTTCATGGGATTGGAGTAATAAGTCGTGTAGTTCTTGGCGTAGGTAAAAAATTTTGGATGTTGTTTGAGGGGAGGGTGATATTTTGTTTAAGTTATCTACTGTCTTTATTTCTGCTGTAATGGTGTCTAAGCGCTGCGTCCTCTCCCTTTTCACTCTAGCACCTAGTTGGATAAAAGCACCCCTTATGAAAGCTTTGTGAGCACACCATGTAACCATCGGGTCCGCCACTGAGCCTGTGTTGTTGAGAAAGTATTCTTCAAGCATGTTTGCTATTTTTTTTGCCTATTGTGGATTTTGTAGTAGATAGTTGTTAGTGCGCCACAAAAATGTATTGGGTTGTGTTTTTTTGTCTATTAGTGTGATGGATACTGGCACGTGGTCGGACCAGGTGGCCGCATGGATCTCGGAAGATTGTACATTTTGTAAGAGCCATTTGTCTACAATGAATAAATCAATTCTTGAGAAGGAGTTGTGTCTAGGCGACAGATACGTAAAGTCTCTTTCTTCTGCATGTCCACAGCGCCAAGCGTCGTATAGGTCGTTGGCGATTAGTAGTGGGTAGAGTTGAGCGAACACCTGGAAGTTCGGGTTCTGCTGGTCCGTCCGAACTTCGTGACAAAGTCCGGGTCCGGGTCCGGACGGAACCCGAACGATCGCACGGACCGAACCGCGACACCTGTACGTCTTCTTTCTCTGAAATGCATAGACAGCGGATCTGTGTTGAGGAAGAGTTCTTAACTAAATAAGTAACATCTGTTTACCGAGAATGTTTTACATGTTAGAAGGCTCTAGGTACGCCGGTGGACCAGGCTGGTGCACGGTCATAGGTAGTGTGATTATCTGTTTTTTTGTGTTGGGTTATGTAAAAACACCGCGTGATTGTTGATAGATGATGTTTTAGGTGTTATCCGTTTTTTTTATCGTTTGTACGAACTTCTTATGAAAGAGTTGTTGTGTCCGAGTCACCGCCTGGGCTACCAAT
>BLSH010009537.1:168922-180645 GCA_018402905.1 Glandirana rugosa | reverse complement strand
AAAGCAGCGGTATGTGAAATCTCTAATTTCTGCTATCTGTCCTCAGAGCAACAGCACAGACAGCAGTAGTAAAGTAATCTATCTCAGGATGCAGGATCAGGTCTTAAAATGGCTAAAATCTGTCCCTCACGCCGTCAGCTACCTTTCCCTATACTAACCCAAGGAGCATGTGACTGCAGCACTGTGACTCCAGCTTATAAAGAGGCTGGGTCACATGATGCACCGGCCAATCACAGCCATGCCATTAGTAGGCATGGCTGTGATGGCTTCTAAGGGCAAACCAGTGAAACGCTTGTTGATTGGCTGCCCTGCAGCTTCTCAACACGTGGAGTAAAATAGCAGAACCCCGGACCGAACCCGAACGATTTTTGAAATGTCCGGGTCCGGGTCCGTGCCACGGACACCCTAAAGTTCGGTACGGACCCGAACGTTACAGTCCGGGTTCGCTCAACACTAGTAGTGGGTTCAGAGATGGTGAGGTTCTTTTGGGTTTGGATGATGAGTCCAGCGAGCTGTCTGGGACTAGGTTAAAGTCTCCGCATATGAGGAGATGACCTTGTTGGACTTGTTTTATTTTTTTGAGGAGCTTGTTGTGGAATGAAATCTGTCTCTGTTTAGGGGCATATATAGACGCTAGGGTGTACTTGTTAGAGTTGATGGTGCAAATAATGATGAGGTAGCGACCATTTGGGTCCACAAGACTTTGGTGTAGTTGGAAAGTCACTGAGTCTCTGATCGCGATTAGGACCCCTCTTTGTTTTTTGGCGAAGTTGGCCTGGAATACATGGGGGAATGATTTGTGCTTGCATTGGGGAGAATTGTCTGTCATGAAGTGCGTCTCTTGAACGCAGATTATGTCGCTATGGAGTTGTAGAGCGGTTTTCCAGAGGGATGCCCGTTTTGCTGGGTGGTTCAGGCCTCTGGCATTTAAGGATAAGACTGTGATAGTCATCTTGTGGGTTTAGGGTGTGTGGAGTCAGCACTTACTTTGCTTAGGAGAGGTCGGGTGCGGGAATCCTTTGGTGTTGTCCTTTAGTGGGTTTTGATGAGATTCTTGGATGTCTTGACTTGTCTTGAATAGGCGGACTTTAGTTGTTTCCGCCAATATAGACTTGGTGGTGGGGTTAGGTCAGGACTGGTGTTTATAAGCAATGGTATTTACTTGAGACACGGGGAGAAGCATGTGGAAAAGACATGAAAGGATATCTTGAACATATTCAACTTAAGAAACTTTGAACGTAAAGCTTAACAACAGACAGTATTGGTTAGTAACGAGCAGCTGCACTGGGTTTGGCTGCTAAACTTTCGGGGGAAGAGTTCGAAAAAGAAGGAGTACCAAAGAAAAGGGGACTGAGCTTTATGCTCCATTGGTAGACCGGAGAGTATGGCGATGTAAGTTGACCCTTGAAAAGTGCTAGTGTTTGGGCCTGTGTCTATTGGTATGTTTGTGGGCTCCTGTGGGAAGGTTGATAGGGGGAGGGAAGTTGCTTGTTTCTTGCGGTGTGTCCGGGATGATGTTCCATGTCTGTAGTAGGTTTAGGCCTTCTGATAGGTGGCTTACCGAATGGGATGTTCCGTTGTAGTTGATTAGAAGAGTGGCTGGGTATCTCCACTTGTAGATGATTTTATGGTTGTTTAGTGCTTTGGTGATTGTCTTTAGTTGCCGTCTTTATTGCAGTGTGTATTGTGATAGGTCGGCATATATTTGAATTTGGTCAAAAGGAGCTGGAAGGTTGTTACGTTGTCTCGCTCTTGTGAGCAGTTGTTCTTTTACTGGGAGGAAGTGGATTTTCATCAGCACATCTCTAGGAGTTGAGTCGGCTAGGTGTTTAGGTTTTGGTATGCGGTGGATTTGGTCTATTGTTTTTTCAACTGGAGAGAGACCAGGTATAAGGGCCGATATCAGGTCGTGGGCGTATTTTTGGAGGTTTTGCTGGGGTATTGTTTCGGGGACTCCGCGAAGTTTGACGTTGTTGCGTCGTGATCTGTCTTCTAGATCAGCCAGCTTCGCTTTGATCCAAGTGTTGTCGGATTGTGAATCTTCGTAGGCATCTACCAGTTCGTTAATTGTGCTGGTGCAGTCTTGCATTTTGTGTTCGATATGTGTGACTCTGTCACCTAAGTGGTGTATCTCTTCGTTGAATTTGGTGAATAGGCCGGATAGATTGGTCATTAGCGAAGCTTGGAATGAGAGTAGCATATCTTTCATCGTGGTGTCAAGTACCGGTTGACCCGAGGTTGGGAAAGATGCTATTGGGGTGTGTAAGTCGACCTCTGGGTCGTTGAGAGCTGGGTCTCTGTTATTTGTGGTGTTTGGGAAAGGTGGAGAGTCCATTCTCATCCTAGCTTTGGCTGGGCTGCCTGTAGAGGGGTTTGAAGGTGAGGAGTCTTCTGGATGTGGTAGAGGTAGTAAATCCTCTAGGGTTGTGGGGTCAGCATCTGGCAAGTCTGTGTAGGCTGTGGGCGGGGAACTGGCACCTGTCTCACCACTCGGGCGAGGATTGTCCATTGGTGCTGGTCTATGAAAGAAAGCCGGGAGTTTTTTAGGGTGGTGTTCTTCCTTCCTTTTCCTTGTTGCCATTTATAAGTAAAAGGTTGTTCGGTGGGTATGGCACAGGAGCTGTTGTTTAATCACAAGGGACTGTAGTGCTCCGGTCCGCCGTTTGGAGCTGTGAGTTAGGCTGCCATGAGTAACTATGCTCTTGTTCTCTCTCAGCTGTGGCTGCGGTTTGAGTGGAGCAAGGTTGAGGGTGAGTGATCCGAGGTGTCAGGCGTGTTTAGGTTATGTAGGCTGGAGTGAGATGGTTGTCATTGGTTGGCCAGGAGTTCAGTGGCCTATTGAGCTTGTTTCATGGGACTTGTGTTGATCTGTCTGTGAGAGGACAGATACTGCTGGCTTGTAGTAGGCCTTGGGTGGAGCAATATGGCCGCCTGTCTTAGCTTGCACACTCTCAGGGCCTGTCAGGTAGTCAGGTGGGTGCTGGATAGCAGTTGTGGTGGTTGACTCACTGTGCCTGACTGTACTTGTGGTTTGGTGAATGATTCGGTGGGTGATTTGTGCGCTGTTACGGGCCGCGGGTGGAGCAAGATGGCCACCGCGGGTGTATTATGTAAGCCACAATGGAGCCGGGGGCTCGCGTGCCGGGCTCGCGGCCGGGTGATCGCCGCCTGGGTTTTTATGTTATCCTGCTGTTCCCTGGGGCACGCAGGGGAGGTTGGCGGTTGTGGTGGTGCTCTTTGGCTCCGGAGGGCCTCAGATGAGGGAGATTTGGCTCAGTCTTGTGAGGCCTGATGTGCGGTAGCCTGCTGGCCGAAGCGAGCTACCGGCAGTAGGAGCAGGACGCTGCAGGGTGCGGAGAGGTGGTGGGAGAAGAGAGGTTACCTCAGTGGATGCTGATCTGCGGCCAGATGGTAGTGGATTCTGATTGTAATCCTCCGAGCTCTGTCTCCATGCGTCCTTCTCCTACGGTGCCAGGCCATGCCCCCTAAGGCAGGGGTTTTGAAAGGCACAACTCCATGATACAGTTGTGCTCATAAGTTTACATACCCTGGCAGAATTTAAGATTTCTTGGCCATTTCTCAGAGAATATGAATGAGAACACAAAAACATATCTTTCACTCGTGGTTAGCGTTTGGCTGAAGCCATTTATTATCAATCAACTGTGTTTACTCTTTTTAAGTCATAATGACAATAGAAACTACCAAAATGATCCTGATCAAAAGTTTTCATACCGGGGTGATTTTGGCCTGATAACATGCACACAAGCTGACACAAAGGGGGTTGAATGGCTATTAAAGGTAACCATCCTCACCTGTGATCTGTTTGCTTGTAATTAATGTGTGTGTATAAAAGGTCAATGAGTTTCTGGACTCCTGACAAACCCTTGCATCTTTTACCCAGTACTGCACTGATGTTTCTGGATTCTGAGTCATGGGGAAAGCAAAAGAATTGTCAAAGGGTCTACGGGAAAAGGTAGTTGAACTGTATAAAACAGGAAAGGGATATAAAAATATATCCAAGGAATTGAGAATGCCAATCAGCAGTGTTCAAACTCTAATCAAGACATGGAAAATGAGGGGTTCTGTTGAAACCAAATCATGGTCAGGTAGACCAACTAAAATTTCAGACACAACTGTCAGGAAAACTGTTCGGGATGCAAAGAAAAAACCCACAAATAACTTCAGGACTCTCTGAAAACATGTGGTGTGGCTGTTTCAAGATGCACTATAAGGAGGCACTTGAAGAAAGATGGGCTGCATGGTCAAGCGCTAGAAGAAAGCCATTACTATGCAAATGACACAAAGTATCCTGCTTACAATACGCCAAACAGCACAGAGACAAGCCTCAAATTCATTTGGAGTGATGAGACCAAAATTGAGCTTTTTGGCCACAGCCAAACGATACATTTGGAGAGGAGTCAACAAGGCCTGTGAAACACGGAGGTGGATCGCTCATGTTTTGGGGATGTGTGAGCTACAAAGGCACAGGAAATTTGGTCAAAATTGATGGCAAGATGAATGCAGTATTTTATCAAAAAATACTGGAGGAACATTTGCATTCATCAGCCAGGAAGCTGCACATTGGACATTCCAACATGACAATGATCCAAAACACAAGGCCAAGTCGACCTGTCATTGGCTACAGCAGAATAAAGTGAAGGTTCTGGAGTGGCCATCTCAGTCTCCTGACCTCAGTATCATTGAGCCACTCCGGGGAGATCTCAAACGTGCAGTTCATGCAAGACAGCCCAAGAATTTCCAGGAACTGGAGGCTTTTTGCAAGAGGAATGGGCAGCTTTACCATCTGAGAAGATAAAGAGCCTCATCCACAAATACCACAAAAGACTTCAAGCTGTCATTGATATTAAAGGGGGCAATACATGGTATTAAGAACAGAGGTGTGTAAACTTTTGATCAGGGTCATTTTGGTAATTTCTGTTGTCATTATGATTTAAAAAGAGTAAACACAGTTGATTGATATTAAATGGCTTCAGCCAAACACTAACCATGAGTGAAAGAAATATTTTTGTGTTCTCATTCATAGTCTCTGAAAAATGGCCAATAAATCAGAAATTCTGCCATGGTATGTAAACTTTTGAGCACAACTGTATATCTAAATGAATGTACCCACCCGCCAGTGACACCAGTATTGTGACCTGATGAAGACTGGCAAAGTTGTGGAGAAATTTGTGCTTTGGGGTTTTCAAATAGCAGGACATTTGATGGGATTAAAATCTGTACAAAAAGTAAAAAAATGCTTTTATTGAGCAATACCAAAACAACTTGTTAGCTACAAAATAAGTACATTTCTAACTATATTATCTATGCTTGGAGACAGTGCAGACAGGAAACTGGTTCTGCTGGCTCCTCAGTTATGTATGAGAATGAGAAATTCTTCAGCACTCATGTACTAAGATAATTATCTAAATTTCACATTAGCTCCATTACCTTGTAAGGGAACATATCCTCCACATTCTCCTATGAGTACTATGTGATAGGCATTGGCTTGGGTTACATAGCAACTCAGACCCTCTCACCACAAATTACTATTTTCCACATAAACAAGCAAAAACTTGTAAAACAAGGACTGCATACATAATGTATAGTAAGAAAATCTATGTCAGGTTATACACATAATAAATAAATAAATAAATAAAAATAAAATGTATTTTGTAAACTATTTTAGCTTCCCTTTAATAAGTACATACTGATGTGGAAATTATGCTGTGTGCATGATATTTCGATTGCGCTAATAAGCACACTTTTCAGCTCTTTTGCATAATGCATTTCGAGTGCACTCGTGCTAAACCCAGTAAAACAGACACAATACTGAGAACATTTTGTAAATACCAGCGCAAGGGGAAAATTATAAAGATTAAAAAAACGAACAGGCTGTGGAGCTGCCCGTATCATAGATTATAACGTCCTGTAAGTGTATGGAACAATATTAAACCGCACTGCCACATGAAAATGATACAAAGTAAATAAATATAGTGTTAAGTCAATACAACGTGCCAAAAGTGCATATTGTGTAGTCAACATTTCAAAAATAACTATAGTGCAGAAGAAAAAAAAAAGAAAAAAAAATTATATATAAAAAGTAGTATAAATTTCATGTACCACAAATGAATAATTGCTATAAATCTATATAAAGTGCAATATATAATGTCTCTCAGTCCTCCGAGCTAATAAAATGGTGCAAAACATGCAAAAACAGTCCAAAGTGCATTGATGTCCAGTCTCTACTCTTTGGATCAAAAGTGAAAATTCTGGTAGAAGTTCAAACGCAATAACATCCAGCTTTAAGCATTGAAATCCTATATAAAAGTGAGGTTGGGGGAAATTCGATCAATGATCTTCAAAATTACTTAAAATCCAGTGGAACAATTCCTTCACCAGGCACCCTGTGGCACACCCTACTCACCAGATATAAATGATTTCCATTACAGAAATCATAAGCACATCGTGTGGAAATGTATGCTACTTTTTATATATAATAATTTTTTTCTTTTTTTTTCTTCTGCACTATAGTTATGTTTGAAATTTTGACTACACAATATGTACTTTTGGCACTTTGTATTGGCTTAACACTATATTTATTTACTTTGTATCATTTTCATGTGGCAGCACGGTTTAATATTGATCCAAAAACAGACACAATAGCTGTTCTCACATGTAGCTCCTCAGTATCAGTCCTGACTATAAAAATGAGGGCTTGGTTTATTTATACAGCTGGACAGGGATAACACAAAGAGACTTGGTGGCTTCACAATCAGCCAATCAGCCTCCAAGGCACAGTCACATGACATGAGCTCAAAACAACAACAACCAATGACACACTTGTTTATATCCAAACTATACAATAGAAGGGGTGTGTATGCACGGGGAAAAGCTTGGCAGCCTGTATGAGCCCCAGCCGTTGGGTGGGCGGAAATGCACACACCCCAGATAACAATGAAAGCCATGCCCCACGCATGCAAAGGCAACTTTACCATTACAATGAATCCTATGTAATATAGTTCATAGAACTATATTTAAGAGTGATTATACTATTGTTCCATTAAAGGTTAGTTTAAACACAAGGGAATAGCTGCAGTGTTTGTATCGTGTGGATCAAACATGACAGAAAGCTTACAAGCCATTACCCTTATACCAGTAACTCGACAATGGGAGACACTGTGACAACACATAATTAACACATCCTAATAAAATTTCTACAACAATACCAGGACCAAAAGTTTTTACCTTTAATATTTGCTTGACATTCCACTTCCATTTTCCTCATTAAAAAGTTCCTCTTAAACAATGGGAGCCTTTCTGGATAGTGGTAAGCCCTGCTGTTACATACAGTAGTCAAATTGTTAGTTGAGACTGAAAAAGAGACACAAGTCCATCTAGTCCAACAAATAGAAAACATAAATAAATAGAAAACCTCCACGTACACAATTTTATACCCACAGTTGATCCAGAGGAAGGAAAAAAACACTATGAAACATGGTTCAATGTAGAGGTGGGGGGGGGGGCAATTCCTTACTGACCCCACCAGGAGGCAATTGGATATTTCCTGGATCAACTGTCTGTGGTCAGAGGTAAAGGGGAAGCTGTTGCCACCAGGGGACAACCACTCCTGTTACCAGAGGCCTGTTTATGGAAGTCTGAAGAAGTACCAGAGAAGTCTTTTCACCAGCAGTATGATGAAAAAGTGAAAAAGCTTCAGCAGAGTGTCAAGCCAGGGGCCCAGTGGGTTAGCAGGGGTGAAGCTTGAGGAATATACAGCAGGTTAGCTGTGGAAGAGCTCAGGGGATCCAATGACAACTGGGATCTTGAAATCTAGTGAGAGACCGGGAGCTCAGTGATTGAAGATCTACAGTAGGATACTGTGAGATATGAGAGAAGAACTATAACGAGATACTGTGAGTTACGTGTACAGATCTGCATTGACTGTTGAAAATTCAGTTGCCATAGGAGACAGCAGTTTTACAAATACAGTTGCTGCATCCACCTAAAAGGCCCCCTACCTGTATAGCTGTCTGTCTATTATTTTTGTTTTGGAGTCTTCTAATTGCTATTGCACCTGCCTAAGGGTGTCCTAGCCCTAACCCTCTCTCCACCAGTTCTGTTAAGAGACAATAAATCTCTTTTTCTTGCATCCAAAAAGTGACTGGTGCCCATGTTTCCAACTTGCATTACACCTCCATGCCTAATAACCCACACTTCGAGGAAGGATGTCAGCTCTCCCTGACTCAAGGTCACCACTAGGCCTCTAGGGCCCGGGGACACCACTATAATAACATTCAGTTATAGTATATTTAGTTCATTTAGGAATGCAACCAGCTCTTTTTAAAAACAATCTACTGAGCTGCCCAGTACTAGTTTGTGAGGGAGTCTATTCAACATTTTCACAGCGCTTACGTATGTGGAGGGTACATTTCTTTTCCTCCGGATATAAAGAGTGCCCCCTTATCCTCCTTAGTAACCTGAAGTTGAATATCTCACACCAAGTTCACTATAGGGGCCACCCCCCTATTGTCATTCAGTCGTATGAACTGTAAGAGGTTGAAATAGACTTCCAAATTCAGTGAGGTATACAACTGTATTCAGCAAACATTTCACAGTGTTAAAGTAGACTGCAAAGAGTTTATGAGCTGCCAGTATGCAGGCACATAGCATGTTACTGAGTATTGTTATTTGTTCTCCTCAGTGTCAGGATAATTTGTATATCATGCTTCTTTTATGAACATGCTCTTTTTTCAGCTGAAATATATTTTTTTGTAGCAGTGCCCCCATAAGGGTTGCTGGAAGTAGTTATTCACCCGTCACACTGCCCTCAATCACACTTTTCCTCACATCCGGAGTCAGGAAGAAAAAGGCCTGTACTTGTGTTTTTGTTGTTTTATTAGGGGATTTAACTTGGGTATTGGATGATTATGGGATGCCCAGTAAATCAAACAGTTCTTTAACGGACCATACTATATACACTCCTGTATATACTCTTCTTTCTTCCTTCAGCAAAATCTTGCTTGCAGTTAACTCCTCTTCCTCCAGCACGATCTTGCTCGCAGTTAACTCCTCTTCCTCTCTCCTGCATAACACTTGTAGCGGTACCCCCGAAGGAGCTGCTGATTTATTTGACCCGGGTCTCCCTCTGATTATCCTGCAGCCAGTCAAAAGGAATTTCCACACTGTCAGGTGCATACACACAATCCTGCTCGTTACTCCAATGACCAGTCTAGGGGATGAATTTTGATGCTTTATTGTAGAACTTGGATAGTAGAAGGGAATGGATGGGATACTCCAATTTAAGTAACTCCAAGCGAGGACAACTTTTCCCTAGCTCTTTGTAGCAGACTGTCAGTGGCACCAAATAGCAGGCTGATCTCAGTTAAACAAGTCCCTTTTTAAGCAGAAGAGGAATAGCTTCAAGGCACTAACCAGTGTCTCCTTTCAAGCTCACACACCCAGTTAGCTGACTTTTTAGGACCAGGAGGGGATTCTAGCACACTCAATCTCAGGGATCCCTTTGGGGGTCTGTACTCACACTGTGTCCTAGGACAGCCAGTAGCTTCCTTCCAACTTCCAAGCAACACATTGCCACTGTGATACCAGACAGGATCCAAGGACGCCCACCCTCAGCCAGCTCACAGAGGAACTCTGGGTTGTAGCTTCAGCATCCAGAGAGGCCTCGACCAGGCCCAGCAACCGACAGCCTCCTGAATATGCCCATTATGCCTAGCAGCCAGGAGCTGCTTAAACACCTCCACCCCCGAGGTCTGGGTGGGTGGGAACTCCTGACCTTGAGCCCATGTGCTTCTTTTTATGTGAATGTATTCAACCAAAATGCAGTGGGGCACCTCCCCTGTTAATTGGTCAGAACTGCATCCATATACATGCTGTCACTGGCTAGGTTTTTCTCCCACTGTCCAACAGGAGCCAACACTACTGGACAGTGTAAAACTTTCCAGACTACATGAATCAGCACCAGAACACACTGAGCAGACCTTACTCAGGTAAATTTAGGTGCTATCTGCTTATCATTTAACCTCATTTCCAAAACATCACATTTTCCTCTCTAGAACATGCATACCTTTACTCTCCTATTCACAATAGCAGCCTCTCTCCTCAAACTATCTTTTCTTCACCCCTCTTCCCCACCCCACAATCTGTACATATCATCCTCACTTCTCCCCTCTCCCTGTTACCGCATTCATCACCTCTTTCTAACTCTATGCCCACATGATAACAAAACCAGGATGCTCAAGCATGTTCCCTCATATAAATCATATTCCCATATTACGTCCCTTTCTCTTCTGCTTCTCTGCTTCTCCTAGCCTCTGGAGATATTTCCCCAAACCCTGGGCCTCTCTCATTTAACCACACACATCACCACCACCCCACACCCTCTGGCAGTAGTCACATAATCTACACAATTTAATCTCCATCCCCCTTCTTCCCAAAAACACCCTCCCCTTACGCTGTGCCCTCTGGAACGCCCGCTCTGTCTGCAACAAGCTCACTGCCATTCATGACCTATTTCTCACTAATTCCTTTCATCTACTTGCTATCACCGAAACCTGGCTCCACTAATGCGATTCTCCTTCTCCTGCTTCCCTCTCCCATGGTGGCCTTCTCTGGACTCACTCCCCTAGGCCTAATGGACGCAAGGGAGGTGGGATTTCTCTTATCCCCACAGAGCACCTTTCAGGTTCTTCACTCTCCTCCCTCTCTGTCACTCTCATCATTTGAAGCCCACTGTATATGTCTATTCTCTCCAACCTCCCTAAGAATTGCTGTGATCTAATGGCCTCCTGGACCGCTGTCAACTTTCCTTGATTAATTTTCTGCCTGGCTACCCTACTTTCTATCTTCTGAAATTCCCACAATCCTTCTTGGGGATTTCAACATCCCAGTTAACATGAACACTACTGCTGCTTCTAAATTTCTCACCCTCTGACTCTATCCTGCACTCTCTAACTCACATCTTCAATCTCTCCCTCTCTTTTGGCATCTTCCCCAATGCTCTAAAACATGCATTGGTCACCCCCATACTCAAAAAGCAATCCCTGGACCCTACCGATCGAAACAATCTGCGCCCTATCTCCTTGCTCCCCTTTTCTTCCGAACTCCTAGAACGCCTAGTCTACAACCAACTGAGTGACCACCTTGTTAAGAATAACCTTCTGAACCCCCTTCAATCTGGATTTCGCCCTCAACACTCCACAGAAACTGCCCTTCTTAAACTCACAAATGACCTACTAACTGCAAAAACCAATGGACACTTCTCTATACTCCTACTCCTGGATCTTTCGGCTGCCTTTGATACTGTCAACCACCCCCTCCTCCTCAAAAAACTTTACTCCCTTGGTCTTCGTGACTGTGCTCTTCAGTGGCTCTCATCCTACCTATCCCATCGCACTTTCAGCGTAACCTACAATTCTACCAAAAACGTCAATCATCCAGTAAACACTCAAATTCTTCCCGTCAAAGACACCTCACAACTCCCGCTTTAGGTCTAACTTCCCCCAAGTCTTCCAATAAGAATTGTTCCACCAGTGAGTCAACCAACATCTGATCCGCAAGATCCTCAAGCCTTCTTTTCCCCTCGTTCCTCTATCCCGCGTCTAACAAAGCTAGCCATCCCAGGTCCCTAACGAAAAACTCATACCCCCACTGGTTACGTACAAAATCTCGTAACCCCTTCTACGGTTTTCTCTCCCTCTCTAACT
>BLSH010009537.1:63148-84948 GCA_018402905.1 Glandirana rugosa | reverse complement strand
TTAATTGATTTTAATTTATTTTCCCTATCCCCATTTATTTGTAGGGCACTTGCCCTAGTTTGAAGATGATTTTAGAACAGTTATATGGCTTCTACCGTTAATTAATACTTTTCAGACACAGTTTGAAGATGAACCACATTCATCTCCATTTTTGCATTTTTTATGTTTTTATTTTTTTAAAAATATTTAAAGTTATTTCCCTGTCCCCATTTTTTTGTAGGGCGCTTGCCCTACCCTTACCCCCATTTTACTTCCTTTTGCAGCCCTCTGGGGCTTTCCAGGACTTTGCTACAGCCATTTTTGTGCCTAAAAGTTCGGGTCCCCATTGATTTCAATGGGGTTCGTTGTCCGTGCGATCGTTCGGGTTCCGTCCGGACCCGGACCCGGACTTTGTCCCGAAGTTCGGACGGACCAGCAGAACCCGAACTTCCAGGTGTTCGCTCAACTCTACTCTTTAGCATTTAAAATACCCTTTGCTTTGCCCCTTTCAACCAAAACGTGCAATTCCTCCTTATACTTAAGCATAGGACCACCATTCAGTAGTTCAGGTAGGTATCCTTATCGCTAAGTATCCTTTGCATTTCTTCCTGATAATAACTACTACTAAGGACAACAAGTCCTCCCCCTTTGGCCGCAGGGTGGATGACTATATCCTTTCTTTTTCCAAAGAGGAGATGCCTCTTTTAATCTGTTGTGGATCTGACACCTTACGGATCTTCATGGATTCAAGATCTCTATTGATCATATTTTTAAACATATCGTTCCCTGAGGGGTTAAAGACTGATCTATTCCTAAGATTAGAATGTCTTTCCACAGTCTGAGAATAGTTTTTTGAATAGGATTGGATAGGAAATATCTCTTAATATTTAATGCTCTAACAAACTTCTGTATGTTTATATAGGTCTGGAATTTGCTCATATTTCGAACAGGAGCAAATTTCAAACCCCTATCAAGGACACTAATCTCATCCTCAGTCAGGGGCTTCCCACTGAGGTTATAGATGCCAGTCCCTAATGGGGTCTTGGTCTTTTGGACCCTCCTGCCTCCCCTGCATTCTCTTTGTCTTTTCGTTTTAGTGGAATGTTTGGTCTCCCCCATTAGGTGTTGTGTCCCTTCCAGGCATTCTCTAAATTCGGTCTTTTGTATGGGAAATCTGTCCCTGACTGAGCCCGGGTAGGAGGGACGTTCTCGCCAACTTCTTGCCAATACTTAAATCTGATCGGATTCTTGGCCCAGTGTTACCCAATGCCCTCCAGTTCATTTTTATAGGAGAGCCCCTACCCTTTGGGATTCTCTCGCTCCAGGGGTTATCAAGGACACTGAAAATAGGCTCTTTTCCTTTTTATCTGGTTTTTATGCCTGCGGTAGGTGCGCAGCTTGCAAAAATTGTAGAACTAATCTTAAAGTGGTTGTCAACTTGTGACAACCACTTTAACCTACAGCTAAGCCTATGATAAGGCTTACTTGTAGGTGCACTGCATATCTCCTAAACCTGTACAGTTCAGGAGATATGCAGTGTTGAAGCTGTGCCGACGTCATGTCAGCACATGCGCATTGAAGGAACGGCCTGCGTGCCGTTCCTCCACTGCGACCGTGCCGTGACTGCCGACGTCATGCGACTCTGGCCAGTCACAGCGCCGGAGCCGGAGCACCTGTGTGTTTTTCATTTAGGCCCCTTTCACACGGGCGGATCGTTTGGGTCCGCCTGTCAGTTTTTCAGGCGGACCCGAACGGATGCTCCATTGCTCTCTATGAAGCGACGGATGTCAGCGGTGACATGTCCACTGACACCCGATCCACTCCAATCCGCCAAAAACAGACAGATGGAAACCCTATTTTCCATCTGTCTGGCGGATCGGATGAACACGGACAGTTGGTCCGTGTTCATCCGATTCTCCATAGAGGAGAATGGAGCTGTGACAGGACAGTCAAAACGGGCTCCGCTAGTGTGTAAGAGCCCTAATACTCATTTCACAGAGGATTATCTTTTACTCATAGACTGTACTCATGGACGTTTTCCAGACTTCTGTTTAATGAATGATTATATGCTTTAGATCAGCTGATTTTTTTATGTTTATCTATTATTGAACTTTATTTTAGCCCTGCATTTTTTGTTATACTTACTCTATGCAAGGTTTTCAGAATTTTCCTTGAGTGAATAGCTGCTTAGTGTCCTTGAAGGTTATGTTTGCGCTGAATATTTTCATGTTTCTGTGGTGCTGGAGTCTGTCTTATGCAGGGAACAACCACTCTTGCGCACCTGATTCGGGACCCCTGGTAGAGCAAACAGGAGGTCCGAGAGTGCAGGATGGCACGAGGGCTGGATTGTCTCTGATGATGGTGTGAGAGGTCCAAGAGCGGCTCGTGCAGATATGAAGGAAGGTGGTACAAGCTGGATCGGCAACTGGCGGGCGGTACGGTACAAAGGAGTAGGCAGAAGAATGGTCAGGTCCAAGCAGAGTTCGTAATCAGGCGGGCAGAGGAGGTACAAGGGATCAGGCAGGAGAATGATCGTGGGTAGCCGGGGGTCGGTGAAGGCGGATATCAAGCAGGAAACAGGAACAAGTAAACAGGAGCAGAGCTGGGGCTCACAGGTACACTAGATGCTGTCGAACGGACAACGCTGGTTGCAGGGTGCTGTCAGCTTAAATGGGCCGTTTCGGACAGCGGACATACCGGCCTTGGGAGAGGAAGAGTGGGAGGATTGTGTCACCACATTTATACCGACCCCCACCTTAGACCAGTGTGCACTTGGTGCGCCCAGGAGACAGGAACATTTTTGCACATGGTGTGGTCGTGCCCCCACCTACGAACATACTGGCAGAATGTGGCTGACACGCTAGGCGAAATCTGTGGGACAGAGATCCTGCAGGACCCCTTGACCCTTCTCCTGGGCTGCCTGAAGGACATTGAGAGGGACAGATACACTAAACATTGCATGATGTTTGACCTGATTTATGCCAGGAGGGAGATTCTCCTTAGATGGAAGCTGTCAGAGGTCTCCACCAGAGCCCCATGGATAGCAACGGTCAATAAAGCACTACCGTTATACAAAATAACATATGAGAGCAGAAACTGCCCAAAGAAATTCAACAAAATCTGGGCCAACTGGATAGATGCTTGTGGTAGGGGGCACCACTACCAAATGGTAGATTGCCTATCCCCCTATGGGAGGAGTGATATAGTTGTATTATTTATAATGTTGTGACCCTATGTAAGGTTTGAATACTCTGAAGATCCTGTATCAGATCTGCTCTTGTTCCATACTGTCGTGCTGCACGGTATATACTCCTTGATGGTGTTATGTTGTATATAATTGTCTAAAATGTACAATAAAATCTTTCTGTTAAAAAACAAAAGGGGCTGTTTGGGCACCAATGCGCATATGCACACAGGCGCACGCACACACGCACAGGCGCGCGCACACGCTACATGCACCCACGCACAGGCTTCCAGACCCAATTTCCAGGGGCAACAGTTGTTTCCTGACAATCACCCTATAGAGGTGATCTTCATGAAGACAAGAATTGGCCTATCTGTAAAAAAAAATTGCAATGATATGCACCTGTCAAACAGGTGCAGAAAAATTGGTCTTTGGGTGTCGGTGGCACCTTCCCAGCGTAACCCTATAGAGGTACTCTTGATGAAAGCAAGAATTGGCCTTGCTGTAAAAAATTGCAATGAAAAATTGGTCTTTGGGTGTCGGTGGCTCCTTCCCACCGTAACCCTACAGAGGGGCTCTTGATGAAGGCAAAAAAAAATTGCAATGATATGCACCTGTCAAACAGGTGCTGAAAAATTGGTCTTTGGGTGTTAATTGTGCCTATGACACCTATACCAAAAACATTCTTCCAGATGAAATGATTGAACACCCTCAAAGCTAGGCAGCCTTGAAGTCCTTCAGAGATTCCACATCCAAAAAACACTTAATCAGTGACATTGGCATCAGGGGCTTCATAGCTGCTAATCCAGGACTGATTAATTTTGATAAAAGTCAAACGGAGTCTGTGGACAGACGCGTCCTATGATCAGTAACAAATCCTCCTGCAGCACTGAATGCCCGTTCTGAAAGCATACTGGATGCAGGGCAGCCCAACAACTCAATAGCATACTGGGCAAGTTCTGGTCAACTGGAAAGCTCTCCATCTCTGCTTTGGCGCGAGGTAATTGTCCGCCATGTGATGCAGACGCTGCCCATGGGATGTGGAAACTGACAGCTCAGGGCAACGAGGACTAAAAAAATTACGAAATGCATCACTTAGGCGGATGCCTTCTCCAACGCTCCTCTCTTGACCAACAGAAGCCTCAAAACTATCTTTTCCATGACACTGTAACCTACTGGATTCGGGAAAAAACGTTCAATAAAATCCTCTTTAACGTGTCCTTAAATCTTCTGCACTCTCAGTGGGGACGGGATGATTTTCTGAGACCTTCCCCTTATAAAGGTGGTCAAGAAGGGTTGCCAACCAGTAATGATCGTTCTCCTTTATGCCAGATATTTTTGGGTCCTTTCGCAGGCTTTGAAGCATTAAGGTTGCCCATGTGCTTCAAATTTGCCAAGGCTTGAGAAGCAGACTCCTCGGAGTCACTCAGGATGACAGCATCTGAAGCTTCCTCCTCCTAGCCACGTACTACTCCCAAGGGTCCTGGGGTTGGAAAGCCATTGCTTACAGATTGACGCATGTCTTCCTCTTCTTTGAAGCCTACAAAACTGCCAGAATCCTCATCCTCCTCCCCTCTCTCCACCTGTCTGTTCTGTGACATGGGAATGATGGTGTCTGGATAAAGTGGGCCTTGAGAGGAAAGGAAGTCCTCTTCCTTCTGCTGCTCTGCCTCCAGTACCCTCTGCCACTCAGAGTCTGCTCCAGCAGGAACACAACAGGGATTGTGCCACTGATGCATGCACTGTCACGGTTCACCATCTTTGTGGCCTCCTCAAATGGTGACAGTACAGTGCATGTATCCTTAATGATCAGCCATTGGCGTGGGGAAAAAAAGCTGAGGTGGCCTGAGTCTGTCGTTGTGCCGTACTCGCACAAGTACTTGTCTGCTGCATGTATAGCTGCTGCAGCATTGCCAAAGTCGAGTTCCACCTGGTGGGCCTGTCACAAATCAGGTGGTTTACAGGCAGGTGGAATTCCTGCTGAATTTCAGCCAACCAAGCACTGGCTGTGTATGACCGCCTGAAATGGCTACAGACTCTTCTGGCCAGCTTTAGCACATCTTCCAACCCTGGGTACGTATTTAGGAAATGCTGCACCACCAAATTGAGGACATGTGCCAGGCATGGCACATTTGTCAACTTTCCCTGTCTAAGGGCAGACAGGAGGTTTGAGCCATTATCGCACACCACCATTCCTGACTCCAGCTGGCTTGGTGTGAACCACCGCTGGGCCTGCCCCTGCAGAGCTGCAAGTATCTCTGCTCCAGTGTGGTTCCTGTCCCCT
The DNA here is from genome assembly GCA_018402905.1 of Glandirana rugosa. Classification (NCBI taxonomy): domain Eukaryota; kingdom Metazoa; phylum Chordata; class Amphibia; order Anura; family Ranidae; genus Glandirana; species Glandirana rugosa. The sequence continues at coordinate 79,501 of BLSH010009537.1, read as the reverse complement.
AGACACACCAGCTGAAGCACTGCATGGCACCTTTTAGCCTGACTCATGGAATAGCCCTTTGGATGCTTAGGGGGTACCTGATGTTCATAGGACAATTCTGCAGAGGAGGGCAAGGAGTTGGCAGAGGAGGAGGAGGGGGTAGAGCCCACAGGCCTGGCACCATCACCACCAGCCATATGGAGACGTGGGGGCACAACAAGCTGCAGCATCGAGCCCTGTCCTGTATCCTACCGAGTTGCAAGCAGTATTACCCAGTGTGCTGCAAACAAAATATATCGTCCCTGCCCATGCTTGCTGGACCACATGTCAGCAGTAAGGTGGACTTTGCGGCTGCCTGCCTTGCCCAACAATGCCAGAACCTTCCCTTCCACCTGATGGTAGAGAGATGGAACAGCCTTACATGAAAAGTAGTAGCGACTGGGAAACTGACATTCTGGTACAGCACATTGTGCAAATTCACAGAAGGGGGCAGAATCCACTAGGCTGAAAGGCAGAAGTTGGAGCGCCAACAGCTTTGACAAGCTTGCATTTATACTTTGGGCATGTGGGTGGCAGGGACTGTATTTTTTTTTTCCGCTGCAGCAGATGGGGCAGAGAAATTGCTGGCTACAGTCTACAGCTGGTGGTGTTCTGCTGGCAGATGTGCTGCTAAGACCTGGGATCCTCATCCCTGTTGGTGGAGGCTGCTGAGAGGTCATGACTCAATATAGCAGGGGCAAACTGAAATGGGTAAGGAGGAGGAGGGGCAGATTTGTGCACCTTTTGTGTGGCTTTTAGATGCTCTTGCCAACAGGCTGAGTGGTTGGATGTTAAATTATTATTATTATTATTGTACAGGATTTATATAGCGCCAACATTTTGCGCAGTGCTTTACAACATTAGGGCAGACAGTACAATTACAATACAATTCAATTCAATACAGGAGGAATAAGAGGGCCCTGCTCATTAGAGCTTACAATCTAGGAGGGAGGGTCAAGTGATACGAGAGGGTAATAACTGTGGGGGATGAGCTAATGGAGAAAATAGTGTGGTTGTTAGGTGGAGGCAGGATAGGCTTCTCTGAAGATAAAAGTTTTCAGCGATCGCCTAAAAGTGAACAGATTTGGAGACACTCTGACAGATTGGGGTATGGAATTCCAAAGGATGGGAGAGGCTCGGGAGAAGTCCTGGAGGTGAATATGGGAGGAGGTGATGACGGAACTAGAGAGCAGGAGGTCTTGGGAGGAACGAAGAGGACGATTAGGTTGGTATTTTGAGACTAGGTTAGTGATGTAGTTGGGGGCAAAGTTGTGGATGGCCTTGTAACTTATTGTTAGTATTTTGAATTGAATTCGTTGGATGGATGAGTCTGGCAGCGGCATTCATGATGGACTGAAGGGGAATAGTCTGTTTAAAGGTAAGCCAGTGAGGAGAGAGTTGCAGTAGTCAAGGCGAGAGATAACCAGGGAGTGAATCAGGAGCTTTGTGGTTTCATTGGTTAGGAAAGGACGAAGTTTCGAGATTTTGTGGAGGTTGAGGTGGTAAGCTTTGGAATGTGATTGGATGTGGGGCCAGAAGGAGAGTTCGGAGTCCAGGATAACACCTAGCACCCTGACATGTAAGGAAGGGTGGATGGCTGTGCCATTGCTCTTGACAGAGAAGTCAGGGGAAGAGGCATATGGGGGGAGGAAATATAATGAGCTCAGTTTTGGTTGAGATTGAGGAAGTAGTGTGACATCCAGACAGATATGTCTGTTAGTAAGTTAGTGATGTGTGAGGAGACTGATGGAGTGAGCTGAGGGGTGGAGAGGTATATTTGAGTGTTGTCAGCATAGAAATGATATTGAAACCCGTGGGAGCTTATCAGCTGACCCAGGGAAGAGGTGTAGATTGAAAATAAGAGAGGTCCAAGAACAGAACCTTGGGGGACCCCGACAGAGAAGGGAAGTGGAGAGGAGGAAGTAGAATTGTAAGTGACACTGAAGGTGCATTGGGATAGGTAGGAGAGCCACCGAAGAACACAGTCATGGAGACCGAGGGAGTAAAGTTTTTTGAGGAGGAGGGGGTGGGCAACTGTATCAAAGGCAGCCGAAAGGTCCAGAAGTAGGAATACAGAATAATGTCCATTGGTTTTTGCGGTTAGTAGGTCATTTGTGAGTTTTAGAAGAGCAGTTTCTGTGGAGTGTTGAGGGCGGAATCCAGATTGAAGGGGATCAAGAAGGTTATTCTTAATGAGGTGGTCAAGTAAATGCCTTGTTAAGCATGTGGTACCCAAATGGCTGGTGTTTTTGCCACGTTTGCTGTGCCTGAGACACAGATTGCAGATAGCAACAGTATGATCTGCTGCAGATGTGCTGAAAAAGGCCCAGACAGCTGAGCTTTGGGAAGTGGGCCGGGAGATAACAGCTGCAGAATGTGATAGAATAGGGTGGCTGCTCTCTTCTCTTTCTTGATGTTGGCCTCCTTGGGGTTGTGCCACCTCACCGTCAGTTTCCTCCTCTGCTCTATCTAGCACCCATGTCGCATCAGTGACCTCATCATCATCATCTCCATCTCCTCCATCGTCATCATCATAATTACCACTGGAGACAACTTGGCAATATGCTGTGGCTGGGGGAACATGAATGCCAATTTGTCTACCAGTGTTTTCCCCTCTCTCTAGGCTCATGTTCCTGTCATCCTCAACCTCAGAACCAACATCTGAATCCAGTAATGGCTGGGCATCATCAAGGAGCAAGTGGCTGACACTGTGGTCAAATAACTCAGCTGACTCCTCAGTTTCTGATGTTTGGGCTATGGCAGGAATAGACGTGGACAAGGAGGCAGGTTTATTCACTCTGGCAACTGCAGGGGACAGCACACTTGTCTCTGCTTGTGTGACAAAGGATGAAGAGGATGAGGAAGGTTTAGTAATCCAGTCCACCACCTCCTCTGCATGCTGTGGCTGGATAGCACAGGCAAACTCACTAAGCAGAGGAAATGATGCCCTGCCTGAGGACTGACCGCAACGTCCACCTTTGCCTGTGGACACATTTGTTGCTGGCCCCCTTACAGTGCCACGGGAAAGTCTGCCTCTCCTTGTTGTCCTCCCAGACATTATTGGGAGGGAGGGGACAGTGCTTATTAGCAAATGTAAAGAAAAAGTAGAAATCTGTACATAGATGCACTTTAATCAATGCAAGGTGGTGTTTGGTGCACTTTAATTTGAGTGCTCGCACTACACAGACACACTCCACGGATACACTATAATATACTGCAATATAATGCGTCAAATGTACAGTAACGCACAAAACTATATGACGTTAAAATTGCAGTAACGCCTGAACTATATGGCGTTAAACTTTCAGTAATACACACAGAAGTAAATGGCGTTAAACTTGCAGTAACGCACACAAAACTATATGGCGTTAAACTGGCAGTAACGCACACAAAACGATATGGCGTTAAACTGGCAGTAACACACACAGAACTATATGGCGTTAAACTTGCAGTAACGCACACAGAAGTAAATGGCATTAAACTTGCAGTGACACACAAAACTATATGGCGTTAAACTGGCAGTAACGCACAAAACTATATGGCGTTAAACTGGCAGTAACACACACAGAAGTAAATGGCTTTAAACTGGCAGTAACGCACACAGAAGTAAATGGCATTAAACTTGCAGCAATGCACAAAACTATATGGCGTTAAACTGGCAGTAACGCACACAGAACTATAGGGCATTAAACTTTCAGTAACGCACACAGAAGTAAATTACGCTAAACTTGCAGTAATGCACAAAACTATATGGCTTTAAACTGGCAGTAACACACACAGAAGTAGTTGGCGTTAAACTTACAGTGATGCAAAAAACAATATGGCATTAAACTGGCAGTAATGCACACAGAAGTAAATGGCATTAAACTTGCAGTAACGCACAAAACTATATGGCGTTAAACTGGCAGTAAAGCACACAAAACTATATGGCGTTAAACTGGCAGTAACACACAGAGAACTATATGGCATTAAACTGGCAGTATCTGAACTGTCCCTACTCTAGATATACACTAATGTGAAGATTAGTGACACGGTCTCACTACACTACACTGAAACTATCTGAGCTGTCCCTACTCTACATATACACAAATGTATGTATGAATGACACAGTCTCACTACATTACAGTGAAACTATCTGAGCTGTCCCTACTCTAGCTGCACACTATGCAAAACTGAATGATGGTCCCCCTCACTACACTCACACTATCCCTAAACTGACACTAAACTAATATTCTATACTGACAATTAAAGCACAATAGCACCTGGCTACATACAGTATCTCACAAAAGTACACCCCTCACATTTTTGTAAATATTTTATTATATCTTTTCATGTGACAACACTGAAGAAATTACATTTTGCTACAATGTAAAGTAGTGAGTGTACAGCTTTTATAACAGTGTAAATTTGCTGTCCACTCAAAATAACTCAACACAAAGCCATTAATGTCTAAACCGCTGGCAACTAAAGTGAGTACACCACTAAGTGTAAATATCCAAATTGGGTCCAAAGTGTCAATTTAATGTGTGGCCACCATTATTTTCCAGCACTGCCTTAACCCTCTTGGGCATGTAGTTCACCAGAGCTTCACAGAGTTGCCACTGGCATCCTCTTCCACTCCACCATGGCAACATCATGGAGCTGGTGGATATTAGAGACCTTGCGGTCCTCCACCTTCCATATGAGGATGCCCAATAGGGTTTAGGTCTGGAGGCATGCCAGTCCATCACCTTTATGCTCAGCTAACTAAGTTTATCTTGGTCTCATTAGACCACAGGACATGGTTCCAGTAATCCATGTCCTTAGTCTGCTTGTCTTCAGCAAACTGTTTGCGGGCTTTTCTTCTGAAAAAAAAGAATTATTGCTCTACATAAAGATGGCCTAGGCTATAAGAAGATTGCCAAGACCCTGAAACTGAGCTGTAGCACGGTGGCCAAGACCATACAGCGGTTTAACAGGACAGATTCCACTCAGAACAGGCCTCGTCATGGTCGACCAAAGAGGTAGAGTGAACACGCTCAGCGTCATATCCAGAGGTTGTTTTTGGGAAATAGATATATGAATGCTGCCAGCATTAATGCAGAGGTTGAAGAGGTGGGGGGGGTCAGCCTGTCAGTGCTCAGACCATATGCCACATACTGCATCAAATTGGTCTGCATGGCTGTCGTCCCAGAACGAAGCCTCTTCAAAAGATGATGCACAAGAAAGCCCACAAACACTTTTCTGAAGACAAGCAGACTAAGGACATGGATTACTGGAACCATGTCCTGTGGTCTGATGAGACCACAATAAACTTATTTGGTTCAGATGGTATCAAGAGTATGTGGCGGCAACCGGATGAGGGGTACAAAGACAAGTGTGTCTTGCCTACAGTCAAGCATGGTGATGGGAGTGTCATGGTCTGGGGCTGCATGAGTGCTGCCGACACTGGGGAGCTACAGTTCATTGGGGGAACCATGAATGCCAACATGTACTGTGACATACTGAAGCAGAGCATGATCCCCTTCCTTCAGAGACTGGGCAGCAGGGCATTATTCCAAAATGATAACGACCCCAAACACACCTCCAAGATGACCATTGCCTTGCTAAAGAAGCTGAGGGTAAAGGTGATGGACTGGCCAAGCTCTGTGATGTCATCATGGAGGAGTGGAAGAAGACTCCAATGGCAACCTGTGAAGCTCTGGTGAACTTCATGCCCAAGAGGGTTAAGCATATATGTGTGCAGCCTATTGCATTAGGGTGTGCACCACAAAGTGCAAACATGAGTGTGTGTGTGTGTATATATGTCAGAAGAGAAGAGGACGGTGTCAGTAGGGCAGAGATAGGTGTCAGTAGTTTATTTTTATTTTATTTATTTGTATTTATTACAATTTTGTTTTTTTATTATTTCTTACAATATTATATTTTATTGTTTTTTTACAATTTTATTTAGGAGCCTTGCTGGGGAGCTTTGGTGAAATATCAGGGGTCTAAACAGAGACAGAGGAAGAGATTGGGGATAGAGATTCCCCAGTCCCTTTCTCTGCAGTGAGGCAGCAGGAGGAATCTGCACAGTACAGGGTGATTAGGGTGTGCCCAGGCACACCTTCCACCCTTTGTGCGCACGCCTATGGGTTTAAGGCAGTGCTGGAAAATAATGGTGGCCACACAAAATATTGACACTTTGGCCCAATTTGGACATTTTCACTTAGGGGTGTACTCACTTTTGTTGCCAGCGGTTTAAACAATAATGGCCGTATGTTGAGTTATTTTGAGGGGGCAGCAAATATACACTGTTATACAAGCTGTACACTCACTACTTTACATTGTTGCAATTGTTGCAATGTGTAATTTCTTCAGTGTTGTCACAAGAAAAGATATAATAAAATATTTACAAAAATGTGAGGGGTGTACTCACTTTTGTGAGATACAATATATTATGATTCTTTATGTTCTGAAATGTTCATACTTCTTTTTCCTAGAGCCAAAGAGTTTACCAGAAAGAAACTCAGATGAAGAGGATAAAGGTGAGAAATCTCCTGGTGGAACTCCTGATGAAACTCCAGACAATTCCCCATCACCAGTTAAATCTCCCAACAAAAAAGGAATTTTTGGTGGAATCATTTCGCCTTCGCTTCTGAAGGTAACACTGTTAATACGTAGGATTAAATAAATGTATATACAGTATTTGTAATTTGATTTTGACTGCTCAAAGCTGATAAGGTCTATTATGCTGCTGGTTAGAAAGTGATTGATAAGTAATTTAGGTTAGTGACTGCACTTTTGGGGAAGTTGTACTTATACGTGCCGAGAAAGCATTAACAACATTTTCAAAGGCCTTGTGATTTACTGGTCAATAATGTTTCTTGGTATTATTGTTGGATTGCCATTGTTGCTGCAAAATTAAAAGGGGTCAGTAAATGTCAATGACAAAGGTGGAGCTACTGTTAATATACACATGCTTGAGAAATTAAGGGAAGGGATCAGAAGAGATTTTTTTAATAACATCTTGCTACTTATGTGTGCGACTGATGATAAATATTGTCAGTTTTTATAATAGATGCCACTTCCAATGGGTTCTGCATTTAAAAGGACCTGGATCCTGAATTGAGGATACTAATATTGAGTAGACATGTGGTATTAGACCCTTACGGTTATTTGCCAGCAGAACCTCCCGAAGAAGTGAAGATTTGTTGATGGACAGACCCACAGTCTGTGCCTGGGTTTGCAACGCATACCTAAGTTGGAGGTACTGATAAAATTGTTTCAGTGTTAACAAGAATTCCCTGCATAGATGGTCAAAGGATTTAAGGATGCTACCTGCGTAAATTTGATTAAAGAACCAGAACGCATGAAGTTTCCAAGAGGAGAAGCCCTGTAATTTATTATTCCAAAGGAGGTTATCTCCAGTGGGCCTGTGGTGGATAATGTTTTTCTAGCTGCCATCCAGACCTTCTGAAGCAATAATGCTGTCGGGGAGGATGAAGGGACACCTGGAAAGCCCATCTCCAGGTGAGAGACAGCGGTTAACAAGGGGTTAGTGTGGGATACCGAGTGTACTATAGGGTCTTTGGTATCATGGAGATCCCAACCTGCAAGTTGCTCCAGCTGTGCTGCCAGAAAGTACATTTTGGAGTGTGGGACCGCCAAGCCCCCCCCCCCCCTGTCCTTGCTAAATTGCAGGGTAGTCAAACTAATCCTAGCCCAGCCCTTTTTCCATTTGAGAACGCGGATTGAGAGTCAATCCGCTTAAACCATTTATTGGAGATCCACATAGGGGAGTTATGGAAGATATATAAGAACTGAGGTGCCCAGATCACTTTGATTAGGTTCACCCGCCCCACCACAGACAGTGGTAACCTGCACTACCCCTGACATTTAATACAGTGTTTATCCAGTAGGGGGCTAGATTAAGTTTCAAATAATCCATTGGATCAGGTGACACCACCACTCCCAAATATTTAAAAGTGTTGACAATGGCAATTTGTGAAGCATCAGCAGGGAGGGGTTATTTGAGTGGATCAGGGGGCATAATCACAGATTTGGACCAATTTATAGTGGATCCAGAGAATTCACCAAATTTAATGATAGTTGCCATAAGAGTTTGTAATGATCCACTGGTATCCCCCAGATACAACAATGCATCATCTGCATAGAGAGACAATTTGTCCTCTAGATGGTCTCTGTGAAAACCTACAATCTTTTGGTCATTGCGGATTAGCATAGCAAGTGGTTCTACTGCCAATGCAAACAAAAGGGGGGGTAATGGGCACCCCTGATGAATACCCCTATGTAATTTAAAGGAAGAAGATAGGAAGTTATTGATATGGATTCTAGCTCAAGGGGCCAAACAGAAAACCCACTCCCAGTTGATGAAAGTATCCCCCAAGCCAAATCTAGCCAGGACCTCCCAGAGATAGGGCCACTCCACACTGTCAAAAGCCTTAGCAACATCTAATGACAGGATGATTACCTTCAGCATTATCCACTGGTGTCTGTATGGTAAGGAATAAACATCAGATGTTGTCCGCCGTGTCGGAATAAACCCGGACTGGTCACGGTGAACCAGCTGGCCAACAACCCCTGATAGCGTATTGGCAAGGACCCCAGCAAGCAATTTGACATCCAGATTTAACAAAGATATAGGGCGATATGAATCTGATACCAGTCTATCCTTGCCTGGCTTTGGGAGCACAGGCAAGTGGCCTGTGGTAGCCGCCTCATGCAAGGCCCGCAACAGAGGAGGTAAAAGGATCGACCCATACCTGGAGTATACCTTGGCTGGTAGTCCATCCGAGCCTGGGGATTTGTGATTGGGTACATCTGCCAGGGCCTCGGTCAGTTCCTCTATTGTTATTGGGGCGTTTAGAGCGGCTTTTTCCTCTGGGGAAAGGCACAGTCCTGTACAGAGGGGGTAGTCCTGTAAATCCAGTTCAGAGGGGGTAAACTGAGTTTACAGATCCCCTTAGAAACGCTGAAATGTATCCAAAATATCAGCAGTGGAGGTGCAAACATCACCATTCAGGGTTCTAATTTCAGTAATGGAGTCTTGGTGCACCCTAGCTACCATGGCCAGCAAGTGGCCTATGTTCTCTCCCTCCTCAAAATAGTTTTGTTGTAAGAAATATCGCCTTTTCTCAGCTGCCAACAATACCACCTTGTTATATAGGTATTGGGCCTCAGTCCATCTATCCTGGTTAGTTTCAGTTGGGTCAGCTGCTAACGCCTTTTCCCTGCATTGCAGTTCAAGACGGACGGTGTCCTCCCATTCCCGGGACCTGAGTTTTATACTAGAGATCTCCCGTATAATGAGACCCCACAAATGTGCCTTTGCGGAGTCCCAAACTATCGCATTACTAGCAGAATGCATGTTAAAATGAAGAAATTCCCTCAGTGCACTAGGGACAGGGTCAGAGGCAGGGAACAGGGTTAACCAGATAGGATTGACTGTCCATAGTGGTTTGGCAGTAAGGGCTGCAGTGGCTACACGTACCCAGAATGGAGAGTGGTCTGAAAGGAGGCGGGGTTTAAAAGCAGTATCTAAAACATGTGGGAGCAGAACATCGTTTCCTATACGCAAGTCAATTCTAGGTAAACCTCCATGGGAAGCAGAGTAGCAAGAGTAGCATTTCGCATTACGCTCCCTCCAAACATCTCGCAGACTCAGTTCTGAGTAAGGAAGCAAAGGGGGTTCTCCATAGTTTTAACTGTTATCTCTCGGACACATAGATCACCTATCTAGACACGGATCAATAATATTGTTCAAATCCCCTACAGCCAGAACAGTAACCCTGGGAAGCAATGCCACTAATTGCGCCAGTTTCTTCAGAGGGTCTGAGGAGAAGGGCGGAGGGATATATATAGCAGCAACAATACATAGAAATCCCCTAAGAGTACATAACAAGAACACAAATCTTCCATCTCTGTCAACCTGCTTCTCCAAACAGTTAAAGGAAATATTATTAGCAATCAGTACACTCACGCCCCTGGAGAAGGAGGAATAGGTGGAGTGGATCTGTATAGGACATTTGTGAGAGCGAAGCAGGCGGATAGCATCAGGTTGTAAATGCGTCTCCTGTAACCGTGCAATATGCAGCTTCATCCTAGACGGGCATACTTGCCAACAGTCCCTATTTTCCCGGGACAATCCTAAATTTGGGCCCCTTGTCCCGATCGGAGTCCGCCTTGACCAAAATCCTGATATTTTGAGTTTTTCCCGGGATTTGGGAATTGTTTTGGGACTGGCCGCAGATGGCTACGAAAACATGGCCACGATATGGCCTCTTTCCAGCTCCAAGTCTTTCCTGTTTCCCCCTTGTGAGAGGGGAGGGGCCTTCAATCAGTGATGCCAATCGCTGTCAGCTTCTCTCTTCAGTGTACAATTAGACAATTCTCTTGTACACTGAAGCTGGTTGGCTGCACGAATCAGAGATCCCTTCACTCTCCTCTGAACACACAGAGTCCTGCACACGAGCGGGTAAGGTCTGGCTGTGGGCGGGGGGGGGGTTTAATTGCTGTCTGTAGTACTGTCTACTGTATGTTACCCTGACTAGCTATCTTGCCCTGATATGTACACTGGCTATATTACCCTAACTGGCTAATTTACCCTGATATAGCAACCTTGTGTAGTGACCAAGGGGCTAAAACAGGCAGTGAGGAGGCATTTTATCACCTTTTCACCACCTGCTTTAACCCTTGGATCCCACACTAACATGCATTGCACACAGTTGCAGGGTGTTTGCAGAGCAGCCCCCATTCACTTGAATGGGTCATGCTTGGCAGGGTACACCTGGTAAGTGTGACAGGGTGTGTGTCAGGGTGTATAATTCCTACTGTGGTTGCAACATGTGTACACCCCTGGCCAGTGAGCGGATTTGGTGGGTAGCCAGTGGGCAGGCCTTGGGTCAGACCCGGGGGAGGGCAGGTCTAAAGCTGTGTAAGGGGCCCCAAAATTTCTGATGGCTGCCCTGACTGGTTATATTATCCTGATATGTATACCTGCTATATTAGCCTGATATGTATACTGGCTATATTACCCTGGTCTGTACACTGGCTATCTTACCCTGATATATACACTGGCTATATTACCCTGATCTGTATACTGACTATATTACCCTGATCCATACACTGGCTATATTACCCTGATCTATACTGGCTATATTACCCTGATCTGTCATACTGGCTATATTAAGTGTATATGCAGAAGCCCGCGCTCACCGATAGTTTATGAGATATTTGATATTAGTTAAAACATAAGGTGGAAGATGGGCCGCTCGCAAAAACAACTGATCCAATTGTTCAAAAATGCATACAAAACTATTGCAGCGCCTAAAAAGACATATTAAAGGAAATCAAAAAGAAAGTATATAGCAGAAATAAATATATGGACTGTTCAAATGTCCCAATGAAAGGAAGATGGCTACATAAAGGTGAAATCCTGTTATTCGTTAATCCTTATATGACATAAACAGTTCAAATTCTTATCTGTATAGAGGTTCTCAAGCCCACAGGGTATTCTGATAAAATCCAATACACCAATGATGGATGTAAGCTTACCAGAATCCTGTAGAAATGCGCGGGTGTCAAAATTTCATCTCTGGAGTAAATGGTCTGGTGTCATCAGAATCCTGTAGGAAATATGCGGATATCGAAATTCCAACTCGGGAATTGGATGGTCTGGCGTCCCCTATCCGTGGATACCAAGGTAGGGAGAAGAAAAGAAGGGAAGAAGGATTCCTGTCCTAGTGGATGGCTCCAATCTCTCCAAACGGTTTTTCTCAAGCAGTAGCAGTATGCACCATAACGTGATAGATAGAAAGAGAAGAACCGCAATAGTGTGATACTGTATATTGAAAATTTATTTCAACGAAAAGGATTAATAGTACTCACAATGTGTTCAAATAAAAAGAGCTCTTGTAATAAAATCAACCGTGACGGGGGGGTCTGGAAACCCGACGCGTTTCGGCTTCAAAAGCCGTCATCTGGGGTATACCCCCCTCCTGTCACTACCCTTATTTATAACAATGGGATCAAAATGTAAAACCTGCCCCTAGGGGGCTAGAACCGGAAGTAATTTTTTGCTACCAAACGCCTCAATCTCATTTATCCACGTGTATGATTATAAATGTGAACTTCAAGGAATGAGAAAAATAATAAGTTTGAATTGCAAAAATAAATAAAATAATGTGATGTTGTGCCCAATGGAATGGATATTTCAGATTGTTGATGGGGCGTGAACACAGACTGGCATTTAATTAGAAATGTAAATACATCCGGCCGAGATATGACTTGTTCAGAACCCGGAAGAGGAAGTGAACATGCAGTAGCGGCGTCAGGTCATAATCGCGTCATCCGTACAAAGAAAGATCGTGATCAATATCACACGTCATTTCCTTGGTAAACTAGTGTCAGCAAGAGATGTCTCAACGCCGGGAGACGAAGATACCAAAATGCATGCCCATCGTGCGTGTATGCACCTATATACAATAAAAAATATCGGAATGGACAGCAATATGTGAAAAAGTGAAAAAACCTGTATTTTAAAAATCTTTTTATAAAAGCAAAAAAGGAAAAGTGAGATACATAATTTGTAAAATTGAATAAATCGTTAATATTGAAAAATATATATAAAAATTATATAAAATTATATTTTGTATTATGTGATGGTGATCTTATTAGCAATTATAAAAAGTTTACATAGATTGTGATGATAGATTAAAAATAGCAAAATGAATATACAAGTGTCATAAGAACACTTGTAATACTTAAACTAAATCAAGTGGGGTGTTCAATAAACTGAAAAAAAAATTATTTTTGAAAAATAGTGCAAAGGTAAATAAGACTAAGGTGCCAAATCTCAGGCTAACCTTGGCCCGTTTAAGATTTATATAAATAATTTGTGAGAATTTAAAGTGCAAAGTGTGCAATGGGATAAGAACACCAAGTTTCTTGCAAAAACATGACCTGCGTTGTACATATAAGACAATCGCATAACTTAATAGAAAAGAATATCATAATATAGGCATATCATGGTATAACAATGATATGTTATATAATAAGATAAAAACCACCAAAGAGCAGGAACGTACTTTAAAATTAATAAAATGTCGAAGGGCTATTAAAACCATACTAATTAGAGAAAAATAGTCAATAACACATCAAAGGCATGTATTAAAGAAACTCAATTATTATATTGTCTCAAATAGAAATAGTGTACAAAGATAATGAATCTGATGTAAATATTCATGCTTTACTTATGAAAGAATTTATATCCCAGTCAACGTTCATCCCATGGGGATAGTAGCTCTTCAAGGAGTAGATCCAAGAGGTCTCTAATTGGGAGACCCCCCTTTTTTATCCACCCTCCTCTCCACGGGGGAACGTATTTATCAATGATCTGATACAGAGTCCCCTCCGGGTTGCGATTGTGATATCTCAAGTAATGTTTGGGAACACTATGATTAGTTTTCCCTTTTATTATGTTTGTTATATGCTCATTGACCCTGATGTTAAAGGACCTAGTGGTCCTCCCCACATACTGTTTGTTGCAAGGACAGGTCAATAAGTAAACAACATTTTTTGCCTCACATGTACTGAAAAATTTTAAATCAAAGCTATGACCTGTAGTTGTGGACATGAAGCTAGGGATCCGCCTATTCTTGCATTTGTTTAGTTTACAAACTCGGCATTTCTGACATTTATAGTACCCTTTAAGGTCCTGAAAGAAAGATGTTTTATGGGGAGGATCAATCACGTTGGATGCAATCTTATGCCTGAGTGAGGGTACCCCTCTGTATGTAACCTGTGGTTTATCTGGTAGCAGAGGACCAAGAATCTGGTCATTGCGGAGAACATCCCAATGTTTAGAAATGACATTTTTAATTTGCTTATGCTGAATGGTGTATCCAGTAAAAAAAGACCATTTAGCTTCATGTCTTAAAGTTTTTGGTTTATCCATCAGTAGTTCAGACCTATCGATACAAGTGAGCGCCTGTATCTCATTGTCAAGATCATTATTGGTATAGCCCTTTTCTAAAAATTTCTTTTTTAAAACTAGGGCCTGTTCCTTGAATGTGTTAGTGTCCGAACAGTTCCGCCTCAGTCTGATAAATTGACTCTTTGGTATCGATTTCAGCCACGGTCTATGATGGCAACTGTCAGTAGGAATAAAACCGTTCCTGTCTGTGGGTTTAAAAAAAGTCATAGTGGAAAAATGGCCCCGACTGATGTGAATATCCAAATCCAAAAAATGTACATTAGTTTGACTACTCTCAAGGGACAAGATAATGCCCCTATTATTGGCATTAAGTGTGGCAAAAAAGGAGTCGAGAGATTCTTGATCACCACGCCACAGGAGGAGGATGTCGTCTATATATCTGGCCCAAAAGACAAGTTCTGGTCTATCTAGGGCATAGATGACATCCTCCTCCCACTTGGCCATGAATAGGTTGGCCAAGCTGGGGGCAAACTTTGCCCCCATGGCTACACCTTTGCACTGTGAGTAAAAGCAATTGTTATGCCAAAAATAATTATGTTTAGTGGCATAAACCACTAGACTTATTATAAAATCCCTCTGTGAGTCAGGTACAGTGGTATCCTGCTTGAGGTAATGGTTCACTGCTTCTAGACCCAAATCATGGGATATACTTGTGTAGAGGGAAGAAACGTCTGCTGTGGCTATAATATCCCCAGTCTGTAATTGTACGTTCTCTAATTTACGAATGGTGTCCTTCGTGTCCCTAAGATATGATGGTATTCTAGTAACATGAGGTTGCAAGTAATAATCAATATACTTTCCAATTCTAGAGGTGACGGAATCGATGCCGCTAATAATGGGACGGCCAGGTGGATGTTCCATGTTCTTATGAATTTTCGGTAAATAATAAATGGTTGGAATTCTGGGGCACATGGGAATAAGGAAATGCTTTTCTTTTTTGTTTAAAATCCCATCACGATAACCTTTATTAATTATCTTAGTCAGTTCGGCTTTATACTTGTTGGTTGGGTTGAAGGCTAGAGGTTGATAGGTATTTGTGTCACTCAAGATGTTAGTCATCTCTGACATATAGTCAGCCCTATCCAGAACCACTATGCCTCCCCCTTTATCAGCTGGCCTGATAATCAAGTCCCTATTTTTACAAAGGCTCTCGACACCTTGTTTCAGGGAAAGGGGAGTGTAGCATTTTTTTACGGGTAAGTTGTCCAGATCTCGTAACACTAAGTCTTTGAAGACCCTAATGGACGGAGCAATGGGACCTAGAGGGTTATATGTAGAAGGGTTGCTAAGACCAGAATGAACCACAGAATCATTAATTAAAGTGGACCTGGTTGGATTACTAATAAGATACCTCTGGATGTTAATTTTTCTTACAAATTTTTGCACATCAATGAAGGTATCGAATTTATTCAATTTTTTTGGCAACGCAAACTTGAGACCTCTATTGAGTACACTAGTTTCATCCTGAGAAAGAGTCTGGCTACTCAGGTTAAAAATACCCGTAGAGGGGGCTAGGTTCGTACCCTTTTGCCTTCTCTGGTGCTTCCTCCCCCCTCTAGTCCCTCTTTTGTGTCCAAACCTCTTTTCCTTGAGGGGTTGGCCAATGGAAAAACCCGAGGTGGGGGGGCGGGTAATTAGTATTATATCAGAAGGGGGATCGATCCATATCATATCTCTCCTCCTGATATGAGAAATGCTGGTCCTCATCATATAAAGGTGTATACCTATTCGAAGTTTCAATGGGATGATAAGGAGTGGGAGGGGGCTGGTAGTATGGTCTGTTGTTATATGGTGCCCTATAGGGGCGGGACTGATTATATCCCTGATCGTACTGGTATTGATTATTGTTAGAGGTGCGTTGAGGATGTGGACCATAACCTCTTTTTGAGCCACCGCCACCCCTATTCCCTGAGACATGGGGGCGTTGACGTTGGGCAGGGGAGCGATAGTCATTATAATTCTCCCTTTTCCAAGTGGGGGGTGGTTTGTATGGCATTCTCCCCCTATGTTCCGTGTTGTTATGGTCCGGGGGTTTAGGACCTTCCTTGGCTATATATCTAGAATGGGTGGCAATATCACCCTCAGCCATAACTCCTCCCCCAGAGGATACACTCTTTTGCCATTTAAAAACATTAGAGGTACGGTAAACCGTTTTTTTAAACCCACAGACAGGAACGGTTTTATTCCTACTGACAGTTGCCATCATAGACCGTGGCTGAAATCGATACCAAAGAGTCAATTTATCAGATTGAGGCGGAACTGTTCGGACACTAACACATTCAAGGAACAGGCCCTAGTTTTAAAAAAGAAATTTTTAGAAAAGGGCTATACCAATAATGATCTTGACAATGAGATACAGG
>BLSH010009537.1:46267-63138 GCA_018402905.1 Glandirana rugosa | reverse complement strand
CCTGTATCTCATTGTCAAGATCATTATTGGTATAGCCCTTTTCTAAAAATTTCTTTTTTAAAACTAGGGCCTGTTCCTTGAATGTGTTAGTGTCCGAACAGTTCCGCCTCAGTCTGATAAATTGACTCTTTGGTATCGATTTCAGCCACGGTCTATGATGGCAACTGTCAGTAGGAATAAAACCGTTCCTGTCTGTGGGTTTAAAAAAAGTCATAGTGGAAAAATGGCCCCGACTGATGTGAATATCCAAATCCAAAAAATGTACATTAGTTTGACTACTCTCAAGGGACAAGATAATGCCCCTATTATTGGCATTAAGTGTGGCAAAAAAGGAGTCGAGAGATTCTTGATCACCACGCCACAGGAGGAGGATGTCGTCTATATATCTGGCCCAAAAGACAAGTTCTGGTCTATCTAGGGCATAGATGACATCCTCCTCCCACTTGGCCATGAATAGGTTGGCCAAGCTGGGGGCAAACTTTGCCCCCATGGCTACACCTTTGCACTGTGAGTAAAAGCAATTGTTATGCCAAAAATAATTATGTTTAGTGGCATAAACCACTAGACTTATTATAAAATCCCTCTGTGAGTCAGGTACAGTGGTATCCTGCTTGAGGTAATGGTTCACTGCTTCTAGACCCAAATCATGGGATATACTTGTGTAGAGGGAAGAAACGTCTGCTGTGGCTATAATATCCCCAGTCTGTAATTGTACGTTCTCTAATTTACGAATGGTGTCCTTCGTGTCCCTAAGATATGATGGTATTCTAGTAACATGAGGTTGCAAGTAATAATCAATATACTTTCCAATTCTAGAGGTGACGGAATCGATGCCGCTAATAATGGGACGGCCAGGTGGATGTTCCATGTTCTTATGAATTTTCGGTAAATAATAAATGGTTGGAATTCTGGGGCACATGGGAATAAGGAAATGCTTTTCTTTTTTGTTTAAAATCCCATCACGATAACCTTTATTAATTATCTTAGTCAGTTCGGCTTTATACTTGTTGGTTGGGTTGAAGGCTAGAGGTTGATAGGTATTTGTGTCACTCAAGATGTTAGTCATCTCTGACATATAGTCAGCCCTATCCAGAACCACTATGCCTCCCCCTTTATCAGCTGGCCTGATAATCAAGTCCCTATTTTTACAAAGGCTCTCGACACCTTGTTTCAGGGAAAGGGGAGTGTAGCATTTTTTTACGGGTAAGTTGTCCAGATCTCGTAACACTAAGTCTTTGAAGACCCTAATGGACGGAGCAATGGGACCTAGAGGGTTATATGTAGAAGGGTTGCTAAGACCAGAATGAACCACAGAATCATTAATTAAAGTGGACCTGGTTGGATTACTAATAAGATACCTCTGGATGTTAATTTTTCTTACAAATTTTTGCACATCAATGAAGGTATCGAATTTATTCAATTTTTTTGGCAACGCAAACTTGAGACCTCTATTGAGTACACTAGTTTCATCCTGAGAAAGAGTCTGGCTACTCAGGTTAAAAATACCCGTAGAGGGGGCTAGGTTCGTACCCTTTTGCCTTCTCTGGTGCTTCCTCCCCCCTCTAGTCCCTCTTTTGTGTCCAAACCTCTTTTCCTTGAGGGGTTGGCCAATGGAAAAACCCGAGGTGGGGGGGCGGGTAATTAGTATTATATCAGAAGGGGGATCGATCCATATCATATCTCTCCTCCTGATATGAGAAATGCTGGTCCTCATCATATAAAGGTGTATACCTATTCGAAGTTTCAATGGGATGATAAGGAGTGGGAGGGGGCTGGTAGTATGGTCTGTTGTTATATGGTGCCCTATAGGGGCGGGACTGATTATATCCCTGATCGTACTGGTATTGATTATTGTTAGAGGTGCGTTGAGGATGTGGACCATAACCTCTTTTTGAGCCACCGCCACCCCTATTCCCTGAGACATGGGGGCGTTGACGTTGGGCAGGGGAGCGATAGTCATTATAATTCTCCCTTTTCCAAGTGGGGGGTGGTTTGTATGGCATTCTCCCCCTATGTTCCGTGTTGTTATGGTCCGGGGGTTTAGGACCTTCCTTGGCTATATATCTAGAATGGGTGGCAATATCACCCTCAGCCATAACTCCTCCCCCAGAGGATACACTCTTTTGCCATTTAAAAACATTAGAGGTACGGTAAACCGTTTTTTTAAACCCACAGACAGGAACGGTTTTATTCCTACTGACAGTTGCCATCATAGACCGTGGCTGAAATCGATACCAAAGAGTCAATTTATCAGATTGAGGCGGAACTGTTCGGACACTAACACATTCAAGGAACAGGCCCTAGTTTTAAAAAAGAAATTTTTAGAAAAGGGCTATACCAATAATGATCTTGACAATGAGATACAGGCGGTCACTTGTATCGATAGGTCTGAACTACTGATGGATAAACCGAAAACTTTAAGACATGAAGCTAAATGGTCTTTTTTTACTGGATACACCATTACGCATAAGCAAATTAAAAATGTAATTTCTAAACATTGGGATGTTCTCCGCAATGACCCGATTCTTGGTCCTCTGCTACCAGATAAACCACAGGTTACATACAGAGGGGTACCCTCACTAAGGCATAAGATTGCACCCAACGTGATTGATCCTCCCCATATACCATCTTTCTTTCAGGACCTTAAAGGGTACTATAAATGTCAGAAATGCCGAGTTTGTAAACTAAACAAATGCAAGAATAGGCGGATCCCTAGCTTCATGTCCACAACTACAGGTCATAGCTTTGATTTAAAATTTTTCAGTACATGTGAGACAAAAAATGTTGTTTACTTATTGACCTGTCCTTGCAACAAACAGTACGTGGGGAGGACCACTAGGTCCTTTAACATCAGGGTCAATGAGCATATAACAAACATAATAAAAGGGATAACTAATCCCAGTGTTCCTAAACATTACTTGAGATATCACAATCGCAACCCGGAGGGGACTCTGTATCAGATCATTGATAAATACATTCCCCCATGGAGAGGAGGGTGGATAAAAAGGGGGGTCTCCCAATTAGAGACCTCTTGGATCTACTCCTTGAAGAGCTACTATCCCCATGGGATGAACGTTGACTGGGATATAAATTCTTTCATAAGTAAAGCATGAATATTTACATCAGATTCATTATCTTTGTACACTATTTCTATTTGAGACAATATAATAATTGAGTTTCTTTAATACATGCCTTTGATGTGTTATTGACTATTTTTCTCTAATTAGTATGGTTTTAATAGCCCTTCGACATTTTATTAATTTTAAAGTACGTTCCTGCTCTTTGGTGGTTTTTATCTTATTATATAACATATCATTTTTATACCATGATATGCCTATATTATGATATTCTTTTCTATTAAGTTATGCAATTGTCTTATATGTACAACGCAGGTCATGTTTTTGCAAGAAACTTGGCGTTCTTATCCCATTGCACACTTTGCACTTTAAATTCTCACAAATTATTTATATAAATCTTAAATGGGCCAAGGTTAGCCTGAGATTTGGCACCTTAGTCTTATTTACCTTTGCACTATTTTTCAAAAATAATTTTTTTTTCAGTTTATTGAACACCCCACTTGATTTAGTTTAAGTATTACAAGTGTTCTTATGACACTTGTATATTCATTTTGCTATTTTTAATCTATCATCACAATCTATGTAAACTTTTTATAATTGCTAATAAGATCACCATCACATAATACAAAATATAATTTTATATAATTTTTATATATATTTTTCAATATTAACGATTTATTCAATTTTACAAATTATGTATCTCACTTTTCCTTTTTTGCTTTTATAAAAAAAAATTTAAAATACAGGTTTTTTCACTTTTTCACATATTGCTGCCCATTCCGATATTTTTTATTGTATATAGGTGCATACACGCACGATGGGCATGCATTTCGGTATCTTCGTCTCCCGGCGTTGAGACATCTCTCGCTGACACTAGTTTACCAAGGAAATGACGTGTGATATTGATCACGATCTTTCTTTGTACGGATGACGCGATTATGACCTGACGCCGCTACTGCATGTTCACTTCCTCTTCCGGGTTCTGAACAAGTCATATCTCGGCCGGATGTATTTACATTTCTAATTAAATGCCAGCCTGTGTTCACGCCCCATCAACAATCTGAAATATCCACTCCATTGGGCACAACATCACATTATTTTATTTATTTTTGCAATTCAAACTTATTATTTTTCTCATTCCTTGAAGTTCACATTTATAGTCATACACGTGGATAAATGAGATTGAGGCGTGGAACGCACGCCATTTGACGCCATCTTGGTAGCAAAAAATGACTTCCGGTTCTAGCCCCCTAGGGGCAGGTTTTACATTTTGATCCCATTGTTATAAATAAGGGTAGTGACAGGAGGGGGGTATACCCCAGATGACGGCTTTTGGAGCCGAAACGCGTCGGATTTCCAGACCCCCCCTGTCACGGTTGATTTTATTACAAGAGCTCTTTTTATTTGAATACATTGTGAGTACTATTAATCCTTTTCGTTGAAATAAATTTTCAATATACAGTATCACACTATTGCGGTTCTTCTCTTTCTATCTATCACGTTATGGTGCATACTGCTACTGCTTGAGAAAAAACGTTTGGAGAGATTGAAGCCATCCACTAGGACAGGAATCCTTCTTCCCTTCTTTTCTTCTCCCTACCTTGGTATCCACGGATAGAGGACGCCAGACCATCCCATTCCCGAGTTGGAATTTCGATATCCGCATATTTCCTACAGGATTCTGATGACACCAGACCATTTACTCCAGAGATGAAATTTTGACACCCACGCATTACCTACAGGATTCTGGTAAGCTTACATCCATCATTGGTGTAATGGATTTTATTAGAATACCCTGTGGGCTTGAGAACCTCTATACAGATAAGAATTTGAACAGTTTATGTCATATAAGGATTAACGAATAACAGGATTTCACCTTTATGTAGCCATTTTCCTTTCATTGGGACATTTGAACAGTCCATATATTTATTTATGCTATATACTTTCTTTTTGATTTCCTTTAATATGTCTTTTTGGGCGCTGCAATAGTTTTGTATACTGGCTATATTACCCTGATCTGTCAGGCTGCGCTATATACCAAGATCTGTGGGGCTGTATACCATGATCTATGAGGCTGTGATATATACCATGATCTGTCAGCCCAACCATTGTGTCAGGATGATTGAATTGCTAACACCAGGTGTTTGGAGTATCTTTATCTGCTGATTGTTAAACTTTCTGGAATACACATATTGCTATTGTATAGGATCTGGGCCTGCTGTCCCTCCATCCCTCTTTCTTTCCTTCCTTCTCTCTCCTTCCCTCCCTATTTCTTATTTTCTTTTTTTTCTTTCTTCCTCCATCCCTCGCTCATCTCAGACTCGAACCACACCGCTTTAAGCCACACCCATTTTTGCAGCGGCGTGCTTTGCATGCCGCATTTTCCTCCTGCAGCTGTGTCATGCCTGCAAACAAGTACCCCACCCCTAATTATAATAAGATCCCGCCCACAGACAAAAAAGTGTCCCTATACATTTTTGGACAATGTTGGCAACTATGGACAGGTAATGAAACATTGCTCCCCGCTTAGTACTATCACTCAGTCCCCCCACATTCCATGAAAGGACAAACAGTCCTCTTTCAGAGCGATCTGACATAGCACTAGTAAGTAAATATAGGGGGGGGGGCACAGTAGGCCCCCCTCCAACAAAATGTAGCCCATATTTTGAATAAGCAGCTTAAAGTGGTTGTCATGAGTTGACAACCACTTTAAACTATAGGTAAGCCTAAAATAAGGCTTACCTGTAGATCCTGGGAATATCTCCTAAACTTGCACCGCTTAGGAGATATTCCCTGTATCTGCATGTGCTGACGTCATCAGGTGGCCTAGGGTGCCATTTCTTCTGTAAATATTCCGTAAACGACGGCTTCCGTGCACATGTGCTCCGCCAATCACAGCGCTGGAGCTCGTGCTGGGAATAACCGCAGCCGCGGACCAGGAAGAAGAATGTCAACGGTCACATTGGTGTGCCGAGACCGCTGCAACAGCTTCGTTCCAAGGTAAGCATTTCATAATGAGCTAGTATGTGATGCATACTAGCTCATTATGCCTTTGTTTTGCAGGGTTTTTTTGGGGGGGAGAGGGGAGCGGAGACTTGACAACCACTTTAAACATGTGCATTGCCATATCTGTACTTTGGAGCTTCCTGTCCTCCAAGAAGAAGAATGCATGGTTAGAGCACCCTCTCGTGTCAAAATGCAGAATGGTTAATAGTTAAATAATCCAGTCCAGACCCATTAGCAGAAAAAAATGTAAAATTAAAAAAGAGTGAAAGTCAGAGGAAAAACAGCATATATAGTTCCAGATCCATAGGACCTGATGCATCATACCACACCCCTCAACATGATGGGAGAAGAGTCCACTCAGGACCATATTGCGGGGGGGGGGGGCATTAACTTAGCCCAGGGGGCATACAGTGCTCGCAGTTAGTGTCTTCATGGGTACTTGCAGAGCACCCCAGAACGTGATGTATCATCAGATCCATACATTAAGACAACGATAGGCCATGGGAAGAAGAGACAAACAGATATAACCTACTCCACCACATAGCCGATTCAAATATCCCTCAGGTTAATGCTGAGCCAGTGCAAGGCGGATGTAGGATTATCAAAGAAGTGAGTGGATTCATGGGCAATGACTTTCGGCTTCGCCGGGTACAACATAAAATATTCAGGGCCCGAAGTCGTTATTTGACATCCAGGAATTTTGCCCTTTGCCTCTGCTGAAAAGTTAGGAAACAGAAAGGCCTTTGCATTATCCACCTTCAAGGAATAGGAGGGAGATGTAGCGCTTGCAGGTGTCTCTGATGGTACTACGGAGCCAGGCACAGGAGTGGGGGGTGGCGTGCGTCCAAAAGTTGAGCACCAGGGGGGAAGGGGGCGGCATGAAAGAAAGGAGGCAAGGAGAGGGGTCCAGGTATGCAGAGATGTCTGTGGGGCAGCCAGCTGAAGGAGCAGAAGTGACTCTGTTGGTAGTAGACAGAAAAAACAAGTGGCGCCCCACTAAGTGCAGTAGAGGGTTAAAAGCAATCAATTTATTAAAATTGCACTTACAAGAGAGAAGTGTTAGGCAGACATGTACAGAGTCCAGGTGTCCCAGTCTGGGTGGTTCGTGTGCTGGGGTCCTGCCTTCACATGTGTCTGGTCGCTCCGGTGGGTTCCGAGGCTCCAGGCAGGTGGGCGAGAAGATGAACCAGATGTCACGAGCCAGTGGGAGGCTGAAGGGAGGGTAGAGATGGCTGTTCCAGGCGCGCATTCGGAGCAATTCGTGCTCCTTCGTCAGGCCTCGGAACCCACCGGAGCGACCAGACACATGTGAACGCGGGACCCCCAGCACACGGACCACCCAGACTGGGACACCTGGACTCTGTACATGTCTGCCTAACACTTCTCTCTTGTAAGTGCAATTTTAATAAATTGATTGTTTTTAACCCTCTACTGCACTTAGTGGGGCGTCGCTTGTTTTTTCTGTCTTCCACCTTCAAGGAAGCAGCCGTTCTGGCTTTAGAGAGTATAGTGTCCCTGTCATTCAGGAGACGGAACAGGAAAGGGCGCGGGGGCGCATCTGGCGGCAGTGGACGTGTTAGGATCCTATGTGCTCTTTCAACTGCAAACATGGATGAAAAAGTATCACGCCCAAAAGTGTCAGATAGCCAGGCTTCAATGAACGCTACAAGGTTCTTGCCCTCTGCTCTGTCAGGAATGCCCACCGCGCGTATGTTATTTCTGCGAAGGCAGTTTTCAATGTCCTCCAGCTGAGATGCACTGGCAGAGGCTACAGAATAAGCATATTTAACATCTCTCTGCAATGACTGCCATTCATCCTCTATGATGCTAATACGTCCCTCCACAGCAGCTGTGCACTCACGCAGCTTCTGCATATCCTGCCTCATAAATGATAATTCCATTTTCATGCTTTTAACCTCCTGTCATGAAACCATAGTAAACATTCTGTCTTGTAACCAGCAAACACATGTCTTATCTGTTGCCTACCTTTGCTGCATGTGTCTAGTTAGAGGCTGGGCCTCCCTCACCTGTGTACTTTAATAGGCCCTCCTCAGCTGAGCTCCACCCCAGGCCTTAATTGGTACAGGATATAATACCTGGCAGTGTAAGGCCTCATTGCTGATCAATGTTTGTCCGTGTTTGGCTTGTGTGTGATTGTCTCCTTCGGTTGCTCTGAGTCTTATCCGTGTTCTGATACTTGGCTTGTCTGACTATCCCTTCCTGCCAGATACCTCGATCTTCGGCTTGTCTTTGGTTTCTCCTGTCTTCTGGTTGTCCTGACCCTTTACTATTCTTCTGACTATTCTTACTGTTCCTGTGCTGCTGCTTCCCCTCTACCACCTGGGGCCAGACCGAGCATGAGCTAGGGAACCCTGGGGGCCACGCCCTGGATCCAGTTGCAGCCACATCCATCCTCACCACCAGAGGCTCTGGTGAATACCCATTGGCTCTTAGATTCCGCGCCCTGGGGAAACTGGTGCACTAGCTCCCTGTGTTTCAGTGTCCGGGCTCTAGGGGGCCCTCTCCCCATATCAGCCGGAACTACTTAGTAGCAGTCAGCCATAGGTCCACAACCTTGCAGTGCACTTCACAACCTTAACGTGCGCTTCACACTTCAGTGGTGCGATTCACACTCATGCGGTGCACATCCGTCACCTGACCTCAGGTGCCATGACACCTCCTCTATAAGCTCTGCAATTGATGAGGAGTTGCAGACAGTGACAGTAGTTAGTATGTATCTTAGGGGCCGCTCAGGATAGATACTGACATGCTGGCTGGACACTGCCATGTTAGAGGCCTGCTGCTGTGTTAGGCCAGGAAGCACAAGGGACAGATTTGGTGGATAAGCCAGAAGCAAGTGAGTGCCATCCATGTCCCCCATATCCTGCTCCGGATCTTGTCCACCATACGCTGGGGGTGGTCCTTTCCCCATTTAGAGAAGAGGCTCTGAGCAGCCTCTTTAGCTGATCTGGGTGGGAGGCTACCATCTTGGACCAGAGTGCCAGACAGGCCTTGGTGGCCTTTATTGCGCTTAGCCATGTAGGGGTACAAAAACATTACCAGTCTGACGTAGAGGGGGTTTGGTGGCACCCAGTGAGGTCTGTCCTGGGATCGTAGGATGCAGGATGGCAGTGTTCTGTGATAGATTCTGCAGGATGGTCGGCGGAGCTCACGGCTGCACGTCCTTCTACATGCCTTGCTCGGCCACGCCCCCCATGCCACTTACTTGTAACCCTGTCAAGATATGTACTGTGCAGCATCTCCAGTGCTGCTTAGCTTCCCTCCCAAATATTCTCCAAATTCTTTCTCATGCTCCCCATTCATATGCACCAAAATTAATTTCACTTAAATGAAGAGCCTAGTGACCCTTTCTAGCACATTTATCCTTCAAAATGTATGACTGCATTAGTTTTATTCCTTTCAGGCTTCTGTTTACTTTCACAAACTATGAACGAGCAGCATTGTCATCCTAGAAGAGGTTATACTTTAAAGTACAGTACAGACCAAAAGTTTGGACACACCTTCTCATTCAAAGAGTTTTCTTTATTTTCATGACTATGAAAATTGTAGATTCACATTGAAGGCATCAAAACTATGAATTAACACATGTGGAATTATCTACATAACAAAAAAGTGTGAAACAACTGAAAATATGTCATATTCTAGGTTCTTCAAAGTAGCCACCTTTTGCTTTGATCACTGCTTTGCACACTCTTGGCATTCTCTTGATGAGCTTCAAGAGGTAGTCTGTGGTCTGTATCCCCATTAGGACTCTCTAATTGTCCTGACTACCTGTGTCACTGGAAATTCAAGTAAGAGCAAATCCAAAAATTTGAGCAGCCACCAGAACAGAAATTGAGCAGAGATCCTCTAATAAGGACACTTGTTCACATGACAACTATCTAAGTGGTATATACTGTATATGTAATGCAACTGCACCTCAATAACTAAAAGAAGGGTGCATGGTAAAGGTGATGCTAGTTTAAATCAAAGCTCAGGTCTGTCAGGAAATATTAAAGAGGAGTTCCACCTAGTTAAAAGTCAGCAGCTCACCTGTCCCAGGCTCCAGTGATGCGGTCGCCCAAGGGCTCGCTCTTCTCCCCCTCCCCTCAGTGGCGCCGGCATCCCAAGTGTGGGCGCCCAGCTTTGGCTTCAAAGCCGGGCACGCACTGTGCATCCCCGAGTCTCGCTGTGCCTTGTGAATTGCCGACATATCTTCTGGGACCTGTGACGTGTCCCAGAAGATAGCCAGGTGTGAAGGCAGGAAGGTGAATTACCTTCCGGCTCCACAGCACTAGGAGAGGAAGTGGGACCTGGGACTCTGTGAAAACAGGGTCCCCCCCCCCAAAAAAAAAATGACATGCCAATTGTGGCATGTCAGGGGGTCACCTTCCTTTTAAAGCGGAAGTTCCACTTTTGGGTGGAACTCCGCTTTAAAGTCAAAGAATCCATATGTTTGCAAAGAAACTTGCATTTTTAGAAAGGTTCAACAATGACTTTCAACATTTTTCTCAGTACATGTTTTAAGAACAACTTTAATATTTGTACAATCATTGAGATTTGCTTTAACTATGACTGCATGGACGTTAATAGAATAAGCATGTAATCAGAAGAACAATAACTATACAAAAGCTATACAAATCTATACACAGGGTCGGTTAAAAACTCGCAGCAAAACTACTGAGGATGAAACGGTTAGACCAGAGGCGGAAGAGTCAAAATCACCTGGTAAAGAAAAACCAGAGTCTTCAAGGTAAGAATGAGTATTTACAGCTGTGTCTAGACAGTAACACACTATTAGGAATGCACTGAGGGCAACAGATGAAGTTTATAGAGCTGCTGAATTTTAACAAGTAGTGTAGATTCTGTTTTGTGTTGTTATAAGCCCGTGTTTCTTAAAGGGTAATTCCACAATGCACATACTGTAAACTGGAACCACATGTATTTTTTATGAATTCAAGCAAAGGGAATCTCTTTTCTCTTGCTGCATTTATAGTGAAATAAACTAAGTTGCTAAGAACAGCTTTTAAAATGGGCCCCCTTCATAATGGCTGTGGCAGATGGATGTAGCTGGTAGCTCAAGATCAGAGATCCTTATAGCAGTAATGAAATTTGACTGAATACATTTAACAGGACAGTCTGCAAGGAAATGTTGGTGCCTGCATTTAGAAAATAGTAATAGTGACTTATGTGTTTTTAGTTTCCCTTTAAAGTGCTCATTATTGTAAGATGTATCAGCCAGAAGCATACAATCAGGGTTGGTGCTACCACTAGGCTAACTAGTCAGCTGTCTAGGGAACACTGCCGCCTAGGGCACAGCCATGGGCAGATTTCAGTTGTGCCCCCCCCCCAGGCCGCTCTTTCCATGGATGCTGTGACTGCTGCTGAGTGAATTTGGAGGGGTTTTAGCTAGAGGAGGGATTTGGGGGCATTTGCCCTAGGTGGGGGAATTGAATGAAGGGGATTGGTGCTGGGAGCAGGTATTGGGGTGATTTGTGCTAGGAGGGGGTATTGGTGGGGTAGTACTAGGAGGGAGGATTGGGGGGGGGTTGTGCTAGGAGAGGGGATTGGGGGAATTTGTGTTATAAAAGGGGATTGGGGGATATTTGTATTAGGAGGGGGGGCTGGGGGAGAATTTGTGCTAGGAGGGGGGCTGGGGGGGGGGTGATTTGAACTAGGAGGAAGGGTTTGGTGGATTTGTGCTAAGAGAGGGGATTGGGGGGATTTGTGCTAGGAGAGTAGATTTGTTTCACTGGAAGGAATAATTCCCCATCGATCGTTGGTGTCAGTGCAAAGAATAATGCCCCATTGTAGGAGTCAGTGGGAAGGATAGTGCTCAATCATTGGTGCCAGTGAAAGGAATAGTGCCTAATCGTTAGTGTCAGTGGAAGGAATAATTTTGGTAATAGAGCCATATCTGAAACACAAGATGCAAGAAAAAAAGGTTCAGACCAGACAATATCAGGTCCTGCCTAAATACTGGACTTTAGAGGCTACAACATGGGAGGTTAAACACAATTTATAAAAAATAGTATCTTTATTTATACATTTTAAAATGTTAATTATAAAATGGTATCAGTGGAAGTAGTAATGCCCCATCTTTGTGGTCAGCGGAAGAAATAGTGCCCCATTGTTGGTGTCAGTGGAAGGAATAGTGTCCCATTATTGGTGTCACTGGGAGGAATTATGCTTAACTGTTGTAGTCATTAGAAGCAATGGTGCCTAATCATTGGTTTCTGTAGGAGAAATAGGTCCTCATATCAGTGAAAGGAATAGTGCCCCAAGAGCCGGATAAGCTAAAGGCCACAGTTTAGAGATCCCTGGTCTAAATAACTACTTTAAAACAAGATTGAATGATCAATTGATCGATTGATTGACTAGTTTGTTTTTTTTTTTGTTACTTTTTAATTACCCTGTCGTATTGTATGTGTGTGAAACATTGGGAGTGATAGGAGCTACTTAACATCTATCATGTGTGGCAGCCTTGAAGAAGCTTCATTTTTTTCAGTCATACAATGAAACCAAGACAAAAAGCAAAGAAAACAGAAATGCACTTGGGTGCCAAAAATACACATGCAAAATACACAGGAGGGGTTCCCCTGGAAGAATGAGTGATGGAAAACAATCTGGGGGTGCTTGCAGATCACATGTTTAACAATAGCATGCAATGCCAAGCCACAACTAACAAAATTAGCAAAATACTCTCATGCATTAAAAAGCGCTATATTCAAGAGATAAATCATTAATTCTACCACTTTACAAAACACACGTTCAATACATCCAAGGCAGCTTCAGTAACTGTAATAAACGGTTTATTCCAGGGTCCCTGTAGAGGACACATGGTCAAGATTTGAGGTTAGAATTATTATTTTCCCCAGGAAATGGTACTAGCTAAGAGTGTCAACAGCTTCAAAAAACGTTTAGATGTCTTCCACCGGAAGTAGAATAGAGGAAATGTTAGCGGAAATGTTAGAGGAAAAAAAATCACTACATTTACACATGATATGGATAATGGGCTCTTATGTAACATATTGGGGGATTGCAATATGGTACAACAAATATGAAAACATACCCCTGTTACACAAGTGTGTTATGCTAAATCGGAATATTGGCATTCTTATCTTGCTTTTGGAATTGCAAGTACTCAGGTACCATTCTCTGTTTTAAGTTTTGTATTATCCCATGTGTTCTTCTTATGCATACACTTTGTTCAATGGAGATGCTGTTGTTTTTTATTATTATTATACAGGATTTATATAGCGCCAACAGTTTGCGCAGTACTTTACAAAATGAAGGCAGACATTACAGTTACGTCAGAATTTGGTACAAGAGGGCCCCACTCGTTAGAGCTTACAATCTAAGTGGGAGGGTCAATTGATACAAAAGGTAATAGCTATGGGGGATTAGCTGATGCGGAAAGTAAGACAGTGTATTAGTTAGAAGCAGGATAGGCTTCTTTAAAGAGAAAGGATTTCAAGGATTGTCTAAAGATGAATAGATTAGGAGAGAGTTGGACAGATTGGGGTAGAGAGTTCCAAAGGATGGGAGAAGCTCTGGAGAAATCCTGGAGGTGAGCATGGGAGGAGGTGACAAGGGAGCTAGAGAGCAGGAGGTCTTGGGAGGACCGAAGAGGGCGGCTTGGTTGGTATTTTGAGACTAGGTTAGAGATGTAGCTGGGGGCAGAGTTGTGGATGGCTTTGTAAATTATTGTTAGTACTTTGAATTTTATTCATTGGGTGAGTGGAAGCCAGTGAAGAGATTGGCAGAGAGGGGTGGAGGACACAGAGTGGTTGGTAAGGTGGATAAGTCTTGCAGCAGCATTCATTATGGACTGAAGGGGGGATAATGTATGTAAAGGTAATCCAATGAGGAGAGAGTTGCAGTAGTCGAGAGATTAGCAGAGAGTGAATTAGAAGCTTGGTGGTGTCATTGGTTAAAAAGGGGCATATTCTAGAGATGTTGCGGAGCTGATGTTGGCATGATTTGGAAAGGGATTGGATGGGGTCCTGAAAGGACAGTTCAGAGTTTAGGGTTACCCCTAGCACCCTGGCATGTGGGGATGCACTAATAGTTGTGCCATTGATCTTAACAGAGAAGTCAGGGGAAGGGGCACATGGGGGAGGAAATATCATGAGCTCAGATTCAGTTTGAGGAAGAGCTGTGACATCCAGGCTGATATGTCTGTTAGTAAAGGAGTGATCTGTGAGGAGACTGATGGGGTGAGGGGTAGAGAGATAGATTTGGGTGTCACCGGCATATAAATGATAGCAGAAGCCTTGGGAGGTTATCAGCTGACCCAAGGAGGATGTGTAGATCGAGAATAGTAGGGGTCCAAGGACAGAACCTTGGGGGACCGTGGATGACAGTGAGCTGTTGTATATAGAAGTGGCAAGGTTGGGGCAGGACAAGGGTGAGATTTTGTTTTAGAGACAATCTGTGGCAGAAAAAACAAGAGAAGGGTTAAGATGGTGAAGGTTTCTATCAGTAATTGTTTGGTAGCTGGAAGGCAAGGAGGAGGAAGACAAGGAGAGAGTGAAACTAATAAGGTGGTGATCAGAGCGAGGAAAAGGAATGTTTGAGAGGTTGTGGAGTGCATAGGTAGGAGAATATGAGGTCAAGGCATTTGCCATCAGAGTGAGTAGAAGCATGTGACCATTGTCTTAGATCAAAAGAGGACGTTGAAGTCACCAAGAATGATTGTTGGAATTTCAGAAGAAAGAAATTAGGGTAGCCAGGCAGAGAAGTCATCAAGGAAGCTTGATACCGGTCCAGGAGGCCGATAGTTCACAGCAATTCTCAATGAAACTGAAGAAAATAGATGAATACAGTGAGCTTCAAATGAGTAGAGGGACAGAGAGGGGGGTGGATGAAGAACTTGAAAAGTGCTTGCATGTTAATTCTTCTGTCTTCAGATAACAATTTGTGACAAGTTTATCTATTACTTTTTTGTCAAATCTTTTATAAAAAGATTGAAACAGAACAGAGAATAAAAATCACACACACTTAGATGTCCGTTTATAATGCAGTGTAAAAAATCCACTGCACAGTTCTCTGGCATTCACAGAGGAGATTGTTCTCCCCTGTGTGCCTGTTTATTAAGCGGTGTAGATCACTTCACAGTTTGTGAAATTAAGTGATCTACAAACGCTTCAAACACTGGAGAACGGACTAATCTCGTGAGACATAACGAGATTAGGGCACCAGAAATTCACAGAAACACTGAGATGTCGGTTTATTAAGCAGTGATAAATTATCACTGCTCAATAACGGACATTCTCGGAGGAGCCCGCCCAAATAGTTAATAAAATTATTAGCCCCCCTACACTATATATGTATACATAAACACACACACATATTATATATGCACATATACACACATACATTATATATATATACGTATATACATATTGTGACAGCCGGCAGGTAAAGACGCCTGGTTGCGTGCAGGATGGCAGGTACATCTGCCCAAGATTCAAAGTGTATACAGACTTATACCACTAGGGGGAGTGCTGTGTCTTGCAGAGGTAGAGGTAATGAGTCCAGCTGGGTTGAGTTGGTTCATTAAGACCTCTACATAAACTCCCAGCAAGCATAGGTGATTGCTCCACCTTGGAACCAGGTTCTGTGTCAGGTCAACAGACTGGGGAGAGTAACAGCTTGTCTGGTAAGAAGCCTGTGTGGCTGACTGTTCAGTGAGAGACAGGAGCTAGGTACAGCGGTAGGCTGTACCCAGCTGACAGACAGGGAAACCTATTGTGTAGTCAGTGGCCAAGTGGCCTAGGATTTATTTTGTTATTTGTTTTTGCTTTGCTGTTTTCACATTGTAACTAGTGGGAATAAACTACCTTTTTGTTTTCACTTGAAACTGCTGTCTTGCTGTGCCTAAAATTGTGTAGTGAACCCTTCCAGGGGGTCAAACACAACCGCTAATATATACTCATATACAGAGCAGGGGGACATGGCTAATGTGTTGGGGGGTCTGAACGAGGAAGAAGGAAATCTATAATCTTCCTCCTTCCCTGGGATTCTCTCTTCACTCCTCCAATTCTCCACCTCTGAGCTGGTGAATCGGGGAGGGTGAATTTTGACCGAGATCACCAGTGAAGTGCGGAGATCGCAGCTTCATAAACTGGCCATTTCTGTGTCAGTCAATAACAGCTTCTCCGTGTGTAGAGATAATCGGTGGAGAATGTGTTCTCCCCCGATTATCTCTGCTTTATAAACCAAAAATGAACTGTGATTAGCCGTGATCCCAAGGATCACAGTTTTATAAAAGGACATGATAGGTTGAACTGGATAGACCCCTGTCTCTTTTCAACCTTATAAACTTATACTATAAAATGTAGCTATAAGGGCACTTGTTAGACACAGTGGCATTTTTTTTTTAACAAAAGGTTAGACTTTACACCCTCATGACCTCATCTGCTTTGAAATGTGTGTATTTTTTTTTTACGGTGACACAGATTGTTCACGGGAATATCGATGTAAAATATCATATTCAAATATTCCAACTTTTCTCTGTCCCCAGATAGGTCAAGTTGGATAGTACAGGAAAATATTTTGACACTAGGAACCCTAGTGCCGATTAGTGTCAAGTAAAAACCAAATATTTCGTCTCTATTAGCCCCCTCTTGTGTAAGAGGTGGCTAATAGAGATGTGTGCCTCTTCGACAATAACTGACTGTGTCTTTACCGGTCAAATACTTCGACGCTAGAGGCGTGAAGTGACCACTAGAGCCAGTTTTAAGTGGGAGGGGCTAAGTGGTCGAGTCTCCACCTCTTAACCTC
>BLSH010009537.1:27117-38592 GCA_018402905.1 Glandirana rugosa | reverse complement strand
TATGACGCTGAACATGTGCACTCAACTTCTTTGGTCAACCACGGTGAGGCCTGTTCTGAGTGGAACCTGTCCTGTTAAACCACTAAATGGTCTTGGCCACCATGCTGGAGCTCAGTTTCAGGGTCTTGGCAATCTTCTTATAGCCTAGGCCATCTTTAAGTAGAGCAACAATTCTTTTTTCAGATCTTCAGAGAGTTCTTTGCCATGAGGTGCCATGTTGAACTTCCAGTGACCAGTATGAGAGAGTGAGAGCGACACCGGGGAGGGAAAATGACTAATTGGGCCCAATGTGCACATTTTCACTTAGGGGTGTACTCACTTTTGTTGCCAGCGGTTTAGACATTAATGGCTGTGTGTTAAGTTATTTTGAGGGAACAGCAAATGTGTACTGTTACACAAGCTGTACACTCACTACTTTACATTGTAGCAAAGTATCAATTCTTTAGTGTTGTCACATAAAAAGATATAATAAAATATATGAGGCTGGAGTCACAGTGCTGCATGTCACATGCTCTCAGGTTAGTGCAGGGAGAAGATGCTGCCGGCGCTGTGAGGGACATATTGTGAAGGACAGATTGCAGATCTAATAACTAGGTAGAGATTACTACTACTGCTGTGAGGGACAGATTGCAGATCTAATAACTAGGTAGAGATTACTACTACTGCTTTGAGGGACAGATTGCAGATCTAATAACATCTCATCCTGCATTACAGAATGATCTGATTACAGAACGATCTCTCATCCTGCATTACAGCACAATCTGATTACAGAACGATCTGATACTGGACTAGGTAGAGATTACTATTGCTTTGAGGGACAGATTGCAGATCTAATAACATCTCCCATTTTTCTTCTTTTTACAGCCTTCTAGCACTTTCCAGTACCTTTTTACAGCCATTTTGTGCCAAAAAGTTTGGGTCCCCATTGACTTCAATGGGGTTCGGGGTCCGGGGTCAAGTTCGGGTAACGTTCGGTACCAAACCCGAACATTTCGCCGAAGTTCCGCCGAACCCGAACATCCAGGTGTTCGCTCAACTTTATAGCCAACCTTGTGTTTATTTAGTAGTCTTATTTTAGCCAACATAGTAGTGCTTTTTGTCACTGCCCATTGCATGATCTGATATTTTGTGTCTTAAGGCACTTATTTAGTCCGACTACCTTTATGCTGTTCAGATTCTGATTGGCTGCCTATTGAATCCTATATTAAATAAAGAATTTGAAAATGAAAAAAAGAAAAGTGATGTAAGAGAATAGTATAGAAATTATAAGGGCAGAGGGAGGAGGAAACAGAAGGAGGTGATGAGATTAAATATAACAGGAGGTATGGTTAGGGGGAAGGAGTAGGGAAGGATTAGGAAGCATTGAGAGGTGGTAAGTGTGACGAACGCGGGTATCAGATCACTGCCCTCCTCACCGATGGGTGCCAAGGACCCCCTTTATCTAACACCGCGCTTGTCACGAATGTAACAATGCCACTCTCAGCTGCTTTCAGCACAAAGATTTCCCAGTTTGCGGGACCACCAACTAAATGTCAGCCGCCTGAGAGCGATTTTTACGGGGCTAATTCCAACCAATTAACCCTTTCTCTGCCACCACTAACCTTTGATTGTGAGTGTTAGGCCTCCAACAATTTAGCAGTACATGCTATTCACTCTCTCCTGCATTTGAGGAGAGTCTCTGCTGTTTGCAGGCAATCTGGGGCTAGCCTGCCCCTACTCCTGCTGTGGCCTAGAAGGGACATTCTGTGGTATTCCCGTTTCAGTCTCTGTGTGCTCATCCTGTGAGGCCGTCGAGTCTGAACCACTTTCCTCTGGACTATGGGGAACCCCTTCAGCGTCACGTTACCCCGAGTTCTGGTATGCTCAGATATCATACTCCTGTAGGGCCTTTATCAGTTCTTTGCAAGTTTTGTTACTGGCGTCAAGGCCTCTTGTAGTACATTCAGCAGTCAGGTCATCTTTGCTCATCCTCTTATACACTGATGGCCCAGACATTTTGCAAACAGAAAAGATAGAACAGAAAGTAGAGATAGAAAGGAGCTGTATGAAGGAGTTGTTGCTGTATGTCTCTTTAAAAACAAAAAATATGCGCCAGCTTGACTCTAAGGACTGTTTTCACAAAAGTTACAATCATTCAGTGCAGAGCTAGTTCCTAACAATGCACTGAATGCTCTTAAGGTGAAACTATCCCACCGCTGCCACCAATATATGACGAACGCGGGTATCAGATCGCTGCCCTCCTCACCGACACGAACGTAACAATGTCACTCTCAGCTGCTTTCAGCACAAAGATTTCCCAGTTTGCGGGACCACTGTCTAAATGGCAGCCGCCTGAGAGCGATTGTTACTGGGCTAATTCCAAACAATTAACCCTTTCTCTGCCACCACTAACCTTTGATCGGGAGTGTTAGGTCTCCAACAATTTAGCAATACCAATGATTTTAGAATAACCACCTGTAACACACGCTGTCACCGCAGACGTTATATTCAGATGCATTATTTTAAAAAACAGTAGCGCTGTTCAAAGGAACAGATTTGTGATAGTTGCATTAAGAGCTTTAGGGACAAAATTAACACTTTTCAGAATAATTTAATAATGAAAAGGTCACGTTTTAGGTGCAGTAAAATATTTACATAAAAATAAAAATAATGTTACAAAGCAATAAAACAGAATATACAGCAGCAAAGAAACAGAATGGAGATACTTGCTTTTGAAATGTCCGTGACTAATCAGTGTTTTGAAGATGATTCCCTGATTCTCTGATGTTGGTTCGTTGATGGAAAGTGAGAAGTGGAAGTTGGCCTTAGCAGTCCCTTTTTCTCTGGATGACAAGGGGTGGGGCCATATTCCCCTGACCACTCACATGAGTGGGAGTATTCTTAGACTGACTGTCCAGGGTGGGCCGTGGAATACACTCTTCCCTAATTCGCAAGTTCTGTATGAAAAATCATTTTTTGTGATTGGGCCGCAAATCTCACATTAACCACTTGCCGACCTCCAAACGTCCAAAGACGTCCTTGTCTTTAAGTGGTGATATTTGAATGATGCTGGCACCTATATGCATCATTCAGATATCATTTTAATCCACCGGCGATTCTCTGCACCATAAGAATGATCATAGCGGCAGTGCAGCCACTTGATCATTCTTATCGGCAATGGGAGGGGATGTCCCCCCTCCCGTTGCCCTCCAGTGCTTCTCCCGGGCCATCCGTGCCATCGGCGGCCCGGAGAACAGATCCTTCACCGGCGTTGAGCATACAGATGACCAGATGGTCACCAGTCATCTCTATGTGCCTTGGAGGTCCGGGCACGACATATGACATCACGTCAGGGTCACGTGATGTAAAAAATGCCCGGGTACTCGGCTGAAAAGACAGAGATCGCTGTTTTTTTCTGATCTCGGTCTTTCCAGCCTAAAGGAGAGATGTGGGGTCTTATTGACCCCATATCTCTCCATAAAGAGTACCTGTCACGCACTATTCCAATTACAGGGGATGTTTACATTCCTTGTAAGAAGAATAAAAGTGATCAAAAAAAAAATTTCAAGAGAAAGTGTAAAAATAAAAAAAATAAAGGTAAAATAAATAATAAAAAAATTTAAAATGCCCCATCCTCGCGCACAGAAGCGAACGCACACGTAAGTTGCGCCCGCATATGTACATGGTGTTCAAATCAGGTATCGCTGCGTGCGTTAGAGTGAGAGCAATAATTCTAGCACTAGACCTCCTCTGTAACTCTAAACATGTAACCTGTAAAAAATGTTAAAGCATCGCCTATGGTGATTTTTAAGTACCAAAGTTTGGCGCCATTTCACGAGTGGGCGCAATTTTAAAGTGAGACAAGTTGGTTATCTATTTACTCGGCGTAACATCTTCTTTTACAATATCTTTAAGTTTATTGTTCTGTTTTTTTGGTTGATGAAACTTTTTTTTCCAAAAAAAAGCGTTTAAAAAATTGCTGCGCAAATACCACGTGA
Source organism: Glandirana rugosa (assembly GCA_018402905.1). Classification (NCBI taxonomy): domain Eukaryota; kingdom Metazoa; phylum Chordata; class Amphibia; order Anura; family Ranidae; genus Glandirana; species Glandirana rugosa. The sequence continues at coordinate 34,615 of BLSH010009537.1, read as the reverse complement.
CATAAAAAGTTGCAATGACCGCCATTTTATTCCCTAAGAACTCTACAAAATAAATACTGTATATATATAATGTGTGGGGGTTCTGAGTAATTTTCTAGCAAAAAAATGATGATATTTACATGTAGGAGAGAAGTGTCAGAATTGGCCTGGTGGCAAAGTGGTTAAGGAATTCAATCTCAGCATATACAGTGTGTTAAAATAAGTCCAAGTATGACAGGTCTGAGACATTTGGGGGCCCTGGGGAGGGAATACACCAGTTCTGCCTCTCCTTAGGTTCAAAGGGTGTGACGTTTACATTTGATTCATTCGGTTTGAAATTCTGCTTTCAAATATGTACGTGTTATCGCTATGTCATGTTCCAAACTGAAGTTATGAACGGTATGTATTTTTGGTAAGTTTTAAGACAGGGATAGGGTCACTCTGGGGCCAGAGTGGCCTGTGTGATTTATGATGCTCGCATGTCCGAACATCAATTAGGTTTATGGCTGTTAAAATAAATATAAACAGATCTCTATTCCTGGCTTCAGATAAGAGGATCCAGGTGGCCCTTTGAAATCTATCGGGAACAGGAAGGGAGGGGGTGTGTGTGTGAGGGGGTTTGTAATCAGAGACTGACAGTTTTTAAAATCTTAGCAGGCCATCCTTGCTGACAAAATAGAATCCCCTTCCAAGATGGAGTCAGCCTTGTGTGCGTGATATCATTACTCCATATGTGTCTCACACGTGATATTATCACAGTAAGAACCTCCTCTCCACCGTCACTACAACCTGGGAAATGAAAAATAGGTCCAAAACCAAAAGACTAGAGTTGAGTGAACCTGAACTGTAAAGTTCGGGTCCGTACCGAACTTTGGGGTTTCCGTGACCCAGACCCGAACCCAGTCATTTGAAAAAAGTTCGGGTTCAGGGTTCAGGTATTTGATCACGCATGTTGAATAGCTGCAGGGCAGCCAATCAACAAGCATTTCACTGGTTTGTCCTTAGAAGCCATCACAGCCATGCCTACTAACGGCATGGCTGTGATTGGCCAGTGCATCATGTGACCCAGCCGTTTATAAATGGTGGCAGCTTTAAGTGGAAGTATAGGGGTATTGTCTGCAGCTACAGGCTATACCCTGGTATCGTTTTTTAGAGCACTTTTAATAACAGCCAATCCGGCTTGAGAGCTGTTCGGTCATTATCCCAGGCAGCGGGAGGGGACATTCCCCCCCCTCCCACCACCATCCGCCGCTCTTCTCCGGCCTCCCGTCCCACCGGGAGACCGGAGCTTCGATCCGGCACATCCGCCGGCTGTGTCGAGTCCCTGTGGAAGCTTGAATCAGCTTCCATCCGGATTCCTTTGTACATTTCCAGAAGCAACTTTACAACATCACCTCCGATTTACTTGGCGACTAACGGCGCCAGTTTTAAAACAATGACAGTATTCAGAATCACCGTTTTTACTGTGAATACTCCATAAAGAGTACCTGCCACCATATATTACTAGGGATGTTTACATTCCTTGTGATAGCAATAAAAGTGATCAGTTTTTTTTTTTTTTAAGGAACAGTGTTAAAGGAAAAAAAAAAAGCGCCACAGTCCCCGCACATCTCGTGCAGCAAAGAAAACGCATACGTAAAACGGTGTTCAAACCACACATGTGAGGTATCGCCGCGATCACCAGAGTGTGAGCAATAATTCTAGCAAAAGACCTCCTCTGCACCTCTAGCCTGGTAACCGTTAAAAATGTTTAAAGTATCGCCTATGGAGATTTTTTTCTCTTTTCCATTCCCTTGAGTCCGTCTCATTGCCTCTGTACAGCGGTGGCACTTTTATCACCTTTGTTCCAGCATCAGGTCCATCACCTGCCACTGTGTCGCTGACCACCAGGTGCCGCCCTCGCCCCCAGGTCGGGTGTTGCGTGCACCACCCGGCAGGTAGGCTCCACCAGAGGGCACCTTGCGTGGCCTACTGGCCGCCTTGGGCCCCTCTGTGTTGGAGCAAGCTTTTTGTCATGGCGTACTTCCGTCCGCCTCGACACATCCGCCGGCGGGAGTCCGACGCGTGCCGCTCTCTTGGAGGGATACCCGGCGTCCGTCATTTGGGCTTGATTGCCTCTTTATTGACAGACGTCCGGCACCTGCTCTCTCTGCACTGGATTGGTTACCGGAAGAGAGATCACTTCTTAAATACAGGTTAGTATCACTCCTACCTTTGTGCAGCCCATACCTACGCCAACCCTTGGACCAGGTAAAACTTTTGTTCTTTTTTTTGGGAACCACCAGCCTGAAACCACTCTAGCTGCACCCCTATGTATCTCATTTGCCATTTTGATATACTATACTTTTCTTGCTCTGTGCTTGTACCTCTATCACACTACGTAAGTACTCAACATGCCTTCACAGTTTGAATTACTCAATTCCAGTTGCTCAATACAGAGCATTCATCTTCATATCTCTTTACCATTATACTAGAAAGGCTAGCTGCATTCTCCATGTTACACCAGTATGCATGAGATGCCCTCTGCCACACACTAGCCATGACACCTAGGCTTATGTCAGCTACCTTTGACGCTGCCAACAGCATCAGAGGCAATATCCGTGGATATACCCTCTATTTATACATCTCTGGCTTCCCTGGCTAGCCAATAACACCCTTAATACTGCATTCATACCATTTCATTATATCACCATTCAGTTGCTATATTAGGCCATGCAGCTATACTCCCAAGTAGTATCATGATATTTATACTCCCCGTCATTTGTTTTATTTGTTGTCCAATAAAGCCATTCAAACATGCACTCAGACTCTACCCTATCCTACTATCCTATTATTCAGTCACTATATTTTGTGATGCAATTATAGTTCCTAACAGTGGTGTAGTGGGTAGCACTTTCGCCTAGCAGTAAAAGGGTCGCTGGTTCGTATCCCGATCACGACACTACCTGCCTGGAGTTTGCATGTTCTCCCTGTGCCTGCGTGGGTTTCCTCCGGGTACTCCGGTTTCCTCCCACACTCCAAAGACATGCTGTGAGGTTAATTAGAGCCTGTCTAAATTGGCCCTAGTATATGTATGAATGTGAGTTAGGGACCTTAGATTGTAAGCTCCTTGAGGGTAGGGACTGATGTGAATGTATAATGTATATGTAAAGCGCTGCGTAAATTGACGGCGCTATATAAGTACCTGAAATAAAAATAAAAAAAATAAATTATATTAATGCCCTACTCTCTCTTATGAGTACTGGTGGTATTATTATATCAATGCCCTACTCTCTCTTATAAGTACTGGCGGTGAAGCACTGCTTGGAAGGCCTATGGTTCCCTATTTATCTCACTTACCTATATATGTCCAGTATCCCTTGACACCTATATATACTTGTACTTTTTTAGTCTACCACATACCACTATCCGTGGTCAGTTGGCATAGCCACCTGGCACCCCTTGTGGTTGCACCATCATACATGCCCTTCCTGGAAGAAGAACAGAGGGTGACATGCTGTCACTCCCTCCTGGACTTGGCAAAAGGCCACTGTCCAATCCTTTCTGCACTCCATTAAAGAGTAGCAGTATTCTTTGCTTGGAACACAGTGCAGGCACTTATACTCAAGTTATGAGGAACTTATCTTTGGTGTTCCAATGCTGAATCTGGGCCCCAATGTGCTGGGCAGCAGGGACAATCTGTTATTGTAGCATTGCCCCTTTAGGCCCTCACTAGTATAAGTTCAGGGGTCAATCTTTGGACCATTGTCTTACTACCAACTGTATACCTTTTTGCAACTATTTATATATTTAAACATCTACTTGAATGAAATATCACAGATGTGGGAAAGAGGTTTTCAAAGTTCAAGGTGTTTTGCCAAATATGTCATTTTTAAATTGATGGCTATAATGATTTTAACAGGAGCAAATAAATCTTTTGACAGATGACAATACCCCGGTATCATCATCCAACCGTTTATAGGGTCAATCATAACTGGGGTAAAAAACAAAACCACAAAAAGCTAAACAAAAACCCATAAAAGAGGTTATAAAAGACAGTAATATCTATGGTGCAGCATCTTCATGATCCCATTGTTGCAAATATGTCACATTGAATCTGCTAGCCCACAGTTACATAGTTACATAGTTAGTCGGCTTGAAAAAAGACACAAGTCCATCTAGTTCAACCAAAAAAATAAATAGAAAAATTATATATAACCATACAATCCCATATACAATCATTCACCCACAGTTGATCCAGAGGAAAGCAAAAAACCCCAGCAAAGCATGATCCAATTTGCTATAGCGGGGAAAAAAAATTCCTTCCTGATCCCCCGATCGGATTCACCCTGGATCAACTTTACCTAAAAATGTTAGTACCCAGTTATAATATTTACATTAAATAAAGATTCCAGGCCTTTTTTAAAGTAATCTACCGTGCGGGCCAAAACCACCTCTGGAGGGAGTCTATTCCACATTTTCACAGCTCTAACTGTGAAGTAACCTTTCCGTATTTGGAGATGAAATCTTTTTTCCTCTAGACGTAAAGAGTCCCCCCTTGTCCTTTGTGATGACCTTAAAGTAAATAACTTAACACCAAGTTCACTGTATGGACCACTTATGTATTTGTACAATTAAATGATGTAATGCAGTATTTATAATATTATAATGCTGCAATTTGGACCGGGATAAGGGGGGGGGGTAGGAGAGTCAGCCGCTAGGGGTGCCGTGCTAAGGGGCGCAAGCTCCAGATCAGTGGCTAGCAGCTTCACATCTGCTCTGGCAGCTACTGCTGTCAAACTGTGCTCCAACATGCCCACTCTCCAACCCATCTGCCCACAGCTGACATTAAAAACAAACTGTGCATGTGCAACTGCCTTATAGTTTCTAGAAAGCAAGCAATTGGCAACCCATGTTCAGTGCACAATCCATGGCAACCATGGACAGCTGAAGCAAGGGGCCAGAGAATGGACTCAGGGAGATACGCCCATTCTACAACATGCATTGGGAGAGGGAGAGAGGGTTAACATGGAAGGAAATCCTAACACTAACTATTCTTAAAAATAATCCCTCCTTCCTTCTCCTACCTATCCTGCATACCACTGTGTAAAAAACAACTGTGTACTTACCTCTTTTTTTATCTGCTCCAGGCTATTGACATGATCCCACAGCTCCTGCAACCTTGTGTCAGTGGACAGCTGCTACAGGGAAGAGCAGGGAGCGCTGAAAATGACTGGGCCATGGGAGCCCATGGGGGATGTCACAAGTCCAGGAATTCACAGCCGTAGGGCATTCCCTTACACAGGGCAACTGGAGCTGCAGGATCATGTGACCAGACTGGATTAAAAAGGTAAATACACAGATCTTTCTTTACACAGGGTATGCAGGATACCTATAGGAGGAGGGGAGGGAATGTTTTTAAGACTTCGTTCACATGGGCATACTACCGCGTACACCCATGCAAGGGCCCCACAAGGATGCCCAGGAAGTAGTAGGAGGTGATGGAATAAACCAAAACACGTATCAGGGGAACATATATTTAATATACCAGGTAATCATTGGATATCTGCAGAAAAAGTTGATCTGCAATGTGACTGAGTTTTAGAACATTCAAAATGTCAGAACACATGATTCTCTTATTACTGTTTTCTTTCAGACCGTGTGTAACCAGGCTCCAAGCACATTGCTGCCTTACTTGTGTAGCCAGGAGCGGACTAAATTACCTGCAGTGACAGGGGACACTTAGCAATATTTGACACAGGAAGATTGTTTCCCCTAGTGTCCAGCATAGATTCCGTTGCTACTTCCTAAATGCAGAGTGGGTGAAGACTTGCAAGTGGAGAGCAAAGGATCTTGGGATATGTAGTCTGATAAGCCAGGTTTGCATGGGAGCTGGATCATTGTGGACTACAAGTTCCAGTCAGCTGGAGGGAGGAGACAGAATGCTGGGAGAGAAGATATATATCCCGTGGAGAGGAGTCGTCGGCCTCTTGGGACCATGGCTTGGATCTGAAAGCAGTGACTCGGATAGTCAGGAGAGAGCAGCTGTGCTGCGGCCTATGCAGAAAGAAAGAGGAGAGAGAGAGTCACTGCGAGCAGGTGTGGGCGCACCTAATGTCAGAAACATCCAATTGTCGGGCGACAGCTGGGAGGTCACCCTCATCACCTGCATTCCAGAATGCATGGGGGTTGACCGCAGTCCTTTGAGCCCAGATTCTGCAGAGGCCTACTGCCAAATCCCCATGCCATTTCTCTTGAGTGGTATATCGCTGGGACCGGTGAGCGGGCACTAGCCCATCCTCTTTATACCCAAGGACACTGTACGTAGACACCATTGCCTTATTTGCTTTACTAAGCCCTGTAGGGAGACACTTAAACTATTTGTTTCTACACTGATGGAATGTTGCTTCATAGACCCTGTATTAGTTGAACTATATTGGTTACATACCACTAAGGGATTTCAGTTGACTATCCATTTAACTGTAAACAATAAAAGAAATATTCTGCGCTTACCCAAAAATGATGTCTTGTCATTTAAAAACACAAATGATGAAACCAAGGTGTTAAATCAATTATAAAAATAATGATATCAGGTGCTGCTGCTTATATAAGCCAGAATACCTGACTAATCAGATTGTATATATATGTATAAGAGCACAACCTTACGAATTGTGAATAAATAAAACAAATATTGTGTTAATCATACCTCAGATTAAATAATCTGTAAAAAACAGTCCATAAAAAGTCCAAAAAAAGTGTTCAATCTGTGATCAGTGGTAAATAAATCAGACAATGCTTCAGCAGGTGATCTCCCCAAATCATTCCACCCTGAATGTAGTGACGTCACATGGTGGAGCCGGTTTGTGTGACATCACCATGTTCCAGCCTGCAGGTGAACCCGCGGCTGTGTGAATTGTACTTCATGCTGTATAAACTCCTTTTTCATGTAAGCACTGTGGAATTTTTAAAATAAATGTTGATAATACGTACTACACCATTAAGTTCTTCTTTCCTATTGACCTCCACATATGAGAGCTACAGGGTGGATCCAGCGTCCATAAGGATTATGATATTCAGAATACCAAATCTTACCAGTAGTGTTGAGCGAACCCGGACTGTAACGTTCGGGTCCGTACCGAACTTTCGGATGTCCGTGGCACGGACCCGGACATTTCAAAAATCGTTCGGGTTCGGTCCGGGGTTCACGGTGCCTGTAGGCTTTCAAGCCATGCCTGGGCTTGCAATGTCAGGCCCAAGCGAGTTGTGATGACCATTCTAAACCATAAGACTTATAGTATTAGGAATACCTGCGACCTAGGTGGGACATCGAGAGTATACACCTCCAGTTATCCTTTCTTCTTGAATTACCACATCATGCATAATAGTTGTAAATAAAATTTTTAAGGTGTCACGAATGTACTTTTTCCTCAAATATGTCGTACTTCATGTTAAGTGTGTCGGCGCCCAAGTGGACGTCCGACCTTGTACCACTACAGTGTGTTTGGCCGAGGTGGTACACTGCAGTGATGTAAGTCCCACC
>BLSH010009536.1:269274-293350 GCA_018402905.1 Glandirana rugosa | reverse complement strand
CCCCCCCCCCCCCCCCCCCCCCCCCCCCCCCCCCCCCCCCCCCCCCCCCCCCCCCCCCCCCCCCCCCCCCCCCCCCCCCCCCCCCCCCCCCCCCAAGCCTAGGGCTGTCCAACCAATTCTGCCTTATGTTGTCGAACTTCCCGGCTGCCCTGCGGTGTTTGTATGCTAATTGCTCTCTGAGGAGGAGGGAGTTTACATAAGACACCCATTGGGCTTTTGTGGGTACAGTGGCAGCTATCCAATAATGTGCAAGAAGTTTCCTAGCGAGGTACAGTAGTCCGGTGACCATAGTGTAAATACCTTTTGGATACATTTCAGCGTCCACAGCCCCCAACATGCACACCAAAGGGATAAGCGGTATGGGGATTGAGCTACAGTGGAAACAGTCTGTGCGATGTCTGTCTATCTTGTAAGTTTCGGGCAGTGCCATATCATGTGTATAAAGTCTTCTCTATGTATAGAACATTTAGGGCATAGGGTGGAGTCTCTTCTAACCCAGTCATAAAGTTGGGCGGGTGTGCGGTAGGCTCTATGAAGTATGAATATTTGGGGCAGTCTGTGAGAGGCTGACACAGACACCACTGGGACTGACTCTAGGGCCATGTCCCACTGATCTCCATCAATGTCTCCTATGTCTGCGGACCAATGAGCTCTAGACCTGAACCGGGCAGGGTCCTGTATAGAAGACACCAGTACCGAGTAGGCTCGTGATATCAAGCCCTTGCGGTTAGCTGCCTGTAATATTGCTTGAATAAGTAGGGATTGGGCGATTGTTAAGGTAGTACTTTGGTTCTGAGATTGCAAGGCATGCCGAAGTTGCAAATACTAATAAAATTGCTTCCTTGCTAGCCTAAATTCTTTACATGTGTACAAGTGGTCGAAGGACTTAAGGGTACCTCCTTCATATATTTGACTAAAGAAGAGGATCCCCATCTGCCTTCAAGAGGAGAAGCCCGCAGCTTGTTCACCTTCAGGTAATTGGGATTATCCCACAGGGGAGTGAAGTCCAGTGGTCCAGTTATGGACAGCGTATTCCTGACTGCCCTCCATACCTTTTGGATCAATAAAGCTGTTGGTGTAGACGGAGGGACACCCAGCAGCCCCGCCTCCAAGTGAGAGCCAGCTGTCAGCAATGGGTTAGATCGAGAGATCAAACATGCAACGGGATCACCCGTGTCCCTGCAGCCCCACCCAGAGAACTGCTGCAGCTGTGATGCTAGGAAATATATCTTAGAGTGGGGTACCCCTAGGCCCCCCCGTCCTTGCCAAATTGCAAAGGGGTCAGACTAATCCGAGCCCTCCCTTTCCTCCAGATTAAATCGCGAAATTGGGAGTCTATCCTACGAAACCACCGGTTAGGGATCCACATTGGGGAGTTGTGGAAGATGTACAAGAGTTGAGGTGCCTAAACCATTTTGATCAGATTTACGCGCCCCACTACTGACAACTGAAGCTTGCACCAGTCCTTGCATTTAGTTCTTTGCTTATCTAGGAGGGGGGTTAGGTTAAGTTGTAAGTAGTCATTTGGATTGGGTGATATCATCACCCCCAGGTATTTGAATTTGTCTACGATGGCAATTTGGGCCGCATCGGCTGGCAGGGGCAACTGAATTGGATCGAGGGGCATAATCACAGATTTGGACCAATTTATGGTGAATCCAGAGAATTTGCAAACGCTATGATTAGTTCCATCGCACTCTGCAGCGAGTGCCCAGCATCTCCCAGATACAGCAGTGCATCATCCGCAAAGAGCGATAGCTTGTCCTCTAAGGGACCCCGCCGGAAACCCACAATGTCATTGTGTTTAGGAATCAGCATTGCGAGGGGCTCTACTGCCAGTGCAAATAGGAGGGGTGAGAGCGGGCACCCCTGACGAGTACCCCTATATAATCTGAGGGGGGGAAGAGAGATAATTATTGATCCGTATTCTAGCCCGAGGGGCAGAATATAGGGCCCGTACCCTTTTAATAAAAGCCTCCCCTATGCCAAATCTGGCCAGGACCTCCCAGAGTTAGGGCCACTCCACACTGTCAAAAGCCTTAGCGGTGTCCAAAGACAGGATGTCAACTGGTGTCTGTAAATTAAGGAATAAGCACCTGATGTTGTCCGCTGTGGAGCAGGTAGGAATAAATCCTGTTTGGTCACGATGAACCAGACGTCCCGCAACACCAGAAAGCCTATTGGCAAGTACACAGGCGAGCAGCTTTACATCGGTATTAAGTAGGGATATAGGATCTGGGAGCTGCCCGTCCTTGCCTGGCTTAAGAATGACTACAATAATAGCTTCTATCATAGAGTTGGGTAGCCGGCCTGTCTTGGCCACCTCGCGCAGAGCTCTCAACAATGGAGGGAGAAGGATAGGGCCATATCTAGCATAGACTTCTGCAGGCAAACCGTCAGAGCCCGGGGATTTATTATGTGGTGCGTCACCTAGTGCCTCGGTCAGTTCAGACATTGTTATGGGGGAGTCCAATGCATCTCATTCAGCGATGGAAAGTTGGGGGAAGGGGCAGTCCTTTAAGAATGTATCTAAGTCAGATAAGGAGGCCTGGGTTTTGGAAGCATAGAGGTCAGCATAAAACCTCTGAAAGGTATCCAAAATATCATGGAGGATCTCAGCTCCCCACACGGCAACCTAATTTCTGCAATAATGTTAGTATCCTGCTGCGCCCTAGCAATCATAGCCAACAGGTGGTCCGTTTGCTCGCCTTCCTCAAAATAGGTCTGCTTCAGGAAATACCTCTTTTTTTCTGGTGCAGATAATACTACCTTATTATAAATGGATTGTGCTTCAAGCCACCTGTCACAATTTGCCTGGGTAGGGTCAGAAATGATGATTTCCTCCCTGCTATGCAATTCCTGACGAACTGTGTCTTCCCACTCTCTAGACCTACATTTTATGCCTGTGATCTCATGTGTAAGAAGACCTCGCAGAAATGCCTTTACGGAGTCCCAAATCACTGCATCCTTAGCAGAGTATGCATTGAATCTGAAGAACTCTTCCAATGCACTGGGTATAGGGTCAGGTGCGGGGAGCAAGGTCAGCCAAAAGGGATTGACTTTCCATAGCGGCCTAACCGTGGGGGTACCAGTAGCCACCCAGACCCAAAATGGGGAATGGTCCGAGAGGAGGCGGGGCTCGTATGCTGTATCTATAACATGTGGTATCACAAGATCATTTCCCAGGACCAGATCAATTCTTGATAAGCCCTTATGTGAGGCCGAGTAGCACGAGTAACATTTGGCCCCTTTATTGCGTATCCTCCAGACATCTCCTAGACCCTAGGCTTGTGCGATTAGTTTCGTAACAAATCGAAAATCGTCTGAACTTTGTGACTTTCGGACATTCGGATGCATCCGAGTATCCGAAAAAAAATGACGAATATAACCAAATCCAAACTAAATTATATCGTAAATAGCGAATGGTTTCGGCATAATTCGTTGTTGCGTTAACACATTAATGAATTTGTCAATGCGTTAACGCATCAACGAATTTGTCTAGCGTGAACGCATCAACAAATTCGTCTATGCGTTAACACATCAACGAATTATGCCAAAACCAGTCATCAGGCTATAGTCCCCAGTGTCAAAAACAAAAGTAAAATACTATATATCGAATCTTTACAAACAGCCGTGATGTATTTCCAAATGTACGAATCCATTCGAAGCACGTTAGGCAGCACCGGTTTGAGAGCGTGTCGAAAACACAACTAAAGCTTTATAACAGTTACGAATAACAAGTAACCGCTATGTATTTACGAAAGTACCAATACATACGAATCACGTTAGCATTACGAAAAAGGTAATCTTACAAAAGGACGAATTACAAAATTATTAGTTGTGTCCACCAGAATCAAAGAAAGTACGAATTTGAAATTAACGAAAAATAAGGCTTTCAGAAATACGAATAATTCCGATTCAACAAAAAATGTCACTTACAAAATTACGAATTAGTCCGATCACGAAAAATGCTGTATCGCGAAATTACGAGTTGTTATGAATCAACGGCACCGAATAGAAACGAAACAAAACATAACAAACTTTTCCGCTGTGCACAAGTCTACTAGACCCATTTCAGACAGCAAGGTGGCAAAGGGAGTTCTACGAGATGGGACCAGTGCACATCTCAGAGCGGTGGGTTGCCAATCCAAGGAGGGATCAAGGACATTATTAAAGCCCCCCACCACCAAGACAGGCACACCAGCATGTAATGCCATGAATTGAGCGAGCTTCTTCAATGGGTCCGAGGAGAAGGGCAGAGGGATATACATAGCAGCAATAATGTACAAAAATCCAGCAAGCTTGCATAACAGGAACACATATTTGCCCTCTCTGTCAACCTGCTGCACCAGGCAGTTAAATGTGGTATCCCTAGCAATTAGAACACTGACACCTCTTGAAAAGAGGAATATGTAGAATGTATTTTTCCTGGAAACTTTCTCGAGCGAAGCAGGCGGACAGAGTCTGGGTGCAGATGCGTCTCCTGGAGACAGACAACACGTGGGTTCATCTTAGAAACATATCTGAATATAGCAGATGTCTTAGTACCATCACCCAGACCCCACACATTCCAAGAAGGGATAAGGGAACCCTTATCAGAGTGAGTAGCCATGATACCTATTAACACAGTATGAGATGGTTCTGTATGCACTTACTCCTAAGTGCGGGACACAGTCAAAACAGAAAATTATCCCATGAGACATTACCACAATGGAACTAGAACCACGAGGCCTGCCAGTATTTGTCAGCCTTGCAAAGTCAGCATGAAGTCGCCCTCTAGTGTTCATAAAGAAGATTGTTCATGGTTGTGGACAACAGTCTAGGCCCGAAAAATAAAAAAGAGAGGTAGAAAAAAGATCCCATGAATTGCAAGATTAAAAAGGGGTGGGAAACCATAGTGAAAGCAGTAGTCACAGTTCCAGGCCAACAGGGCCCATTAAAATATAAGACATGCCTCAACATGAGGGGAACGAAATCCTTGCAGGACCATCACCCCTCTGGGGGGGGTAACAGGTCAGCTCAGTGGGTGAACAGTTCTTGTGCACAGTATCAAATGCTCAGAACATACCAGTAGCAGAAGGCCATGGGGAGGAGAAACAAAATGTCAAAAGGCCCATTATAGATGTGCAGCACCAGTGCAGGAGCAAAGATCAGAAGCCATCATCCCTCCGGCCGACGTTGCGCCAAATTGCATTCCTCTCTATCAAGCCAATGCATGGCAGAGGTGGGGTTGTCAAAAAAATGTGATGAGCCGTTTGCCAGGATTTTCAGCTTTGCCGGGTACAGCATGAAGTATTGCACATTCAATTTCCGCAGGCATTTTTTGATGTCCTGGAATTTTCCTCTATGTCTTTGTACTTCCGCTGAGAAATCTGGGAAGAGGGAAATTTTTGCATTATCCACTTTGAGGGAATCAGCTGTTCTGGCCTTAGACAGTATGGCATCCCTGTCCCTATAGTTGAGAAGGTGAAAAAGGAAGGGACGGGGAGGGCCTCCCTGAGGTGGGGGCCGTGTTGGAACCCTATGGACCTTTTCCACTGCAAACATGGTTGAAAGTGCATCTCGTCAGGATGTCCCGCAGCGTCGGTTCTGGGCCGTCTGCCCCATGGAGGGAGAGCGCCGCCATGTTAGAGGCCTGCTGGTGGTCAGGGCCTAGCGATACCGCGGACAGCATGGGCGGCTGGCCCTGGAGCGGCAGGGTATCATTCAGGTCCCCGATATCCTCCTCCGGATCAGAGCCGCTGGAAAACGAAGGCTGGGGGTCCTTGCCCCATTTAGAGAAGAGTCGCTTGGCTGCCTCCTTAGCAGATTGGGCCAGGAGGCCGCAATCTTGGGACGGCATGTCCGGCGGGCCTCGGAGGCCCTGGGAGTGCTTAGCCATAGCAGATCACAAAAGGATTACTTGCGGTGAGTAGGGGAGGACCAGGGGTATGCAGGAATGTCAGCCTCGGGGCGAGAAGATGCAGGATGGCGGAGCTGTATTCAGGATACTTCAGGATGGTCGGTGGAGCACTCTGCTGCACGTCCTGCTGCATGCCTTGCTCGGCGTTCCATGTGTTTTTAATTGTGTCTATCAGTTCCTGGTTGCTGGCTAGGTGAGAGGGAAAGCACCAAGATCTGGCGGGTTTGGGTGGTTCAAACCCTGACAGGGCTAAAGAGTTTGGGGCATGGTCAGAGATCAGCATTTCCAATATTTGTGGGTCAGAGGAGAACTGGAGCATAGGTGGGTTACTGAATAGGTAGTCTATGCTAGACAAGCTTTGGTGGGGTGGGGAGAAAAAGGTGAACTCCTTCTCGATGGGGTTGGCCATTCTCCATACATCGATTAATTGGAGAGCTTCAGTAAAGTGGTTTAAAGGAGTTGTGTGAGAAGGTGGTGGAGGTTCTAGGGAAGGATTATCACGTGATCTGTCTTCCTGAAGGTGCGTTACCTTGTTAAAATCTCCACCTAGCAGCAGTGGAAGATGTATGGGAGCAAGTCTGGTCTTAAGCTCTTGAAAGAACAGTTTGGAGGGGGAGTTAGGGGCGTATGTGTTGACTAGGGCCATTTCTCTAGTGGCCAGCTAAGGATCACCACCCTGCCCTCATTGTCCCTCTCCTCTGAAAAGAACCTCATGTGGTAGGTTTCTATGTAGGAAAATGAGAACCCCAGCCTTGCCTTTATGTGAGGAAAAGTCTCACCAGCTGGTGGCACTGTGGCTCAGGGATCCATGGGCTGCAGTTCCAGTATCCACCACCGGGTGTCAGTAAAGGGCTTGTCTGTTGGTGGCACTCTGGCTCCTGGATCCATGGGCTGCAATTCCAGGGTCCACCAGCGGGTGTCTCCCAGCAATCAGAAGCTCATGAGTCATCACCCGATGCTCGTTGCAGGAAGGATATTTAAAACTTGTCTGCCATATGCTTAGTGCCTTGGTGTTGGTGCCCCTGACCTGTAATCCTGAATCCTGAATCAAGAATCCAGAATCCTGAATCTGTTCCTGGACCCCTGTCTTGCAGCCTGATCCTTTCCCACCTGCTCTCTCCATCATCTGTTCCCTGTTCCTGCCTTATCTTGCTCCCAGCTGCCTCTGACTGATCTCCTGTGTATGACCCTGGCTTGGCTACGTTTACGGTTTGGCATTTCCCTCTCCGCTGTATATACTTTGTTTAGGTAGTTTTCTTTGTGTGTCACTATTTTGTTATTTGGCTGTTTTACACTGTTTGGTATATTGGAGGTGCGTTTACATCATTATCCTAATTTATCTTTTAAATAAACTATATTTTTTACACTACTAGTGCCTGACATTCTCTGTTGCAGTTCACAAGTCTCTGGTCACACCAGTTGCTGACACTTTAGCTGAGGATGAGCCACCTACCTGGTCCACCCACAGCTTGCGCATGCGGGTGAAGTCCTCATCTGCCAGGTGAGTTTCTTGGAGCATTGCTACATCTGTTTTAAGATGTTTGAGGTGGCATAATATGGCCATTCGTTTATGGTGAGACCTTAACCCCTTGACATTCCAGGAAACTAATTTTGTGGCAGATCAATGATTATTGGAGGTTTGGTAGGAGGGTTATACAGTTATGCTCATAAGTTTACATACCCTGGCAGAATTTATTATTTATGGACCATTTTTCAGAGAATATGAATGATAACACAAAAACATTTCTTTCACTCATGGTTAGTATTTGGCTGAAGTCATTTATTATCAATCATCTGTGTTTACTCTTTTTAAATCATAATGACAACAGAAACTACCCAAATGACCCTGAAAGTTTACATACCCTGGTGATTTTGGCCCAATAACGTGAACACAAGTTGACATAAAGAACTTTGAATGGCTATTAAAGTTAACCATCCTCACTTGTGATGTTTGCTTGTAATTAGTGTGTGTGTGTATAAAAGGTGAATGAGTTTCTGGACTCCTAACAGACCCTTGCATCTTTCATTCAGTGCTGCACTGACGTTTCTGGATTCTGAGTCATGAGGAAAGCAAAAGAATTGTCAAAGGATCTGCGGGAAAAGGTTGTTGAACCATATAAAACAGGAAAGGGATATAAAAAGATATCCAATGGATTGAAAATGCCAATGAGCAGTGTTAAAACTCTAATCAAGAAGTGGAAAATGAGGGATTCTGTTGAAACCAAACCACAGTCAGGTAGACCAACTAGACAAGACAAGACCCTGTGTCCTTTACGGACCAGCTGCTGTGCACCTTGCTCCCTCGGGTGCCATTTTTGGCACATTTTGTAGTGGAGAGAGTCCACAGGATGCCTCCGATCTGGGGCCCACAGGGGGGCCCACCGCGTATCTTCATCTTCTGATTGCTGAACTTTTGGGACCGCGACCTAGTGCTCAGAGAGGTGAGGAAGATGGATGAGCTAAAATTCGAAAATGCAAAGCTAATGGCCTTCCCCAACTATTCTGGTGAAACACAGCGCCTCCATAGGACCTTTGACCAGGTGAAAGCACAACTTCGTACCCATGGAATAATGTACAGTATGCTGTTTCCTGCCCGGCTGAGGGTAGTGGATGGGGAAACTACCTGTTTTTTCACATCCCCTGAAGATGCGTCACAATAGCTGGATACTCTACCCGTCAGGCGATGAGTACAAGCCTTCTCTACAGCAACCCCCCTTCTTTTACAGAGTAACCCTTCCCAGCTCTCGACCGCATGTTGGGCTGACACAGACTCCTACCGGATCATTGATGGTCGGCTCGTGGTAATGTATAAGACTATACGTGATTTACCCTCTCTATGTCTCTGCCACTACTGCTCGCCCTGTTGACCACCGGGATATCAATCAGTGTAGCCCCAACTTATCCAGCTGTCACTCCTTCCCTCCCCCCTTTCCCTTTTTAGGCCACATGGGACCACTTCAAGGCCTGCTGGAACCCTGACTAACCTGGCTGGCAGCTTGCGGGGGGAGGGGGTCCACATGGTGCGCACCCTGAGCTGTCTCACTTCACTCTATTTTGCCTCCACCCAGCCCTATATTTGCCTGCAACAGATATGAACCATACTGGTGGCAGCCGGATGCTTTCCTGCTAGTGCCGCCTGATGCTGGACAAGGACTGTGGGTTCTGAGGCTGGTTGCCACCATGCAAAAATTTGCTCTGTGACTGGAAAGGACAGTTTTTTTCTTCCCCCTGTTCCTTTCTTTATATCTAGGTCTGTTCTAAGGTTAATAATGACTGTCTGCAACTAAGCTGTGCCCCTAGCTTATGCTAGGTGATATGCCACCCATGGATGGTGGACCAACTACATTCCCTATTTCACTAACAGCTATGCTGGTCGGCTGCAGCGGACTGCTCTGAGGACATGTCCCAACTATGTCAATGGGCCGCTAGCCTTGACTTTAGCCCCCATAGGCACTAGGCCTATCCTTATTTTTTCTTATTTGTGTTGGTTATGGAATGAAGCACTCCAAAGTTCCAGGGGTAGATCTGCGGGGTGGATCAGGTGGGGGTGGTTATATGGATTTGTAAGTTTGGTTCTGATGCTTTTACATTGCAGTGGTATCTCTGTAGAGTGGTATAGGTTTACAACAGTGTTAACAGATGGTAGAATGGCAGGTGCAGAAAACCGGGACAGGTGCTTCTCTCCGGTCGGAGGTATTATTGCCCCCCTGGGGAATACACTGCTGCTCATATGATATGGCTCCCTTAAATATTATCTCTTGGAATACCAGGGGCCCTAATAAAACCAAAAGGTCACTGGTATTTGCATACCTGAAAAAGTATAAACCCCAGTTGTGTATCCTACAGAGGACTCACCTGGTGGGTAGTAAATCCTAAGCCTCAAAAAGCCCTGGGTGGGGCATCATTATCATGCTACCTATTCTAACTATGCCAGGGGAGTCAGTATACTTGTCCACAAGTCTCTGACTTATGAGCTGTTACAGGTTAAAACTGACCCGGAGGGGAGGTATGTCTTATTGCATGTGATTATTGATACTATAGAACTGTCGATAGTGGGCATATACTTACCTCCACCTGCAAGGGTATCTTTGTTGAACCACCTTACCACTCTCCTCTCCGAATTCCCTACTGACAACATTATTATTGCAGGGGATTTCAATATGCTTCCGTTGCCAGCTCTGGATAAGCTGCCTCCGGGGGTTCTCACAAACTCTGCTTTGTCTCGCTGGGCCTCCCTTTGTGGAGGTAGAAACATCTGGATACGAAGGACTACTCCTGTCACTCAACCTCCTACAATACAATGTCCCACATAGACCTGGTATATGTCAGTGCAGGGCTCCTCTCTAGAGATCAGGAGATATCCATGCTCCCATGTGGCATCTCTGACCATGCCCCCATGCTCTGCAGTCTGAGGACTGCGACACCCCCCTCAGAGCAACTATGGAGAGTTTCTTTTTACTGGATATCAGATCCCACAATTGAAATCGAGATAGGTAAATATATTTCGGACTATTAGGTTACTAATTCCAATTCAGCGGGAGCTACCACAGTCTAGGACACCTTTAAGGCGACCTTGCGGGGACACTATTAGTCTACTATCTCTCGGGCCTGACGTGATGCAACGATCACAATAGAAGAGGCAGAAACTAAAGCGCAAGACTTGGAAACCCAGTATACTCTGACTAATGATCCCATCACTCACCTCGATATGCAGGCGGCCTACGGTAAGGCCAAGAAACACCAATTGGCACAGTCACTGCACATTTTCGAACAAACTCCTGGCATGGCTAGTTAGGAAACAACATCCGATGGCCAACATAGCCTGGATACGTGACGAAAATGGATCTTTGGTAAGAGACCCGGTGGCCAATAATATTTGTTTTGCCTTGCATTACCAGAATTTATATTCCTCCAGGGCGAACTATGCAGAGGGTGATATGCATTCCTATCTGTCCCAGATCACCTTTCCTACGCTCACATTAGAGATTTGCAGGAAATTTGACAGCCCAATTAATTGCATTACGGGAGGTTTGACAAGCCCTAGGCACCCTGCAGGCTGGGAAGACCCCGGGTGTGGACGGATTTCCCTCTGAGTTTTACAAGCAATACGAAGAACAGCTGATGCATAAACTACATGACACCCTTCTAGCTGCCCTAGAGCAAGGCTCCCTCCCGTCCTCCATGGCAGAAGCTATTATAATCATAGTCCCTAAACCTGGCAAGGATCCTGAGGACTCTGGCTCATACAGACCTATATCCCTACTTAATGTGGATGCCAAGATTTTGGCCAAGGTCCTTGCCAGGAGGATTAATGAAATTATTCACATGCTGATAACAGATGACCAAACGGGTTTTATGCCGGGGAAGGGTACGGACATCAACCTTCACAGGTTGTACACTGTTCTGTCCTCAGAATACTTACTCCAGGACTCCGATGCAGTGGCCTCCCTGGATGCAGAGAAAGCATTTGATTCAGTGGAGTGGAACTATCTGTGGGAGGTCCTGCGTCGCTTTGGATTTGGCCCTAAATTTATCTCGTGGGTGCAGGCCCTGTACAAGTCTCCGATGGCTAGGGTGTGCATTGGCTCGTCCCTCTCTCCTCCCCTTTACCTTCATCAGGGTACTAGGCAAGGGTCTCCCCTCTCACCAGCCCTCTTTGCCCTAGCGATCGAGCCAATGGTGTTTGCAATTAGAGAATCCCCTGTGATAACAGGCATCCTCATAGGGCAGGTCAACGAAAAGATCTCCCTCTATGCAGATGACACCCTCCTGTATCTTAGGAACATCCCAGTTTCTCCTCCTGTGGCCCTGTCAATTATAGATGAATTTGGTAGATATTCATGTATATGTATCAATTGGGATAAATCTGTCCTGTTCTCGCTTTGCTCCGGGGAGACTCTACTCCCCCTGGTCACACAGCTATGTAAGGTCACACAATTTAAATATCTGGGTGTACTGATACATAGAGATCTTGCTCAATTCATCCCTCTAAACCTGGCTCCGGTGGTATCCCTCCTGACTCTAAAATGTGCTGCCTGGAAGTTGTTGCCTTTCACTCCGATCGAGCGGTTAATTTCATAAAAATGTCTATACTTCCTAAATTTACATACCTTTTCCATCACACCCCAGTAACTATTCCCACTACTTTTTTCAAAAAGCTGGATAGTATAATAATTGGGTTCCTGTGGAATGCCGGCACCCCAAGACTCGCAAAGACAACCTTACAACTCCTGAACACACTCGGGGGCCTGGCCTTACCCAACTTTATTAAATATTATTGGGCTGCCGTCATAGTGACAGTCAAATGGTGGCTATCAGAAGCCCCGGCCAACCCCGCAACTGTGCTGGAGGTGGCTATACTGGGATCCTATGCCGAGTTGAGGAACTTGATACATAGAGGGTAAAGGTCCAATCCCCACATCACTATCCCCATGAAAATCACCCTTCCGGTATGGGACATGGTGCGGGCCAAGATGGGCAAGGAGAACTGCTGGTCCCCACATACGCCACTATGGGGGAACCTGAGGCTCCCTCACTTTCGCTCTGTACCAGACCTGGTGGCCTGGGTACGCTTTAACATCAAATCCCTGGCTGATGTGGTTAGTGATGGCAGAATACTCACCTTTGACAAACACTGGAACCAACTGCCTAACCACATGTCTTTTAGGTACCTTCAGCTGAGCCATGCGTACCAGGCCCAATTCACTGCTGGAGTGACCCTTGAAGAGGGTGGTGTAGAGGCACTCTTAAATGTTTCTGATGGACCTAAGACTCTCTCCTCCCTGTACTCTCTTCTGGCGGGGTTAGACACATCCAAGATCACCCAACTATTTACTGCTTGGCAAACAGATATACCCATGCTGGTGGGTGAGGACTGGGAGGAGGGGATCCAACAGTATCTTCTGTTGATGATCTCGGCAAGGGATAGGTTTATACAAGCAAAATTTCTCCATAGGGTATATTATACCCCGGAGAGACTAGCCAGGATATACCCAGGAACCGACCCACTTTGCCATAAATGCAGGACAGAGACAGGCACTTTTTTCCATGTAGTATGGACTTGCCCCAAACTGCAGCATTTCTGGACTAAAGTACTTCATAACATTAATAGAATTGGGGGACTGGAGGTGCATTTGTGATATTTTAGAGGCCCCACAGGCTAAAAAGCTCTTTGTATTTTATGCAGTCTTCTACGCTAGGAAGGCGATACTTATCCAATGGAATAAAGCACTCCCCCCGACACCTCGTCAGTGGAAGGATCTGATCAACGCAGCCCTGCCCTTGTACAAACGAATGTATGCCGGGCGTAACTGTCCGAAAAATTTGATAAAATATGGGCGGCATGGGTTCGGGAGCAGTGGCTAACTTTGGAATAGGGAGCGAAGAGCATATTTGAATATCTGACTAAAATACAGCAATTCTGTGGTGTTTGAGTGATTGAGGATGTCAGCCCTGTCAGGCCAAGCTCCTAACCTCACTTGCTGGTGGAGACCCCCTCCGTCCGTCCTCACCCCCCCTGTTCTATACACTAAATGACATGTGGATGATTAGCCCCCTCAGTACAGTAACCAGTGTAAGCCTAGTGACATTGCTCCCGGCAATGGAATCCCTTCCCCCCCTCCCCTCCCATTCTTCTCCTTTGCCCTCTATACAACCTATGGCTTATCGGTTACAGGTTACAGGTATAGATATGTCAGGAGTCATGGTTCAGGCATTTTGATTGTCTAAATGTACACTATCCGCTGTTGTACGCGGTGAATCCTGTATCTCCACTGTGAATGTGCCACTGCTAATTCTTGTCATGTTTGAAACATAAATAAACTTTACGTTAAAAAAAAAAAAAAGTAAACACAGTTGATTGATAATAAATGGCTTCAGCCAAACACTAACCATGAGTGAAAGAAAAGTTTTTGTGTTATCATTCATATTCTCTGAAAAATGACCAAGAAATCATAAATGCTGCCAGGGTATGTAAACTTATGAGCACTACTGTATATGTATGAAAGGACAAGTATCGGAAGACACCAGGGGGTCGTGGCCCAAGGAGGTGTAGAGGTTAAGCTGTTGCGCATGTTCTGGCGGGTATGGAGGGTTACGTGGCTCAACATTGGTTAAACCAACAGACAATTAAAACAAAACATACTGGAGAAGGGACTGTGGACTTATCTTTTTTTCCACATAGAAATAACCCTTCTACAGTGTTACCGGAGGTGCATCCAGTGGCCCAATCACAGGCAGTGATAGGGGTTTTCTTCCCCAGGACGTCCTTATTTTACCGATATAGAGTAGTGTCGCGAGTGACACAGACATCATCATTTTAATGGAAGATCTCTGGTAAGGCTGTGAGATAACTAGAAAAAAGAAACAGCACTAGTTAACATGTCAATCAAATATGCGTATAACACAAACACTCTATTGTTAGAGTAACAAAACTAGTTGTGAGTAGAGTTGAGCGAACCTGAACTGTAAAGTTCGGGTTCGTACCCAACTTTGGGGTGTCCGTGACCCGGACCCGAACCCGGACATTTGAAAAAAATGTTTGGGTTCGAGTTCTGGGTTCGGGTATTTGATCACGCATGTTGAATAGCTGCAGGGCAGCCAATCAACAAGCTTTTCACTGGTTTTCCCTAGAAGCAATCACAGCCATGCCTACTAATGGCATGGCTGTGATTGGCCAGTGCATCATGTGACCCAGCCTCTATATGAGGCTGGAGTCACAGTGCTGCATGTCACATGCTCTCTGGGTAGTGTAGGGAGAGGATGCTGCCGGTGTTGTGAGGGACAGATTGCAGATAGATAGATAGATAGGTAGAGATTACTACTACTACTACTGCTTTTAGTGACAGATTGCAGATCTCTTCATGCATTACAGAAAGATCTGACTGGACTAGGTAGAGTCTACTGAGGGACAGATTATTCTTCTAAAATCATCTCCTAGTTCTATAGGGTCAGGTTCCTTCTGTTGCTGTAAGGGACAGATTATTGTTCTAAAAGCATTTTGCAGCCCTCTAACACTTTCCAGGACTCTTTTACAGTCATTTTTGTGCCAAAAAGTTTGGGTCCTCATTGAATTCAATGGGGTTCCGGGTAAAGTTCGGGTCAAGTTCGGAACCGAACCCGGACTTTTTTCCGAAGTTCGGCCGAACCCGAACATCCACGGGTTCGCTCAACTCTAGTTGTGAGAGCTCAGGGGTCAGCATTCTTGTGTGTAATAATTGACTGGAGATAGGTGAAGCGAAGTTGTGAGATCTTATGGTTGAGACTGGTTGTACAGTTCATGTTGAAGATCATTTCAGGAGGCCTTTTATTACTTGGGTTTGTTCGAGTAGCATGCTCTTTTTGAGTCCTTCCTTGGGCTACACAGATCTCTGTTACTTGGTGAGGGGGTGGGTGTGGCAGCCTGTTGAATGTCCATTGGTATATGAAGGTGCGCCTGTAGGTAGTTTGCAGCTTCTTCAGGGTGGTGAAAGATTTAGCGTCCCCGGAGGAATCTGTGAATCGTAGGATGGCCAAATAGGACAGATTAAATTTAACACCTTTCTGGTAGAGCACGGAACATATCGGTTGGAATGCTTTGCGGTGCTGGGATACCCCCTGCGAGTAATCCGCAAAGATCAAAAGCTTGTGGCCTTCTAGTTGCAGTGATTTAGCATTCCTGAATGATCTAAGTATGGCTACTCTGTCAGCATAGTTCAAGCACCACACTATCACAAGGTGGGGGTGCATCTGTCATTAGAAGGAGATCCCAGGCGGTATGCATGTTCAACTGTACAGTTGCCTGTTATGCCTGGGGCCTGAGGCAGGCAGATAGTGCATATTTCTGGAAGGCCTATAATTCTCAAATTATTCCTTCTAGACCTATTCTCGAGGTCATCAAGCTTGTCTAGTATATATTGTTGTGTGTGGGACATTTGTAGTTTACTTGAAGTGGAATGAACGGATATGGCGCTGTCTTAAAATTAATATTACTAATGATATATATACTGTGAGTTTATGCTGTAAAGTGCTTGAAGTGCAAAATTCACTCATAAAGGTTACTCTTAAAGTCCGTGCTGAAATGTCATACAAATCATGAATAATTGTGAAAATAAATAATAAAACTGAAATGATGTGATAAAAATGTGAAATGCTGTCAAGTGGATATCAAGCAAAAGGTGGGTCTTAAAAGAGTAATTATTTCAAGGTGTAAAGTATTAAAAGTATTAAGAAAGTATTAAAAATGTGTGAGGAGCATTATTAAGATGTAATTAGTAAAACAACAAAGTGGATGTAAAGTCGCGCATATAAAACCTCACACATTTTTAATACTTTCTTAATACTTTTAATACTTTACACCTTGAAATAATTACTTTATTACTATTATTACTATAATAAGTACTTTATCTTCAATGTCAGAAAAGCGATGTTCAAGTTCTCCAAGATGCCTGCTGTGTTCTCCCAATCCTTCATAATTTGCATGATCCCAGTAGCTACTGCTCGCTCCAGAGCCGCAGTGATTTTAGGTGAAAGGAGGGCAGCTACAGCCTGTTCTATTCGTGTGCATTGCACCTTAGTCATTTCAGTAGGGGTGTAGGCTGTGGTATCATAGGTGGAGCTTCCCCTAAGCTTTGGCCATCATCCATATTGGCTGTGTGTGCATTGATAGGCAGAGGGTCCATCCGCAGCACTGCTTGAGCAGAGGATCCGCCGTGCAACATGTATCGGTCCATGCCTGCCAGTCCTCGGGTGTTCTGTAAGGGAGGAGTGCTGGGTGCCCACGAGTGCGATGTAGCTGGCTTTGTAGGCTGGTGGGTCCAGAGCTGCCACTCTTTCCTCATGTGGTGCGGAACCAGAAACGAATTGGTAGGGTTTAAAAAAGATATAATATTTTTGATAATACCATCATTTTGACTATGGCTGCCCTACCAAACCAGGAGACATACTTGAGGGACCATTTCTCTAAATTTAACCACTTGCCCACTGGGCACTTAAACCCCCTTCCTAACCAGACCAATTTTCAGCTTTCAGTACTCTCACATTTTGAATGACAATTACTCAGTCATGCAATACTGTACCCATATGAAATTTTTGTCCTTTTTTGCACACAAATAGAGCTTTCTTTTGGTGGCATTTAATCACTACTGGGGTTTGTATTTTTGCTCTATAAATAAAAAAATAGCAACCATTTTTTAAAAAAATGCAGTCATTTTTCTTCATAAAGTTTGGCAAAAATGTACACTGCTACACATCTTTGATAAAAAATAACACCAATTTGTTGCATTTTATTTGGCCTTTGTGAAAGTTACAGAGTCTACAAGCTATGGTGCCAATCATTGAAAATTGATCACCTGATGTACTGACGGCCTACCTCATTTCTTGAGACACTAACAAGCCAGGAAAGTACAAATACCCCCCAAATGACACCTTTTTGAAAAGAAGACATTTCAAGGTATTAAGTAAGAGGCATGGTGAGTTTTTTGAAGTTGTCATTTTTTCCCACAATTCTTTGCAAAATTAAGATTTTTTTTTTTTTACAAACACAAAAATGTGTTATGTATATTTGGCACCTAAAATGTCCACTTTATGGGGATTAAACGGATAAGTGGACTGAAAATAGAAGGCATGGATGCTAGTTTCTCTTGCAGTATGTCTTTGCTAATGTTGAAATTCAAATAAAAAGAATTTTGTCACGTCCGTAATTATTACCTAATTAGTGTGCTTATGTATTAAGTTCCTAAGATAGCAGCGTTCCTTTTTTGAAAAGTATAACTCTGGGAAGAGTAATTAGCTTGAAATTAAACAGTGAATTAAGAAGCATTAATATTCATCAGATTTTATGCTTTAATGCAAGTCATTGATTTTGCTTTGACATAAACTATATATCTAAGTATGTTAGAAATGTATTAATCAGAACAGAGTATTGGACAGCTGTAAATGGGGATTTGCTAATCTCTTTGAATTATACAACCCAATGAGCTGTCAAAATATTGAGATTAATAAAATAGTTTAATATTTTCCGGTGTGGAACGTAGAGATAGTGATGTTTTGGATAGTGCAACAAATTAACATTTTGTATTCAAGAAGCCTGTAAAGGTTACCTGGCATAATCTCAGCTAATGTAAAAAGTATATTTACGGCTTTTAGTCTAAAATTTTGGCTTTAAATTAAATGATAAGAGGAATGTTTGTCTTTTGAAACAAAAGGATCCAGCAAACACTTCAGTCCCCCTGAGTTAACCTTTATTGAAGCTTAGTAATGGCACATAAAAACAAACGTTGCATACATATTTCAAACCAAAATGGCCTTAATTATAACTGTCTGCTTCAACAGCAAAAATGCCTAAAATACATGTTCCCTCCATTCACCTGGAAGGGGTGGGCAAATAACAAGACATACAATATAAAAACATTACAAAATTACACTATACACAAGTTAACTATGAAAAAGCAGTACACAAGTACAAATAGGTGAGTATTTCTGTGTAGGATAGGATGCCCAAGAGCTGCATCATTCTGGTGTTTGAGACATTTTTCATTGAACATGGAGGGGATATGCTCCCTTTTTCTTTTCATGATATAGATAGAGTTTTGCCATCTTGTAGAGGGGAACAGTAAGGGTTTTCAACATAGACTTCTAGAGCAAGAAGTTTTCTATATTTTTTTTGACTCTGCTCTAGAATGCCTCAAGGGTTAACTACAGGTGGCATATTAACTTACATAATAAATAGTTGCTTACAAATGTATACATTTCGGTATAATATATTATATTATCATCATCTGTTATTTTTGTTGTTGTGTTTAAATATGTGCTGCTTTCTTCTAGTAGTTTCTGTGTTTAGTATAATTTTGTCATGTTTTTAAAACGTATACCTTGTTAATTGACCACCCCTTAGAGGTGGGTGAGGAATGGGTAGATAAGACAGTTTCACTGCACAACACCTATTACTAAGGCCTTTCTGGGCTGAAATGCTTGTTTTTATGTGTCATTTAGTTTTAATAAGGAATATCTGGATTGAAGCAGTACCACCTGATTTTGGTTCTTATTTGACTTTAATTGTAGAAGGAGACACTTTATCCATGCACTGAAGAAGTGCATGCTCTAGGCTTTATCTGAGGCATGCTTCTGCTATATTTATATGTTGTCTCCCATTGCCCTATTTATTTTAAAGATATTTAAAAACACAAAATTAGTGAATGTTACATTCATAATTCCATATTTGCACCTTCTTTTAAAGTGGGGATAGAGTGGGGAAAGGTTAGAACCTCTGTTAGGTTTTTACTGTTATACGATGCTCTGTTCTGAGAGAAATACCTTCATTTTCTGTCCCAATGACAATATTTTACCAGTGTGATGGTAACTTTTACACTAACACAGACAGAAATAAAAATGATTTTCTTTAGTAAAGTAGATGAAGCCTAGAACCCCTGTCAGGTTTGTATTGCTATCTGTGTCCCTACAACAGTTTTTTCAATACTTTTTGTCTGGTGAAATCTCTCTAATGGAGACATAGATATCAGTAAAAATCAAGAAGAGAACTTGAATAAATAGTTTTAGGTTTGACAATTTAATGCCATGCTGTTAAGGAATATATCTGCTATTATTGTGAATATTCATCATATAATGGACCATACATCTTGTCTTAAGGTGCGAAGTACCAGTATCCCAAGCAGGGAAGGGGAAGTAAGTAAAAACTACTAAGAGGGTCACCAACAGCAATATTAATATCATAGACATAATCAGTATCTATAACTTACAGTATATTTCAGAGGAGATTGTAAATATACAGTATCTCATAAAAGTGAGTACACCCCTCACATTTTTTGTAAATATTTTATTCTATCTTTTCATGTAACAACACCGAAGAAATGACACTTTGCTAAAATGTAAAGAAGCCATTTTCCCTCCCCGGTGTCATGTGACTCGTTAGTGTTACATGGATCAGGTGTGAAAAGGGAGCAGGCGTGTTAAATTTGGTGATATTGCTCTCTGTGAGGAAAATAAGAAACAAACCCCCTAGATGGGACTTTCAATTGGGAAGACCAACTCATTCAGAAAGAGAGAATATATTAAAATGAACAATATTTATTTGTATAATTAAAAAAACCAACAAAAACATATCACAGAATTAAAGCCAGAAATGGACACAATACAAGGATAGCAAGAGGGAACAAGCCAGATGAAAAACTGGATTGCACCCACTGCCTAATCAGAGAAAAAATGATGACAGTGACATTAAAAGACCACTGGACTGCCTCACACAGGGGGCAGAACAGGACCCAACACGTTTTGATGTTAAGGTGGTAGATATCTAAAGAGGAAAATAAGAGGGGTGGTATTGCATTGCTTTGCTAGAGACAGGTGTCTATAACAATTAGTTTGCTGCAATAGAAACCAGTATACATACCAATGAAAGATATAGCAGGGATAGAGGTGCTCCGAGGTATGGGGATGATGAATTTGGATCAATGTCAGACCATCCAAGGTATAAGGGTGGTGTAATTGAACCCCAAAAGGGGATTTCACTAATATAAGCAACACAATCTAAAACAAAAAAGAGTATAAAAAACAAAAGTAAATTAATACAGTGATTTTTGCATAATACAAGCAAATTACCTGCATCAAAGGGTGGCCAGGGAGAAATCAAATGCCGGATGTTCGCATATGGTAGCCCCACAGAAAGGGGCACCTAGGGACCAAGGTGCTATTTTCTAAGCCAATTCAAATATAAGGTACAGCACCAGGTGTCTAAAGAGAAAAAGGAGCTAAGGGATAAAGAAAGCTCATAATGGGGTTTGTCAGGATGGGTGCAGTGACTGAACAACCAGAAACAAGGGTCAAAAGAAAACAGCCAAAGACCTACCTTAGGTGCAATGTAAGTGTGTCCATACTAATCCTCCACACCATCCGGGCGCTCAGTCCTGGATGAATGGCCAGTGCTGCAAGCACCTTTTAAATTACTTGGAGAGGAGTCAATTAAGCAGCAGGTGGAGTTGCTCTGCCCACCACACCTGACTCAATCAGAAGGGCGGGTGTAAGGATAAGGGATCAGAGAGGTATCCCAGCAATCAGCCCAAAAAGGTCAGTTAGAAAATATAAAAGGAGGATCGCCACCCACTACAGCCGACGCTGTCAGAAGGGTGGACAAGGTATCCGGGAAAACATGGGGGTGTGTTGCTGCTGTCTGCAGAGGAACACTCCCGTAGTTTCCATCCAGGAAATGACGTAAAGGCGTCAGAAACGGAATGCGGCACAAAGCCGAACATCCGGTTTGAAGGAATGAGGACATACACGGAGCCCAGGATCGCAGAGCTAAGCGACCACTCAGCACATAATGGCAGCGCAGAAATACAACGCACTCTAATGGCAGTGTGACAATACACCACTCTAAGGCTGCAGAGGGGCCCGACAAAAAATGAGAGGGGGGAAAGAGTGAATGCCGTTTAAAGCAAAAATACAGACAATAAATATGAACAGAAACAACAACAGAAACAAAAAAAAAAGATGAAAATTAGAGTAACCAAAAAATCGCAGAGCCAGCCGCACGCCAAGTGTCAAATGACACATGGCATGTAACAGCAAACGCATACCAACTTGAAGTGATAAAAAATAAAAAAAATAAAAATTGAAAATTACATTGAAGATTACATTGAAACCACCGGGAACCCTGGCAGGATAGTAAACCATTCCAAAATTATCGTACCTCCATGTTGTTGAGTCGAATCAATAATGAGGAAGAAAATTGATAGATCTGCAGAAAGATCGATAGATTACACTCGAAGGAATGAATTACAAACAACATCTATAGAGAGTAGGAATATTTAAGTATGGTGAAGGTGAATACTTATATGGAAGCTTACAACAAGTAGTTGTGGATTAATTCACTTCCGGACCACCCGATGAAAAGCCTTCCAAAAATTGTTTGTAAGAAATGGCCTCATTGATGCCAGGGTACACTGTGGCCCGCAGGGGAAAAATCCATCTTTGTTCTTTCTGTAATAAAATTTTGTTGAAGTCCCCCCCTCTGTCCCCCATATGAGCTCTATCGAGAGCCAGAAAAGAAACCTTCGGAAAAAGGCCCCTGTGTTGTTTGGTAACATGTCTTCCAAGAGGTAGTTCGTGGTTCATCGTGACAATATGTCGGTGTGCGCGTGTACGAAAATCATTAATAGTTTTACCGACATAGAACGCTGAGCACTCACAGAGGAGGAGATATACTACCCCCCTTGTGCTGCAGTTAGCGAAATGCCTGGGTCTATAAGAGTCACCGTTCGGTAGAACGGTCAAAAGGGTGTCAATAAAGTGGCAGAAATTACACCCGCCGCATTTGAATGTCCCAAATCTTAGGCAGGGATCTTTTTTGCCCCCAACTTTAAACTCACTACTTGTAAGGATGTCTTTTAGAGATCTTGCCCTTCTATAAGTAAAAGCAGGGTTCTCTGAAATAAAGGATCCTATAATGGGGTCTGAACGCAACAAATACCAATATTTCTGAGTTATCTTTTTGATTTTATTATGTTGTCTAGAATATCTTGTTATAATCCGAAGCAAATCGGTGTCTTGGTCTCTTTGTTTGGGGTTGTACAGTAAATCATGTCTATTCCTTGACAATGCTTTTTTGTAGGCCTTCTTAAGGCAGGAAGTGGAGTACCCACGGGTCCGCAATCTATCTCTAAGCAAGTCGGCCTCATATTTGAATGTTATATCATCTGTGCAATTCCTATGCAGCCATAAATACTGGCTGTATGGGATTGAATGAAGCAGAGGTTGAGGGTAGAAGCTCTCTCCATGTAGCAGGGAGTTGCCGGCAGTAGGTTTTCTATAGAGACTATTAGTGAGTAGGCCGTCTTCTCCCTTTTGGATACTGACATCCAAAAAGGTGATCTTTTTAGGGTCATGACACATAGTAAATCTAAGATTAAAGGCGTTGTCGTTAAGGGCCTGTAGGAAAGAGTCTAAATCCCTCGCAGGTCCATCCCACACAACAAAGATATCATCTATGTATCTGCACCAAAGGACCACGTGGCTCAGGAGAGAGGACAACGCTGTCGATTGGTGCAGATAAAGTTCCCACTCCCCCAGGTACAGATTGGCGTAGGATGGGGCACAACAAGTCCCCATCGCTACGCCCTGCACCTGGAGGTAGTGGGAACCATTAAACATGAAAAAATTGTGATTAAGCACAATATCCAATGCCTCCATCAGAAAGTTAATTTGTTTGCGTTCAAAGCGACTATTCTGTAGCAAAACCCATCTAATGCTGACCAGGCCTTTGTCATGTGGGATGGAGCTATAGAGGGCCTTGAATTAAATCGTGACCATAATTGCCATGGGAGGAATAATTAGCCCATCAATATTACGCAGAAAGTGCAAGGTGTCTTGCACATAACTGGGTAAATTAACAACTAAAGGACGTAACCATTGGTCAATCCATTTACTCAGATTTTCAGTGAGTGATCCATTGCTGGAAACAATGGGTCTACCAGTGGGGTGATGGAAGTTTTTATGTAATTTTGGTAAACAATAGAAGGTGGGGGTGCGGGGCCAGGGGGTACGGATGAATTCCCATTCATCTTTCGAGATGGTGCCAGAGGCAAAAGCTGAGTCTACCAATAGGTAGAACTTTTTCTGGAAGGAGTCAATTCTGGTGGCTGATATTGGATGCTACCATTCTGAATTATCAAGAATGGACATACACATTTCTACATAATATGTACTGCTTAGAATGATGACATTTCCTCCCTTGTCAGATGGTTTAATGACAATGGAGGAATTGTCGGACAAGGATTGAAGAGCCGCTCTTTCCTCCTGCGATATATTGTCACAGGGGTTGGGTTCAATTCTGAGTTTTTGAATTTCACCACAGGTGTTTTTGATAAATGCCAAAATATTGGAGTTAAGATTAAGTGCCGGGAATTTATTGGATTTCTTTTTCAAAGACATTGCAATTTCTTTGGGCGTAAGTGCGATCGATTCGCTCTAATAGTTTATCTAGCTCGGCCCGGTCAATTAACGCAGACGGGTCGTTCTCATCCATGAGTGCGAGCATCGCATCAATGGCTTCCAACTCTTGTGTAGCCAGAGAGTTGACAATATATCGCAGGAGGAAAGAGCGGCTCTTCAATCCTTGTCCGACAATTCCTCCATTGTCATTAAACCATCTGACAAGGGAGGAAATGTCATCATTCTAAGCAGTAC
>BLSH010009536.1:235027-258963 GCA_018402905.1 Glandirana rugosa | reverse complement strand
AAACAAACTAAGTTCAAACCAAACTGCACAAACAAACCGCTCAAAGTATTTAAAGTTCAAGCAAAGTCAAACCGAACATTCAAGCAAACAAACTATTGTAAACTAAGCAGATTGTACAAATTGTCCAGAGAACAAACAATTTCAGACTGTACAAGCTGTTCAGAGTTCAAACAAGTAAACTATTGATATACCTATCAGAGAGATCTTAGAGTGAAAGTACAGATGCTGAAGAGAAATATATCCACCATTTCATTGAATAGTTGAATCGCCATTTTGTAAGATTTATTCAACACGTGCTTATATGGACTGTCTGCTGCAAAACTGTCAGTGTTATACATGAAGAAAAGCTGAAGTTAATAAAGAAGTTATTTTTTAAGAGTTTGGTGTGCTCTTTAAACCTACTGCTTCCATAGAACGGCGCTAGAAGAATTAGAGAGTAACAGAGAGTCTTGTTTTGGACCAAAAAGGTCAAAAAAGTGAAATTCTTCTAATGCCACAGCGCGTAAGGCACTTCATAGTGCTGCGCCTGCCACAGGGGGGACTTCAACAAATTTTTATTACAGATAGAACAAAGATGGATTTTTCACCTGCGGGCCACAGTGTACCCTGGCCTCAATGAGGCCATTTCTTACAAACCATTTTTGGAAGGCTTTTCATCGGGTGGTCCGGAAGTGAATTAATCCATAGCTACTTGTTGTAAGCTTCCATATAAGTATCCACCTTCACCACACTTAAATATTCCTACTCTCTATAGATGTTGTTTGTAATTCATTCCTTCGAGTGTAATCTATCGATCTTTCTGCAGATCTATCAATTTTCTTCCTCATTATTGATTCGACTCAACAACATGGAGGTACGATTATTTTGGGAATGGTTTACTATCCTGCCAGGGTTCCCAGTGGTTTCAATGTAATCTTCAATGTAATTTTCAATTTTTATTTTTTTTATTTTTTTTTTACCACTTCAGGTTGGTATCCGTTTGCTGTTACATTCCATGTGTCATTTGACACTTGGTGTGCGGGTGGCTCTGTGATTTTTTGGTTACTCTCATTTTTATCCTTTTTTTTTGTTTCCGTTCATATTTATTGTCTGTATTTTTTTGCTTTAAACGGCATTCACTCTTTCCCCCCTCTCTTTTTTTGTCGGGCCCCTCTGCAGCCTTAGAGTGGTGTATTGTCACACTGCCATTAGAGTGCATTGTATTTCTGCGCTGCCATTATGTGCTGAGCGGTCGCTTAGCCCTGCGATCCAGGGTTCCGTGTGTGTCCTCATTCCTTCAAACCGGATGTTCGGCTTTGTGCCGCATTCCGTTTCTGACGCCTTTACGTCATTTCCTGGACGGAAACTACGGGAGTGTTCCTCTGCAGACAGCAGCGACACACCCCCATGTTTTCCCGGATTCCTTGTCCGCCCTTCTGACAGCGTCGGCTGTAGTGGGTGGAGATCCTCCTTTTATATTTTCTAATTGGCTTTTTTGGGCTGATTGCTGGGATACCTCTCTGATCCTTTATCCTTACACCCGCCCTTCTGATTGAGTCAGGTGTGGTGGGCAGAGCAACTCCTCCTGCTGCTTAATTGACTCCTCTCCAAGTAATTTAAAAGGTGCTTGTAGTACTGGCCATTCATCCGGGACTGAACGTCCAGATGGTGTGGAGGATTAGTATGGACACACTTACATTGCACCTAAGGTAGGTCTTTGGCACCCATCCTGACAAACCCCATTATGAGCCTTCTTTATCCCTTTGCTCCTTTTTCTCTTTAGACACCTGGTGCTGTACCTTATATTTGAATTGGCTTAGACAATAGCACCTTGGTCCCTAGGTGCCCCTTTCTCTGGGGCTACCATATGCGAACATTCAGTATTTGATTTCTCCCTGGCCACCCTTTGATGCAGGTAATTTGCTTGTATTATGCAAAAATCAATGTATTACTTTGCAGCCCTGGTGGGCTGTTTAAAACGCGGCTTGCAGGGCATTTCCCGATTATGTTTTTTATACTCTTTTTTGTTTTAGATCGTGTTGCTTATATTAGTGAAATCCCCTTTTGGGGTTCAATTACACCACCCTTATACCTTGGATGGTCTGACATTGATCCAAATTCATCATCCCCATACCTTGGAGCGCCTCTATCCCTGCTATATCTTTCATTGGTATGTATACTGGTTTCTATTGCAGCAAACTAATTGTTATAGACACCTGTCTCTAGCAAAGCAATGCAATACCACCCCTCTTATTTCCTTGATTCAGGAACCTTCATAGCCACTGCTTGGGCAATTGGCTCTGCTCTTGATAAATCCTGTCTTCTTTTTGGTAAATCTTTGTCCTTTATTTTTTTTTCTCCTCTAATTTTGTATTATTTCTCAAAAGTTATTACAGACATCTCGAATACAGTATTGAGTGGATGTCTCCCGACTACTATACTATAATTATGAAGTATCTGGTTCCGGGTCAGTATCCCATTCCAAAATGATCTCTGTGACAATTGATGATGCTCTGATGTACATATTTGTGTTTATTTTGTTTTGTTCTTTTTCCTGTTATGTAGATGATTTTCGTGCTTTTAACTTATGACCACCTACCCCTGAGGAAGATATTTACCACCTTAACATCGAAACGCGTTGGGTCCTGTTCTGCCCCCTGTGTGAGGCAGTCCAGTGGTCTTTTAATGTCACTGTCATCATTTTTTGTCTGATTAGGCAGTGGGTGCAATCCAGGTTTTCATCTGGCTTGTTCCCTCTTGCTATCCTTGTATTGTGTCCATTTCTGGCTTTTAATTCTGGCTTTAATTCTGTGATATGTTTTTGTTGTTTTTTTTAATTATACTAATAAATATTCTTCATTTTAATATATTCTCTCTTTCTGAATGAGTTGGTCTTCCCAATTGAAAGTCCCATCTAGGGGGTTTGTTTCTTGTTTTTCAACAGCAGGGATGGGGAAAGTTCAACTCACACCTTAATCATTGTGATTACTATATTGGATTGCCCAAGAAATTCCTCTTTTCTGTGAGGAAAATAGGCGTTTCCAGTATTCGCACGCGCCTGTGCAAGCCAATGGTGCCAAACAGCCTATTTAGCCAGACAGCACCCTGCAGCAGATGCTGTCCATTCTATAGCGTTTGTGCTAGTTATTGAGCAACCTGTAACCTGATTATCTGTTCCTGTGACCCGGCCTGTCCTGACCTAGTTTGATCTCTGCCTGCACTGACCCCCAGCTTGCCTACAATCACTCTTATGCCTGATCCTTGTGTACCTTTGCTGCCAGCCTGTTGACGACCTTGCCTGCACCCAACCATCCACTTGCCTGCTCCTCCTGTACCGCACTGCCAGCCTGTGACTGACCTGGCCTGTCTGACTATTGTTCTGTGTGCACGAGTGCTTTCACGGACCTTCTACTGCAGCCGGTGACCCAGTCCGACCCTTGTGCCATCCTGCACTCCCGAGCAACCTGTCTGCTCTACCAGGGGCTCCCGAATCAGGATTGTAAGAGAGGTTGCCTACTGCATAAGTCAGACTCCATCATCAGGTACGTGACAGTAATGGGCAGCCATATCCGAGTCTGCGCTGAGGCCCTCTCTTACGAGTGAACTGTATGAGCACTTGTCCGGCCTTACTAAGGCTGTGAACGACCTGCAAGATGACTATCTCCTGCTGGAAGGCCGAGTCCGGGAATTCTCTGTACCCCCTGTATCCGGTCTGGTCCAACCCCATCTGCACACCATCATCCCCGCACCACTCGAGCCCAAGGTACCATTGCTCGAACGGTTCACGGGGCGTTTCGCATATCCTGAGAACTCTTTTCTGCTCTCCAATCCCGCACCTTTTCCAAAGAGGGCACTAAAGTGGGACTGGTCATTTCCCTCCTCTGGGATGAGCCCCAGGCCTGGACTCACTGGCACTTGAACAGAAAGCCCCAGAAACCACAGACCACCTTTCTTCCTGGCAATGGCTCGGCTATATGAGGGCCCACACCAAGCCGCTCCTGTGGAAGTTGCGCTCCATGCACTCCAACAAGGTAATCGTACTGCGGAGGACTATGTGTCGGAGTTCCAGCACTGGAGCTCTGACACCGCATGACGCGGCCCTCCGGTTCCAGTTTCGGCTGGGCCTTTCCGAGACACTCAAGGACGAGTTGGCTTGTGTGGGCGTACCTTTAGCCCTGAACACCCTGATTGATCTGGCCATCCAGGTCGACCGCCGCCTACGGGAACGTTGTACTGAGAGGACGACCAACCCCCACGTACTCCTTCTCTCCCAAGAACCACTCTGCACCTTGGCTGGTCGGGCCCCGGTGCCCGATCCTCCCTCCCGAAGAAAGGTAAAGACACCCGTCCTATGGCTTGTGTTTTTACTGTGGGGGTTCTGCACATTCGGTGCAGACCTGCTCTGCCAAGCGGGGTAAGGGTTCCCCTCTGACACAAGGGGAGATACTATCCCTACCTGACCCTAAGATGCACCTGGCTCTCTCCATTACTCTGCAGCTACCCAGTGGGGACATCCCAGTCCTGGCAATTATAGACTCAGGACCTGCAGCTGCTTTGTGGACCTGAAGTTCGCAGCCCAGCACCAGATTCCCCTCAGGCCCAAGGCCCATCAGATGACTATATGCCTGGCCGATAGGTCCGCTATCAAATCGGGCTCTGTCACCTATGAGACAGTTCCTCTCCTGACCCAGACATCTGATGGACACTCTGAACTCTTACTACTGGACGCCATTGCATCCCCTATGTTCCTAAGTCCTTAAGACCCTGTATTGACTACAGGGATCTTAACACGATTATGGTCAAGAACTGATACCCATTGCCTCTGGTCCCAGAGCTATTTCAGAGGCTCGGCTCAGCCACCGTCTTCTCCAAACTTGACCTCTGAGGGGCCTATAATCTTATCCGGATTAGGGAAGGGGGCGAGTGGAAAACGGCTTTCCGAACCTGGTTCGGCCATTATGAATATTTGGTGATGCCGTTTGGACTGTGTAATGCCCCAGCCTCATTCCAGCATTTAGTTAATGATATTTTCCGGGACTTCCTTGATCTGTTCGTGGTGGTGTACCTGGACGATATTCTCATATTTTCCCCTTCCCTGGAAGAGCACAGTAACCACGTTAAAAGCGTGCTGAGTTGTCTTCGCCAACATGGCCTTTATGCAAAGGCAGAGAAGTGCGCATTCGAATGCTCCAGCATTTCATTCTTGGGCTTCATCCTCTCTGTCTCGGGCATCACCATGGACCCCCAGAAGGTCTCAGTCATAGTGGACTGGCCAGCACCAACCGACAAGAAAGCGTTGCAATGCTTTATCGGCTTCGCAAATTTCTATTGGAAATTTGTCAAGGGCTTCTTTGCAGTCATCGCCCCCATTACCCAGCTGACAAAGCAAAATACCCATTTCCTCTGGACATCTGAAGCCCAAACAGCCTTCCAGTGGCTCAAGGAGCTCGTCACCTCTGCTCCAGTCTTGAAACACCCGGACCCTGCCCTGCCTTACATACTGGAGGTAGATGCCTCCGAGACTGCTGTGGGAGCTTTACTATCTCAGCGACAGGGGCCTAAAGCCGCAATTCACCCTATTGCCTTCTTCTCTCAGAAGGGAATGGTGGTATCTATTGGAAGGAGCCTCGCACCCAGTTTTAGTTTTTACTGATCATAAAAACTTAGAATACCTGCGCACCGTCAAGACACTCAAGCTCCGTCAAGCCCGCTGGGCCCTCTTTTTCTCACAATTCCATCTCCATATCACCTACAGGCCCGGATCAAAAAAAAATGTCAAACCCGATGCCCTTCTCCACCTGATATGATCCTTCCTGCTCGGAATTTCCTGTTAACCCAAGAGGATCTCTTATCCTGGATCAGGTGATCCCATGCGAGGTCCTCTTCCCCACCAGATCCTAAGCTGACTCTGCATGACGGGCTGTGGTGGTACGGTATGAAGATTTTTGTCCCGGAAGACCAACATCTGGCAGTCCTAGAGCTTTGCCATGACCACAAATTGGCGGGACATTTTGGTGGTTGCAAGACTACAGACTTGCTCTCACATTCCTTTTGGTGGCCGCTAGCTGACAAAGATTGTCGAGAATATGTTAAAGCCTGTCCCACCTGTGCTCGCAAGGTCAACAGAACCAAGGGGTGGGGGCTACTGAATCCGCTCCCTATTCCTGAACGCCCGTGGTCACATATTTCCATGGACTTCATAGTGGAACTGCCCCCATCTGCAGGTTTCTCTACCATCTTTGTAGTGTTTGACCGCCAGTTGCGTACCTAGTAGTGGAGTCTGCAATAGCCGAGGACAGCCTCTCTTACAATTCTGACTCAGGAACCCCTGATATGGTGAACAGAGGTTTCAAGAGTGCAGAATGGCACGAGTTCTTGACAGGAACACAGGTGCTATGGTCACAGGCAGGGCTGGAGATGCAGCTAGATGGAGCAGTGGAGGAACTCCGGGAAACAGCTGACGATAGCCCCGTCCGGCTAGACCAAGCAGGTGATGCTGGATGAGAAGGCCAGAGACAGACTGGATCAAACAGCAGGCAGGTGGATCAGGAACCGAGGAGCAGGCAGAAGGATGGTCAGACACAAGCCGGGTCGGCAATGGGCTGGCAGCGTGGTACCAAGGAGCAGGCAAAAGGATCGTCAAGGAAGGCCAAAGGTCAGGGCAGGCGGATAGCAGCAGTTTCAGGATCAAGCCGGTAGATCAGAAGAATAGGTTAAGCAGGAAGACGGGTAACAGGAATCACAGGAACGTTGTAGACCAAACGGCATTGATCCCATGTCATTGCCTGGTTTAAATAGCCCCTTTGGTGTCAAGAATGGTTACGAACGGGAATGCACACCTCCCAGTCGCGCATGCGCACAAACGTTTGTGCCGTCCGTTCGTTCATGCGTGCGCCTGCGCACCGTGTTCCTTCTTATGGATACATGAGTTCTCCGTCTTCCCTGACATTGCCCACCCTCAATGGGCAGCCTCTGGATGCCCAATCGGGCAAACCTTTCAGGGTGGGATCTTTGGAAAGTGTGTATCAGTCTTGGGGCATGAATATTGGCTTTGGGTTCCCTAGAGTTCTCCTCTGGACCATACCCTTTCCATTTAACGAGATATTGCACCTGGTTACCCCTTCTCCTGCAGTCCATGATGGCTTCGACTTCAAATTCTTCTTCCCCATCAACAATTACAGGTTCGGGTGACCCGGTGCTTTGTCCCGGAAAGGGGTTAGAGGTAGCAGGTTTTAATTTTAAAAACCAGATGAATGCGTAAAAAGAGTCCGGTAATTCTAGTTTATAAGCCACACTGTTACCCCTTTTCTTTAAAGGAAATGGGCCTATGAACTTGGGTCCTAATTTATTTGATGGGCAGGCCAACTTCAGGTTCGCAGTGGATAACCAGACCTGTTCCCCTGGCTCCAAGACCAGTTCTCCACGTCTTTTCCTGTCAAATTCTTTCTTGCAGCACTCCTGGGATTTGGCCATCATCTCCTGTAGCAACTTGTTGTTAGTACTGAAAAAATCCATTGTCTCCTGTACGGCTGGTACTGCACTTTCGGGGATGGAGCTGGACAGAAAAGATGGGTGAAACCCGTAGTTCGCAAAGAACGGGGACTGTTTGAAGGTGGAATGTGCAGAATTATAGTAAGTGAATTCAGCCATGGGCAACAATGACACCCAGTCATCCTGGGAAAAGGACGAAAAACATCTCAGGTATTGTTCCAATGTCTGATTAGTTCTTTCAGTCTGTCCATTGGTCTGTGGGTGATAAGCTGAAGAAAGCAAAAGTTAAATTTTTAAGGCCCCACACAAAGCTTTCCAGAATTTGGAGGTGAATTGCACCCCTCTGTCAGACACAATGTTGGTTGTTAGCCCATGGAGCCTTACAATTTCCTTGATGAAAGCTTTAGCGGTTCCCGGGGCAGAAGGTGTGCCTCTCATTGGCACGAAGTGGGCCATCTTAGTCAGTCTGTCCACTATCACAAAAATGTCTGAAAATCCTCTCAATGGGGGTAACTCAGCAATAAAATCTATAGAAATCATCTTCCACGGTCTTTCCGGAATTGGGAGTGGTCTCAATAGCCCCCAAGCCTTGTTCTTGCTGCCCTTATTTTGAGCACAGGTGGTACAAGACTCCATATAACGATTGCAATCATCCTCCACTCACGGCCACCAAAATGTGCGCTGGAGTAGTTCATAGGTCTTTTAGACACCTAAGTGCCCCGCCAGTTCATGATCATGACAAAAGTCCCAACACTGTGGTACGCACATCTTCAGGTACAAAGATCTGGTTGTCATGCCACAGTAATCCCTCTCTTAACTGGAGATTGCTTTCAGAAGGAACACTGTATCCCACAGATGTATGCTTAATCTGTGACAGCAGATCTTCCTGGAGCAACAAGAAATTCCCGGAGGGCAGAATGGTGTCGGAAGAAGATGGGTTCCCCAATTCGTTGTACATACGTGAAAGCGCATCTGGCTTCATATTCTTAGATCCCGGCCTGTATCTTATATGGAAGGAAAATCTGGAGAAGGATAGAGCCCATCTGGCCTGGCGTGGTTTCAGAATAGGTGCAGATGTAAACAGATTTTTTAAGGGTTTCAAAAGCTGACTGCGCTTCTGCGGACCAGTGGAACTGGATGCCTTGCTTGGTTAACTGAGTGATGGGAGAACTAATAGCTGAAAATCCTTTGATGAACTTTCGATAAAAGTTGGCGAATCCAACAAAACTTTGGATCCCTTTCTTGTCACTGGGTGTGGACCAAACCAAGATGGCTGAAACTTTCTGAGGATCCATCTTGATGCCTCTGACAGAAATAATCAGTCCCAAAAATTGAATGCTCTGTTGTTCAAAGGTAAATTTCTCAGGCTTGAGACATGTTGGCGATGTTCCTCCAAAGATGGTGAAAAAATCAAGATATCATCCAGGTAAGTTATGACAAAAAGATCTAGATAGTCTCTGAAGATATCGTTTACAAAATGCTGGAATGTAGCAGGTGCGTTACAGAGTCCGAATGGCATCACTAAGTATTCATAATGTCCAAAACAAGATTATATGCCCTTCGGAGATCCAGTTTGGTAAAGATGACTGCTGTCCCAAGTCTCTGGAATAGTTTGGGTACCAATGGAAGAGGATAGCGGTTCTTGACCATGATCTTGTTTAGCTCTCTGTAGTCAATGCAGGGCAGTAAGGAGTGATCCTTCTTTTCCACAAAGAAGATGCCCGCGCCCACGGGAGAAGTGGAAGGGTGAATGAACCCCCTCTCTAAATTCTCATCCAGATAGGTCTTAAGGGCACCCAGTTCAAGTTCAGACAGGGGGAAAATTCTCCCAAAAGGGACTTCGGTTCCTGGAAGTTCAATGGGGCAATCGTAAGGCTGATGGGGCGGAAGGGTCTCTGCCCCTTTCTTGCTGAAAATGTCCATGAAAGCATGGTACACCTTTGGCACAGATTAGCGGGTTTCTAAGTCAACATCAGAGTCCAAGCAAAGTAAGGTAGGAGGAGGACTTAAGTTTTCTTGCAAACAATGCTGGGAACAGTAGGCCGACTGAAACTGGACTTCCCCTTTGGCCCAATCGATGAGTGGATTGCGTGCCTGTAGCCAGGGCATACCCAGAATGACTGGAAACAATGGGGATGCTATGGCGTCAAGGCGCAAGAGTTCATGGTGGGTGTTGGTGATGGTGGCAGGCAGCGGGACTGTTTCATGAGTGACCAGTCCAGACTTAATAGTTGACCCATCCGCTAGGTGAACAGTCATTCCTTGGGCTTTAGGCTGAAGTGGAATCTGGTGCTGGGTGGCGAAGGACAAGTCTATGAAGCAGCTGCAGGCCCCCGGAATCAATAATGGTGGAGGGGGGGCGTGGCCGGACAGGGCATGTAAAGAGACGTACTTCACGGAGCTCCCGCAGCTGATCCTGCAACGATCCGTTCCTCGGCGGCGATCCGGCCTGAATCCTGGCACTATACTCCGCATTGACCTCCTCACAACCCCCGGACACCTGGGCGGACGTCCTGAAACTCGGGATGACACGGAGAGGCAAGGAAGGAGCGGCGGCCTCGGCGTTCCAAGATGGCACCGACACCTTATAGCCACAGCCACAACATGCTCAGAGGAACTCACAGCATGTGAAAGAGCAGGGGGGTAAGTCGCAAAAATCACCCAAGGCTAAAGAACAACCTAAGGACATGCTATACTACACTCAGAAACTGACAGGCTCGGCGGGATCTTCAGCCGCAGGGCTGATCGAGCATTCTGTTCGTTCGGAGCATGAAGGCCTTGACACGATGGATGACACTCTACCATTAGAGACTCTCCCAGACACGATTCCAGACCCATTTGAAAGTTCAGTGGAAGACACCTCTCAACCGACGCTGACAGAAATCCTACAGGTGGTGCACAAATGTACAGCGACGGTGGAGGGCCTCAAAGAGCGCCTGGGAGGGCTCCAGGAATCGGTATCATTGATCCGTCAAGACATACAAAAAATCAGGGAAAGGACCACCGCGGTAGAGGGCCGTGTGAGTGAGATGGAGGATCTGATTCCCCCTTGGCTAGAGACATTAGATCGGCGGTGCAGCAAGTGGCTAACAACAAAACAGATGATATCGAAAATTGTTTGAGAAGTAATAACGTTCGTATTGTGGGACTCCCTGAGAAAGTGGAGGGGAGGGACCCCACAGCATTTGTAGAGCAGTGGCTGCAAGAAGTGTTTGGGAAAGAGGCCTTTACAGCATTATACGCGGTGGAAAGGGCACATTGCACCCCACCCCGCCCACTTCCGCCTGGAAATCCTCCTAGATCTTTGCTGGCCAAACTCCTGAACTATAAAGACCGGGAGATAGTGCTCCGGTTGACCAGGGAAAGGGGCACCATCAAATACCAGGGTACTAAGATCTCCTTTTACCCGGATTTCTCTGCGGAGGTCCAGCGAAAAAGATCTAAATTTGCAGAGGTCAAGAAAAGGCTGCAGAAGCTTCAATTAACCTATGCCATGCTATACCCGGCTAAACTGAGGGTCGTAGTCAATGGTCAAGCTGCGTTTTTTGAAACTGCTGCTGAGGCCACTGCCTGGCTTGACAGAAATGAACCAGATTTAAGAAGGCGCAACCTTGCCGTGGAGGAGGACTAACCCGTTAATCTACTATCATTTGTGACAGACTTTCCCTCCTTCCCCCCCTAGAGGGGAGAGGGGGACATAGGACACTTGCATAGAACCAGGTATGTGATTCTACTCATCTCTTGTGCCGAGGCCTAGACCTTATTCAACTCTACTATGACGCTCATCGTATTGCAAACAAATCATACCCCCTTCATTGAAGAGAATGAGGAGGCACAATGTTTGGCTGACCCTGAAGGAAAGCCTGGTTGTTAGGGTACTTTCACCTGGTTCTCTGTGCCCGGGTGGCACTGGCACACCTTCAGTTGCGCATTCAATTTTTGCATCCGAACTGTTACCAGTATCCAGTACAACTGTCCCTTTGGTTTACTCCATGTCAAAGTGACTGTTATTCCTTTTATTGGCAAAGCTCCCCCCCCATTCCGACTTCTGCAGGCTGAACACCTGCAGAAGGCCCTCTGGGGCCGAATTCCTTCTACCTCTCCAAGATGCCTCCCATTCCGTTGATTTCCTGGAATCTTAGGGGAGTGCATGACCCACTGAAGCATACCATGATCTCGGGCTGCCTGCGGCAGTTTCACCCGGCCATAGTCGGGTTACAGGAAACCCACCTTACTCCAGAAACTGTTTGCTGTATGAACTATTCATGCGTTGGTAAGAGTTACCATTCAACACACACCTCCTTTTCCAGGCGGAGTGAGTGTTTTCATTCATAAGGCACTAGCATATCAGGAACTGGACTCAATGGTAGATGTGTCAGGGAGATTTGTATTTCTTCATTGTAAACTGTTTAATGTCACAATGATAATGGCTTATGTTTATATACCGCCACCGTTTTCAAGGGAAGTGCTTCAGCTACTATTGTCATACTTGACACTGAGGCCTGACCTTCCGGTGCTAATTATGGGCGATTACAATGGGTATTTGGATCCACGACTGGATCGACACCCGCCCGCCTCTCCGCCGACCGGAGCCAGGGGTACGGCCCTGGGGCACTTGCTGGTGGAGATGGGGTGGGTAGATATATGGCGACTGCGCCACCCATGTGTAAAGCAGTTTTAATGTTTTTCCAAGACACATGGATCCCTGTCAAGAATTGATCTTTGTGTAGGTTCTATACAAGCCATTCCACTGGTTCAAAAAATTGAGTATTATCCTAGAGGGGTGTCGGACCACTCGCCAATGGCGGTGTGGCTAGCTGTCCAGCCTGATTCTAATCTGCCTAGAGCCCCATGGAAACTAAATGCCTTTTGGCTCAAATTATTCCCATCTCGGGATCGTATAGCTGACCAAATTCAACAATTCTTTTCCTGTCATAGACAGCATCCCAACCTGATACAACGGTGGGAGGCCTTTAAGGCATACCTTAGGGGGGTATTCATATCGGAAATTCAAATGGTAAAATCTAATACGACAGCTCTGCTTTCACAAATGGAAGACCGGGTTGGGCAGCTGGAACTGGCATATATATCTGACTCGAAAGAGTCCGCGAGGGAGGCGTGGATGGCGGCCCAGGATGCTCTGGATCGCTTGAGAGCCTCCGCTGCGGAACGCAAGCTTTTTTTCACAGAGAGAGAGAAAACAGGTCGCCTGTTGGCTAAAATAGCTAGGGCGCAGCAGCAGTCCCCAGTGATAGGAGCTATACGCTCACAAGCCGGGCGAGTTGTTAACGAGCCAGAGCAAATTGTTTCAGAACTATCTTCTTTTTATGCTGACTTATATAGGGCAAGGGATGATTATTCAAATCAAGCTCTTGAAACTTACCTGGCCAATATTACCCTACCATCCCTGTCCAGTAGTGACTCTAAAAATCTAGAAGCCCTTCTTACCCTGGAGGAGTTGCAGGAGGCGGCCCGTTCCTTCCTGACTTGTAAGGCACCTGGGGATGATGGTATTCCGATAGAGGTATATACGATGTATGGAGAGGAGATATTACCTAGACTATTAGAGGTCCTCAATGCCTCAGAGGAGGTCAGTAGCTTGCCGGAGTCAATGATGCGGGCAAGCGTGGTTCTCTTACTCAAGCCCGGCAAGGATCCGCTAGACCCTAGCTCCTATAGGCCAATTTCATTACTTCAGTGTGATGTGTAACTCCTTGCCAAAATACTAGCTAATAGGGTGAATAAATACATAACTTCCATCATCCACCCAGATCAAGCAGGCTTTATGCCTCAAAAATTCACAGCCACGAATCTCAGAAGGCTTTTTTTGAATATGCAATCTCAGGCAGACAATAT
Source organism: Glandirana rugosa (assembly GCA_018402905.1). NCBI lineage: Eukaryota > Metazoa > Chordata > Amphibia > Anura > Ranidae > Glandirana > Glandirana rugosa. The sequence goes on along the minus strand of BLSH010009536.1, from coordinate 245,637 downwards.
GGGACATCGTGCCCTGTTGTCGCTTGACACCAACAAGGCGTTTGATATCGTCAACTGGAGATACCTATGGACTGTGCTCTCTAAATTTGGTTTCGGCCCCCGCTTTATAGCATGGGTCAGGCTTCTATACTGCTCCCCGAAAGCTGCCATCAGGGTGTCAGATAGGATGTCGAGGGCGTTTGCGTTGGGCAGGGGAACCAGACAGGGCTGCCCACTGTCTGCCCTGCTCTTCGCGATAGCGATTGAACCACTTGCGGCCCTGATACGTGAAAATCCGCGTTTCGTGGGTTTTAGGTATGGAGAGAGGCAAGAGAAAATTATGCTTTATGCCGATGACATGTTGCTGCTATTGGGGGACACAGCCTCTTCCCTAGCCGAGGTGATGTCAGTCATCTCGGAGTTTGGGAAATATTCGGGGCTTACCATAAACTGGACAAAGTCAGCTTTGATGAGGCTGGATGGCAGCCCGGAGGAGCCAGCGATTATTTCATGCCCTGTTCCCATTGTTTCTTCTTTTAAATACTTGGGTATTCTGGTTACCCCTAAGATAAGGGTTATGGTAAATCTAACATTAACCCTTTGCTGTCAAGGTTTTCGAGACAAAATAAATACGTGGAATAAACTTATCACTCGCGGGTAAGACTAACCTGATTAAAATGATACCAATGCCACAGTTACTGTATATGTTGCATAACTCCCCAACTGTGATCCCATTGAAAACGTTCTGGGTGGTTAATACCCTCTTCCGTCAGTTACTGTGGGGCAAAAATGCCCCGAGGATTAAGCTGGAGCAGTTGCAGCGTCCCAGGGACGGGGGAGGCTTAGCACTCCCCAATCCCTTGTTATACTATATTGCGGCTCAGCTGCAGCAGCTGTTGGGGTCTACGGGCTCGTACCCACTGGGGTCGGCAAATCGTCTCTTATTGAGGGGAGCCGGAAAGGGTGATGTTATAGAGGGCCTGGAAGCCCAGAGTTTTCAAAAGCCCAACAGGCTAATGCCTACTTATGGCCTTATTCAGAAGGTATGGAATAAATGCAGGCAGTTACAACAGGTGCAGGGATTCACTTCCTACAGCCCGATCTGGCATAATAAAATGTACCCGGAGCTGGCCAAACTAGACCAGGGCCCTAGGTGGCGGCAATACGGGGTGACCCGCTTAAGCCACATATTCGAACAGGGAAAGCTGCTCCCTTTTGTGACACTACAGGCTAAATACTCCATTCCAAATTCAATGCAGTTCCAGTATTCCCAGCTGCGGCATGCGCTGAGGGCCCAGGGGGACGAGGGAGGCCGGGCACACTCTCCAGCCCCTGTGTTCCACCTGCTGTGTAGTAGTGGTGACACTAAGGGATTTATTTCTCGGTGCTACTCCTTACTGCTCGAGGATTACTTAACCGTTTGCTGACCGCTGGTCAGCAATTCACGGCGACAGAGTGGCTCTGTAAGGCGGATCGCTGTCATGCGACGGCGGCCGCGAGATCGAGCCCAGTGAGCGCGCGCGCGGCTCCGGACGCACGCCCGCACGCTCACTGTGTCCGGGGAGGGCCAGGGAGCGGGTGCGGTGGATTCGATCTCTGCCGGCCACCCGCGATGCCCCCGCCCCCGGAGTGAAAGAACGGAGGTCCGTGTAAGTAAACACGGACCTCCGTTCTGTGAGGGGGGAAGGGCTGTGATCACAGCCTTCCACTACATGGAGGCTGTGATCACTTCCCTTCCCCAGCTAGGGCAGTCCCCCCACAGTAAGAACACGCCCAGGGAACACAGTTAACCCTTAGAGCGCCCCCTGCAGGTTAACCCCTTCACTGCCAGTGGCATTTACACAGTAATCAGTGCATTTTTATAGCACTGATCGCTGTATAAATGCCAATGGTCCCAAAAAAGTGTCAAAATGTTCTGACATTTCTGCTGAAATATCGCAGTACCGCTAAAAATCGCAGATCGCCGCCATTACTAGTAAAAAATAAAAAAAAATAAAAACCCCAGAAATTAATTGTCATCATCCGTAAACGCGACCACTTTTGCGCAAACCAATCAATAAACGCCGATTGCGATTTTTTTTATCACAAATATGAGGAAGAATATAAATCGGCCAAAACCGATGAAAAAAATTTTTTTTTATATTTTTTTTTTTGGATTTGTATTTTAGCAAAAAGTAAGAAATTTGGGTTTTTTTGCAAAATTGTCGCTCTTCTTTTGTTTATAGCGGCGATCAGAAATGACGCAGCAGTGATCAAATACCACCAAAAGAAAGCTCTATTTATGGGAAAAAAAGGACGCAAATTTCGTTTGGGTACAACGTCGCACGACCGCGCAATTTTCAGTTAAAGTGACGCAGTGCCGAATCGCAAAAAGGGCTCCGGTCCTAAAGCTGGAAATCCTTATGGTCCTTAAGTGGTTAAAGGCCCAACCCATTGGGGCACTTGCTCATTGGGAGGCAGACGTCGGTCCACTGACTGGAGAGCAGTGGGAGGAGGCACTCCTCTCCGTCTCCATGAGCTCTTTAAACATATCTCAGAGGATTTCCCAATTGTATATTCTATTAAGGGCTCATTATACACCGATCAAATTACATAGGATGGGCAAACTAACAGACCCAACCTGTGGAAAATGCAGGCGGGAGCCGGGAGACCTCATTCATTTGCTGTGGAGATGCCTGAAGCTCCATAGATACTTTCAGACTAATGTCACGCTTGCCCCAGCTGGTTGCCTCCTAGGCATTCTTGAGGAGGAGGTCACAGAGGGGGGGATGAGAGAGGCTATTTCCAGGGCTCTGTTTCAGGCCAGGAAGGTGATTCTGCTGGGGTGGAAGACGTCTACTCCTCCCAGCACTTCCACCTGGGTGGCACACATGGGTAATACTCTAATAATGGAGAAATACATTTACCAACACAGAGGCAATGAGAGGAAATTCGAGAAGCTTTTGGCGCCATGGCTGGACACACCGGGCTTGAGTCCTGAAGAACTAGTGATGACAAGGCTGCTGCAGGGTCCTATGTAGCGCTCTTTGACTGGGCCCACCGAATGATTTAAATACTGGAAAAGAGGGGAGCCCAGGGCTGCGAAGCTAGCTTGGGTTCCCAGGATATGGGAGGTAACCAAGTGGGGAAATGCTTCTTTCATTGGGAACAAAAACGAAATGGGAAAAGATACAAGCCATAACTGGGTGGGGGAGGCTCATGGTCTACTGAATGTCAAATGTGTACGACTGCTACGTTGACTCTATTTTTGACCTCTTTCAAAATGGAATAATGGAATTGCTTTTTTTTTATTCTTTTCTGTGTACTGGATCTGATTGCATTTTTCAATAAAACCTTCTTTGATTCAAAAAAAAAAATAATGGCGGAGACCAGGATGCTCCTGCCTGGAAGCTGGAATGAGTACAGAAATCTGAGCAGGGTTGCCGGAGCAAGCAGGCACAGGATCAGATGCAACGGTCAGACACTTATGCAGCTTTGCAGGACAGGTCCTCACATAATGTCCTGAGGCACCGCAGTACATGCAGAGGTTGCTCAACCAACGTCGCTGGCGTTCCTCAGCCGTAAGAGAAGGACGGAGCAGACCCAGTTGCATGGGTTCCGAGGTGTCAGGTGGAGAAGCAGCCAAGGATGGCAAAGCTGGACTGGAGAAACCAGGACCCCGAGGCAACATCCAAGTGAGATGAGATGGACCCGCCCGACGTTCAGCCCTTCGTTCCCTCAGACGTCAATCGATCTGAATTGATAGCTTAATCAGAGCGTCTGAGGGACCACTACCCGTTCCAGTTAATCTTTAAGAGGCTCGGAGAGGCCTAAATGAAATTGGTAACACAGAGCGGCATTGTTCCATACAACATACACTCCTGCGCCCTTGCTGGAGTGTATGCAATGCGGCTTCTGATGTTGCGGACTGGTGCGGGTCCTCGTATAGTTGATACATGGCTTGAAAAAAGGATGTCAGATCCCCCAGAGATGCTGCCTTTTGTTCTAGGAGCCGGTGAGCCCAAGACTGTGTTTCCCCTTGTAGAAGAGAGATTACAAATCCAACCTTGGTTGCTTCCAGTGAGAATGTGTGGGGCTGCAACGCGAAGTACAGTTCACATGCTTTGCGGAAGGAGCGAAATTTGCTGCGTTCTCCGGCAAACTTGTCAGGTGTCGGAACTCTGGGTTCTGGAGGCAGCATAACCACCGTAGGTGAAGCAGCTGGGCTGGCAGATGCCACGGGGTGACTGGTGCTGGATGAAGATGGAGAGGAAAGTTCCTGGACACGTTCTTCCGGTGGTAGCCATCTTGAAGATCTTTAACAGCCTGCGTAAGACCAGCCAGATGTCGGCAAAGTTCATCCATGGGAGAGGGCCCTGGTGCAGACTCGGACATGGCCGTTTGGTACTGTCATGTACCTGGTAGTGGAGTCTGCAATAGCCGAAGACAGCCTCTCTTACAATCCTGACTCAGGAACCCCTGATATGGTGAACAGAGGGTTCAAGAGTGCAGAATGGCATGAGTGCTTGACAGGAACATACGTGCGATGGTCACAGGCAGGGCTGGAGATGCAGCTAGCTGGAGCAGTGGAGGAACTCCGGGAAACAGCTGACGATAGCCCCGCCTGGCTAGACCAAGCAGGTGATGCTGGATGAGAATGCCAGAGACAGACTGGATCAGACAGCAGGCAGGCGGATCAGGAACCGAGGAGCAGGAAGAAAGATGGTCAGACACAAGCCAGGTCGGCAACGGGCTGGCAGCATGGTACCAAGGAGTAGGCAAAAGGATCGTCAAAGAAGGCCAAAGGTCAGGGCAGGCGGATAGTCAGGATCAAACCGGTAGATCAGAAGAACAGGTTCAGCAGGAAGGCGGGTAACAGGAATCACAGGAACGTTGTAGACCAAATGATATTGATTCCATGTCATTGCCTGGTTTAAATAGCCCTTTTAGCGTCAAGAACGGTTACGAACGGGAATGCGCACCTCCCGGTCGCACGTGCGCACGAACGTTCATGCCGTCCGTTCGTTCGTGCACACGCCTGCGCACTGTGTTCCTTATTATGGATACACGAGTTCTCCATCTTTCCTGACACCGCCTCGCTAAGATGGCACATTTCATTCCCATGAAGGGCACGCCTACTGCAACCCAAACTGCAGAAACCTTCATCAGAGAAATTGTCCATCTCCACAGAATTCCAGCCAACATCGTATCTGATTGGGGAGTGCAGTTTATGTCTAGGGTCTGGAAAGCCCTATGCTCATTGTTGGGAGTGGAATTGGCATTCTCCTCTGCTTACCACCTACAAACCAACGGCCAGATGGAGAGAACGAACTAGACCCTGGAGCAGTACCTCAGGTGCTATTTTTCGGTCTCCCAGGACGATTGGGTCTCACTGCTGCCGGTAGCCAAATTCGCCTATAATAACTCGGTTCATTCAGCCACAGATCAGTCACCGTTCTGGGCGAATCTCAGCTGCCATCCCTCCTTCTTGCCTGACCTGGTACCAGAAAGTATGGTGCCTGTTGTACAAGACATTGCTGGCTTCCTTGTGTAAAACAACAAGCTCCTGCAGGAGACATTATCCCGGTCATAGGAATGCAACAAGTGAGCTTTTGATAAAGGGAAACGAGGGGAGTTGGACTTCCAACCGGGCGACCAAGTTTGGCTAGCCACTAAAAACTTAAAATTGTCTTGCCCCTCAAGGAAGCTTGCATCAAAATTCATTGGTCCCTTTCCAGTCAAGAAGAAAATTAATAGGGTGGCGTATGAGCTAAGCCTGCCCCCTTCTCTTCGTGAACACCCGGTATTTCATGTCTCTCTACTAAAACCCGTAACCAAGGACCACTTTCCGGGAGGAGAATGGCTCCACCTGAACCAGTTTTAGTGGATGGTGAGGAGGAGTATGAGGTCGAGGCCATACTCGATTGTAGGAAAAGAGCTGGGGTCACTCAGTTCCTTGTGAAGTGGAGAGGATATGGGCCCGAAGAAAACTCCCGGGATACCAGAAAGCAACCTACATGCCCAAGAACTCATTAAGACATTTTGGAGGAACAATCCGGCCAAGAGAGACCGGTTGAGCATCCGGAGGCTGCCCCTTGGGGGGGAAACAATGTGAGGAAAATGGACGTTTCCTGCTGCCTGTGCACATTACGCGTGTCTGTGGCTCCAAATGGTGCCAAGCGGCCTATTTAGCTAGACAGCACCCTGCAGCGGATACTGTCCGTTCTACAGCGTTTGTGCTAGTTATTGAGCAACTTGTAACCTGATTATCTGTTCCTGTGACCCGGCCTGTCCTGACCTAGTTTGATCTCTGCCTACACCAACCCCCGGCTTGCCTATGACCACTTTTCTGCCTGATCCTTGTGTACCTTTGCTGCCAGTCTGTTGACGACCCTGCCTGCATCCCACCATCCGCTTGCCTGCTCCTTCTTTACCGCACCGCCAGCCTGTCTGACTATGCTTTTGTGTGCACGAGTGCTTCCACGGACCTTCTACTGCAACCGGTGACCCAGTCCGACCCTCGTGCCATCCTGCACTCCCAAGCCACCTGTCTGCTCTACCAGGGGCTCCCGAATCAGGATTGTAAGAGAGGTTGCCTACTGCATAAGTCAGACTCCATCATCAGGTACGTGACACTCTCACTCTCGCATACTGGTCAATGGAAGTTCAACATGGCACCTCATGGCAAAGAACTCTATGAGGATCGGAAAAAAAGAATTGTTGCTCCACATAAAGATGGCCTCGGCTATAAAAAGATTGCCAAGACCCTGAAACTGAGCTGCAGCACGGTGGCCAAGACCATACAGCAGTTTAACAGGAAAGGTTCCACTCAGAACAGGCATCGCCATGGTTAACCAAAAAAGTTGAGTGCATGTGCTCAGCGTCACATCTAGAGGTTGTCTTTGGGAAAGAGATGTATGAGTGCTGCCAGCATTGCTGCAGAGATGGATGGGTGGGGGGGGGTCAGCCTGTCAGTGCTCAGACCATACGTCGCACAATGCATCAAATTGCTCTGCATGGCTGTCATCCCAGAAGGAAGCCTCTTCTAAAGATGATGCACAAGAAAGCCCACAAACAGTTTGCTGAAGACAAGCAGACTAAGGACATGGATTACCGGAACCATGTCATGTGGTCTGATGAGACCAAGATAAACTTATTTGTTTCAGATGGTGTCAAGTGTGTGTGACGACAACCAGGTGAGGAGTACAAAGACAAGTGTGTCCTGCCTACAGTCAAGCATGGTGGTGGGAGTGTCATGGTCTGGGGCTGCATTAGTGCTGCTGGCACTGGGGAGCTACAGTTTACTGAGGGAACCATGAATGCCAACATGTACTGTGGCATACTGAAGCAGAGCATGATCCTTTCCCTTTAGAGACTGGGTCGCAAGGCAGTATTCCAACATGATAACGACCCCAAACACACGTTCAAGATGACAACTGCCTTGCTAAAGAAGCTGATTGTAAAGGTGATGGACTGGCCAAGCATGTCCCCAGACTTAAACCCTATTGAGCATCTGTGGGGCATCTTCAAACAGAAGGTGGAGGAGCGCAAGGTCTCTAACATCCATCAGCTCCTTGATGTCATCATGAAGGAGTGGAAGAGGACTCCAGTGGCAACCTGTGAAGCTCTGGTGAACTCCATGCCCAAGAGGGTTAAGGCAGTGCTGGCAAAAAATGGTGGCCACACAAAATATTGACACTTTGGGCCCAATTTGGACATTTTCACTTAGGGGTGTTATTTTAAGGGGACAGCAAATTCACACTGCTATACAAGCTGTATACTCACTACTTTACATTGTGTAATTTCTTCAGTGTTGTTACATGAAAAGATATAAGAAAATATTTACAAAAATGTGAGGGGTGTACTCACTTTTGTGTGACTACTGGATTTCTGAATATGTAGCAGGTAGTAGCAATTAACACTATGGGTTTAGAAATACTTACATAGCGTCAAAACAAAGACTTAGACTGGCTGCAGTATATGCTGCTCATTATAAGTGCAAATGTAAAACCGAAAATGATTGTGTGAAGCAGGGTCTCTACATATGGAATACTGATTATAGATGCTCAATCTCACTTAACTGAAAACACAACTTTGTATAATTCATAGAAGAATTTAAAATCAAAAAGTATACTCAGGAAAACATCAAGATCCAAAAAGTAGCAGAAATTCCACGATATTTTGGGTAGCGTTTACCCCTGCAGGAGCCTCTGGTGACGATGGGTTCTCTGTTCTGCCACAACTGTTAAAGCTGCTCAGTCTCCACTGACACGTCTGGTTATAGGTTACTCACCCCTGTGTAGCTTAAGCATTAATATTCTACCACTCTACACAGAAAATAGACCACAAACAACTTGAGAATTAATAAGATGAATGTTTTATTGAAGGGTAAGCAAATGCAAAGCATAGAACAAATAAAATGGAAAACATAGTATGATAGAGTAACTACTGGGTAGGTTAGCCTCACCTACGGTCTTTAACTTTTACCTCAAAAGGTCTAAGCCCTATTACACCAATCTACACAGTAACAGTAAGAATATAATCAACTATGAAGCATGAATTACATAAAATAAACCTCATTATTCTTAGCAACATCACTCTGTGCATACAGCCCCAATGGTGGGTGGGTGGGTGGATGCTTTACTGGCAAAGGGGTACCCCTAGTTGTATCTAAAATATCTGGTGCCTAATTTTCAAGGTTAGCCAGCTATTGTTGGGGCCCTTCTGTAAGGTTGTGCACATGTAGCTGTCTCTTTAATGCTGATCGCAAAAGATGGCTAATTGTAGGTGGGGATCTATCTGTATTGCATTAACTGTGGGTGGAGAGGGGTTAAATTCTGTAGCTCTGTTCACCAATCCTGGCATGCAGCAGGTTTGGTCCCATACACTTGGCAGTCAGTCGGCCCAGCAGTCTCAATCCTCATGATCAACTCCTTGCGATCAAACACTCATGATCAGTTCCTCACTGAGGTGGGCGCACAGAGCAACCAGTCTCCCCAGCTCATGTCCTAAGCAACAACAACTCGCTCTGTGGCTGTGTCTCTTACTCTAGTCCCCACAGGATCTGTCCTCAGGAAAGGCAAGCACAGCACAGGTCCACTCACATTGGTTTTCCCATACTATCTGCCTGGTGTCCTGCCAGACCCCAGCAGCAATTCTGCACTCGTTGGCTTCCCATGCTGCTCTGCCCATATCCCTGCACATTTTCCCAGAAAACTCTATCCTCTTCTCCTCTGAAGTGCAGAGGATCTTGGGTAGAGAAGTCCACGGTCCATAAACCTCCCTTCATTTGTATTGTGCAGTGCTCCTTTAAGAACTACAGTTCCCATGATCCTTGGCATCTGCATAGCAAATTCCTCCTTCCCCATTATTGGCTCAAACACTGCTGGTAACTGGGGAGGGGCGTGAAGGAGAGAGTGTGGACTTCCTCACGGAGCCATTCCGTCACAGGTTTGTGCAGTGGCAGCAAGGAAGTGATAGGAGGAAGCCGGTTGAAGGGCACACAGCTTGGCGCTCCTCTCACACTCTAACACAGCAGAATACAGGGAGAACGAGCAAAACACATCTCACAGCTGTGCCACTTTCCCAAAGTTTACAGTGCCAGGGGTTGGCTAGCGGGGGGCCTCACACAGCAGATTGCACCCAGCTGCATTTGCAAATGATATGAAGCTAATAAATACTTTATGTTTTCAATGTAGATGATTAGTAATAATTGGCAGTTTTGGCAAAATAAGCAGATTGTACCATTTTGTAAGGATAATGCTACCCAGCAGTTAGCTAAAAAAACATGGTCATTCTAGACTATTTCATTATGACCACTTTACCATGTATTTTTTTGTAAATATTAAAATGTTTGAGTAACAGTCTTTTTAGGCATGTTATGGTTGTAAATTAGGATGCTTGTCTAACTATTAAGGATGGATTGTATAGTTCTGGGTAAAATAAAAATAAGAGAATTCTACATGGTACTTTGTTAAACTGTTCATGATTTGCTTCCTCCATACCCTCAGCATTCTAAATATAGCTGTGTGAATGTGTTCCCTTTTCCTATAATATATTCGTCAATCTGCATAAAGGAAGTCACAGTATCCGTTCAGGTCAGTTTTATCTTAGTAAAGTAGACCTGATAGCTATATATGAATATGCAAAGAGACTATTTTCATGTTATATATAGTTTTTTTTTTTCATTTTATATAAGATTTTATTTAACTTTGCTTATGTTTTATTTTATATAGTTACTTTAAATATAGACAGTCAAGGAAACCTGAAAACCAGCAGCACATGAAAAAACATATGGGAGGCATGGAGGCCCCGCTGCCGCTTAGCCCCGGTCTTCTGGACGTATAGACCTTAAATGGGTAATAGAGACAATCAAGTTAGCATTTGAAGGACAACTGGATACCCGCCTATATCATAGAGGGGTGGACCTGGTACCACAACTCTGTGCAGGGTAAGCGGAGGGAGATTGGCCCCCCTGGGGTGAATTTATGCGGTGCTGCCATGCTGGAACATTAAAGAAGAATAGACGAAAATAGAGATGAATGTATCCTGTGAAGCAATGGAGATTGCGAAACGTCGATATAGCTGCAAAGCGTTAGAGGTAACGAAGTGTCCTATGTAAGTAGAGATAAAAGCAGATAAGAAGAAATTAC
>BLSH010009536.1:199215-223684 GCA_018402905.1 Glandirana rugosa | reverse complement strand
TGCAGAGCTTGATCTGCAACTCAAAGCAGCGGTATGTGAAATCTCTAATTTCTGCTATCTGTCCTCAGAGCAACAGCACAGACAGCAGTAGTAAAGTAATCTATCTCAGGATGCAGGATCAGGTCTTAAAATGACTAAAATCTGTCCCTCACGCCGTCAGCTACCTTTCCCTACACTAACCCAAGGAGCATGTGACTGCAGCACTGTGACTCCAGCTTATAAAGAGGCTGGGTCACATGATGCACCGGCCAATCACAGCCATGCCATTAGTAGGCATGGCTGTGATGGCTTCTAAGGGCAAACCAGTGAAACGCTTGTTGATTGGCTGCCCTGCAGCTTCTCAACACGTGGAGTAAAATAGCAGAACCCCGGACCGAACCCGAACGATTTTTGAAATGTCCGGGTCCGGGTCCGTGCCACGGACACCCGAAAGTTCGGTACGGACCCGAACGTTACAGTCCGGGTTCGCTCAACACTAGTCTTGAGCAGGGAAAGCTTCCATTACCTCTTTGCTGTTGGAAGCAATTTTGTGAAGCCTGGGGTTGGAACAAGCGAGCATCTCGTGTGCTCTTTTAAGAAGACAGATTGGAGACTCACTGGAAGGTAAGGATTTCAAACAGTCATCTACATAAAAGTCTTTCTTTATGAATTGTCTTGCATCTGAGCCATACTCAAGTTCACCTTCTTGGGCGGAATATCTGAGTGCGTAGATAGCAACCGCAGGTGAAGGACTATTGCCAAAGATGTGTACCCTCATGCGATACTCTGAGATGTCTTTGGAAGGGTCATTGTCTCTGAACCAAAGGAACCTTAGGAAGTTTCTGTCTTGCTCTCTGACCAGGAAGCAATGGAACATCTTTTGGATGCCAGCTATGAAGGCAATATAATCTTTGCGGATTGTAAGAGTACTCCCAGGAGTTTGTTGTTGAGGTCTGGGCCTGTCAAGAGGACAGCGTTCAAGGAGATGCCCTTGAATTTGGCACTAGAGTCAAACACTACTCTGATTTGACGTGTTTTTTTAGGATGGTACACTCCGAATATAGACTCTTCAGAGTCTTTAAGAGTGGGAGCTATCTTGGTGCGCTAACAGAGTTAGGTTTGCGTGCGCTTCCTAGACAGACATCTCCTATGATGACCCATCCCAGGTCTAACCTCTGAGCATAAGGAGCATTGTTGGGAACATTAATTTGAACTCTTGATTTGTGGACTCGTAAGATATCTCTCCCAAGGAGTAGGATAATCTGAGTCTGAGGATCAAGTTCTGGTATCAGATGCGCTAGGCGGGTGATGAGCAGCTACATCTGGTGTAGGAATTTCAGATCTATGGTCAGGGATCTGGTTGCATTCGATAAGAGTTGGCAAAGACAAGCATGATTGTCTGTCAAGGAACTCGACTTGGTAGCCAGATGTTCTTCTCCACTTCCACTATCACTGCACAAGTTTTGCAGTGTTCTAAAATCCTCTTCACAGTGTGTGAGAAAAGCCTGTTTCAGCCGCATGGAGCCATATTAGTGTTCTAAAATCATCTTCACTGAAGATGATTTTAGAACACTAATATGGCTGCATGCAGCTGAAACAGGGTTTTCCCACATACTGTGAAGATGATTTTAGAACACTAATATGGCTCCATGCGGCTGAAACAGGGTTTTCCCACACACTTTGAAGATGATTTTAAAACACTAATATGGCTTCATGCGGCTGAAACAGGGTTTTCCCACACACTTTGAAGATGATTTTAGAACACTAATATGGGTTCATGCAGCTGAAACAGGGTTTTCCCACACACTTTGAAGATGATTTTAGAACACTAATATGGCTTCATGCGGCTGAAACAGGGTTTTCCCACACACTTTGAAGATGATTTTAGAACACTAATATGGCTTCATGCGGCTGAAACAGGGTTTTCCCAAACACTTTGAAGATGATTTTAGAACACTAATATGGCTTAATGCGGCTGAAACAGGGTTTTCCCACACACTTTGAAGATGATTTTAGAACAATAATCTTTCCCTTACAGCAACAGCTGGAACCTTTCCCTGTACAACTTGGAGATTATTTTAGAACACTAATCTTTCCCTTAAAGCAACAGCTGGAACCTTTCCCTGTACAACTTGATGATGATTTTAGAAGAATAATCTTTCCCTTAAAGCAACAGACTCTACCAATCCAGTCAGATCGTTCTGTGCAGCAGGATGAGGTGTGCAATCTGTCCCTCAAAGCACCAGTACTAGTATCTCTCCCTAGTCCACAATCAGATCGTTCTGTGCAGCAGGATGGATGTTCTGCAATCTGTCCCTCACAGAGCCAGCAGCATCCTCTCCCTAAACAATCCTGAGAGCACATGACATGCAGCACGGTGACTCCAGCCCCATATAGAGGCTGGGTCACATGGTGCACTGGCCAATCACAGCCATGCCATTAGTAGGCATGGCTGTGATGGCTTCTAGGGAAAACCAGTGAAACACTTGTTGATTGGCTGCCCTTGGCAGCTTTTCAACACGTGTAATAAAATGCCAGAACCCTGGACCCAAACCTGGACTTTTTTTGAAAAGTCCGGGTCCCGGACACCCAAAAGTTCGGTACGGACCCGAACTTTACAGTTCGGGTTCGTTCAACTCTAGTAGAGATTACTAATACTACTGCTTTTAGGGACAGATTGCAGATAGATAGATAGGTAGAGATTACTACTACTACTGCTTTTAGGGACAGATTGCAGATCTCATCCTGCATTACAGAAAGATCTGTCTGGACTAGGTAGAGTCTACTGCTTAGAGGGACAGATTATTGTTCTAAAATCATCTCCTAGTTCTATAGGGTCAGGTTCCTGCTGTTGCTGTAAGGGACAGATTATTGCTCTAAAATCATTTTGCAGCCCTCTAGCACTTTCCAGGGCTCTTTTACAGTCATTTTTGTGACGAAAAGTTCGGTCCCCATTGAATTCAATGTGGTTCGGGGTAAAGTTCGGGTCAAGTTCGGTACCGAACCCAGACTTTTTTTCGAAGTTCGGCCGAACCCACCGAACCCGAACATCCACGGGTTCGCTCAACTCTAGTCACTTTGCATGGATTTCTCCTGTTTGCAGGCTTGAGACTTGTCGCTGACTTGCAGCGGTACTGTGTAGTGACTTTGGCTTGTCTCTTTGATGTCGTCTTTGTAATCTGAAGTTCGTTGTAGAGAACCTTGAGTTTCAGGCTCTGGGTCGAGAATGCTGTGTCTGCTGCATTCACTTTTAGGGTATACAGCTAATCCTAAGGCCTCTGCTTCGGCTATAGCGGCTGCTGCTTCCTCCTCTACAGTGAGTTTCTCTAGGGTGTCTTCTAAGAGGGCTTCCTTGGCCTCTAACTGTGCCTCTTGCTGCACTTTCTCTGCTTCTAGTTTTGCCTCTTGCTGCACTTTCTCTGTTTCTAGTCTTGCCTCTTGCTGCACTTTCTCTGTCTTTAGCTTCACTTTCTCTGCTTCTAGTCTTGCCTCTTGCTGCACTTTCCATGTCTTTAGCATCACTTTCTCCTTTTTAATCTGCATTTCTTGCTCAGCAAAGGCTGCTTGGCCCTTGGTGGCTTCAGCTTTTGCATGTGCGATGGCGAGTGCATTGCTTGCGGAGGAAGATCTAGAGGAGCCGAAAACTTGGGACTTTGTCTTGAGTGAGGATGCCTGGCTATGTGACATGTTGCTTGTAGGAAAGCTAGACTGCGTTGAGACTGCTGTATTGCCGTATACAGGTGACTGCGCTGACAGGGTAGCAGGCCTCTGTGTAGTCACCGTCCTAAATCCCACTTGCTGGATAGCCGCTGTTTCACTGTTCTGTTCTCACTACACGTTTGCCCCTGGCGTGTATGTAGTTCAACATACAGCTTAAACCTTGGATTCTAAAATAACCAGTCTGTCTGTAACTTTTGATCTTTATTACAATGAACAGGTGGTGGTTGTATAAGAATAGGATGCACATGTGCGGTGAAACTAGAAATAAACAGATAAAATGTACATATAATAAATACATCAACATAAACCGTGTCTACTGGGTATTCAGTTAAACAATTATTTTAGCATACCAGCGATGCTGCCTTAGAAGGATCAGGAATTTCTTAAGTGTAGACTTAGCTGGCTCCCACGCAGTCTGTCCCAGTGAAAAAAATGAAAGAACTTGTTGTAGGAAGTGGAACTAGTTCCAGTGATATACAGGAAGTATGTAATAAACCATGGAACACTGCCCATCAGTAGTCTTTTGTTAGAGTGGCATCTAGTGGACAGTGTTGGTATAGCAAGTCCAGAAGATATTATTTTTCCTTTATAGGCCGAAGGCATGACAGCCACTTTTCCTTTTACTAGAACTAGTGACTTAGCTGACTAAGCCTAAAGACCAAGCCTGAGCTGTCAATTACCAACTCTCAGTGCTCTCATGTGAAGGGCAGGGGTGTGTCATATAATTTGAAAGCACTGACAATACTGTATACCTGTATATATTGAGTGGGATGGGAATCAGAACAGTAGGGGAGTTGTGCCTAGCACACAATAAGAGGATGCTTTAAAACTGCATGCAAAACTATATTTCCTAATTACTTTTTAGTGACCGAACCCCTAAACTGTACCCCAAACCTAAATCTAACACTTAACTATAACCTAACTTATATTGCTGATGAATAGAAATATTAACAAAGTAATACTAGTGACTATAATACTATCAAACTGAAAATGTGAAAATAAATCTATACAATAAAAGTGTTGTTCAATAATAAAAGCGCAACTTGTACTGAAATTATGCAAAGACAGTTCACAATAACCCAATGGGTAGGCAGCATAGCTGGGAATAGTCACAGTTCCAATAGCGTGTAGAGCAGGGTTCAGCCAAACTTACAGCACCTGTTAAGAGGGGTAGAATGTGGCCTGGCTGTGTGGTGTCCAAACAGAAAGGTGTTCAAAGAAGTTGTGAGCCCTTTGCTTTCCCTTCCCATCAGGAACCTTTCCCTACTGATAGTTCTAAGCCTACCAGATGGGGTACCTTTCCCTAGTCTGCTAACTTTCAAAATGCGCACCAAACCTGGGAGCCAGGGCCTTAAAAAAGCTCTATCTGACCCAAGATGGCTGCTGGAGTCACATGGGGTGGCAGCATTCCCCAGTGACCCAGGAAATCATAGAGGAACAATGTTCCTCTTGACTTCCTCCCCAACTGCAGTGCCACTGTGGAAGAGCACCACCCGCAGTGGAGAAAGTAGATTGCACCTCCCTACACTCCCTTCTCTTTAACAGATGCTGTCCTCTGCATTACAACAACAGGAAAACAACAATAACACTGGTGCTAAACGTGCAATATACAGTATCTCACAAAAGTGAGCACACCCCTCACATTTTTGTAAATATTTTATTATATCGTTTCATGTGACAACACTGAAAAAATTACACTTTGCTACAATGTAAAGTAGTGAGTGTACAGCTTGTATAACAGTGTAAATTTGCTGTCCCCTCAAAATAACTCAACACACAGCCATTAATGTCTAAACCGCTGGCAACAAAAGTGAGTACACCCCTAAGTGAAAATGTCCAAATTGGGCCCAAAGTGTCAATATTTTGTGTGGCCACCATTATTTTCTAGCACTGCCTTAACCTTCTTGGGCATGGAGTTCACCAGAGCTTCACAGGTTGCGACAGGATTCTTTTTCCACTCCTCCATGACGACATCCTCCATGGATGTTAGAGACCTTGCGCTCCTCCACCTTCCGTTTGAGGATGCCCCACAGATGCTCAATAGAGTTTAGGTCTGGAGACATGCTTGGCCAGTCCATCACCTATACCCTCAGCTTCTTTAGCAAGGCAGTGGTCATCTTGGAGGTGTGTTTTGGGTCATTATCATGTTGGAATACTGCCCTTCAGCCCAGTCTCTGAAGGGAAAGGATCATGTTCTGCTTCAGTATGTCACAGTACATGTTGGCATTCATGGTTCCCTCAATGAACTGTAGCTCCCCAGTGCCAGCAGCACTCATGCAGCCCCAGGCCATGACACTCCCATCACCATGCTTGACTGTAGGCAAGACACACTAGTCTTTGTACTCCTCACCTGGTTACCTCCACACACGCTTGACACCATAAGTACCAAATAAGTTTATCTTGGTCTTGTCAGACCACAGGACATGGTTCCAGTAATCCATTTCCTTAGTCTGCTTGTCTTCAGCAAACTGTTTGTGGGCTTTCTTGTGCATCATCTTTAGAAGAGGCTTCCTTCTGGGATGAAATCCATGCAGACCAATTTGAAGCAGTGTGCGGTGTATGGTCTGAGCACTGACAGGTTGACCCCCCCACCCCTTCAACCTCTGCAACAATGCTTGCAGCACTCATACATCTATTTTGCACTCAACTTCTTTGTTGACCATGTTCTGAGTGGAACCTGTCCTGTTAAACCACTGTATGATCTTGGCCACCACGTTGCAGCTCAGTTTCAGGGTCTTGGCAATCTTCTTATAGCCTAGGCAATCTTGCCATGGAGCCATGTTGAACTTCCAGTGGCCAGTATGAGAGAGTGAGAATGATAGCACCAAATTTAGCACACCTGCTCCCCATTCACACCTGAGACCTTGTAACACTAACGAGTCACATGACAGCAGGGAGGAAAAATGGCTAATAAAAGATTTACAAAAATGTGAGGGGTGTACCCACTTTTGTGAGCTACTGTAAGTATAGTTAAAGCAGAACAATAAACAATTTCAAACATCATAATCAGAATATCTTGCAGGGAGCTGTCCATGGTTAGACAGCGAAGGGTGCCAGTTCTCTTGATTCTCCATAGAGTCACTTGGTGAAGGCTCAACTACAGACAGTGACTCTCAGGCTTCAGGTAACAGGGAATTAGGTATATCTTCTATTTTCACCAAGGTTGGGTCCTCAGAAGAATCAGTACATTCTGTAGTATTGGATGAGGTGGATGGGCCTTCTGGGCTCCCAAGTTCAAGTTGCCATGCTCAGCACTGGGATAAGTCAGAGACTCAAGCATGAGGGGTGGAAGGAACCAGCCTGTTGGAGTTTCACACATCGGGGTAAGATCTGCGCGTCAAACACCTCCCAGTCATTGCCATGTTTTCCTGGAGCAGTCTTCCCCCAGCAAACAAGGTCTCAGCATATTATTGATGTAGTCGCTTTTCTACTGAGTCAGAGCACTCTGACACCAGATCATATACAGGGGTATGTGGGAAAGGCTGCCCCACAACCCAGTATGGAATACGCTCCCACTTGGGCTCCAGCTTGCGTCCTTGGGTGTGCTTGGCATTTTCACTAACATCCGGTCCCCCGGTCACAGTGGCAGTTCTTCCAAGACAGGTTCAGGAGCTGACAAAGTCACTTTTCACATAACACGTACTGGAGGTGGAGCCATGATCTGACGTCACCCGCTGCTGTTTCACGATCCTGAGAGGGAATTTTTTATGCATACTATCAAGACGAAGTGTCTGTAAGTGTAATCCTTATTAAAACTAATGCAGATTGTTTAACCAGTTGCCGACCGCCCACCGTGGCTTGACGGCGGCAACTTGGTTTGATATCGCAAATCACCATCAGGTGAATGGCGGCTGCGAGATCGTGCACTGTGAGCGCGCCGCCGGAGGCATGCTCGCACGCTCCCTGTGTTCTGGGGGGGGGCAGGGAGTGGGTAGGGCAGACTCAATGTCCACCGGCTACCCACGATTGTCCCCCCGGAGTGACAGAACGGGGATCCGTGTATGTAAACAAGGATCTCCATTCTGAGAGAGGGGGAAGGGATGGGATCGCAGGCTCCCTGTGTATGGGAGCCACGATCATTCCCCTACCCCAGCCAGCCCAGCCCCCATACAGTTAGAACATACACAGGGTGCACAGTTAACCCCTTAGAGTGCCCCCTGCAGGTTAACCCCTTCACTGCCAAAGGCATTTACACAGTAATTAATGCATTTTCATAGCAATAATCACTGTATAAATTGCAGATCATTGTCATTACTAGTAAAAAATAAAAAAAATAAAAACCCCATAAATGAATTTTCATCATTTGTAAACATGGAAACTTCTGCGCAACCCAATCAATAAACGCCAATTGCGATTTTTTTTTTTTTGTTTCATAAATTTTTATTGAGAAAAAAAAAAAAGTTTGACATACAAAGGGTTTACGAATGGTGTCAACAATATGAACTAGTACAAAGATCTCGTAACAGAATACTGAAAACAATTTTGTCCGTAGTCACAAGGTTCAAATGATGGTCAAGTAGGTACAATTGTTTTTGTTAGGTACGACATATTATGTTTTACTCAAGTTTGACAGGAGAAGAGGTAGCTCGTCTCATATTAGTTGACATAGTAATTGACATGGTGTTAATAATTCTTAATCATATTGAATGTCTGTCTAGGGTGAAAGGGGATGGACTAAGAAAAAAGAAAGGAAAAAAGTATAGGGAGAGAGGAAAGAAAGTGGAACAGTGGGTGGGAACAGGGAGAGAAGGATGGGGGGAGGAAAGGAAGGGGGGAGACAGACCAGCTGCGTCCCCCTGACCACCTGGAGTCCTTGCATAATTAATCGCACAAGTAGAATAGTAGATTTTAATGTTAAGTTGGAAGGAGGGATGGGTTTATCGCAGCTAATATTGTGTATCCGGGAGTTTAATAACACGAGCCGTTTAGTTAAGGAGATTAATCATTGTCAATTGGATAATCATTAGTTGTTTTGAAATGTTGCCAGTTGTACCAAGTTGCTGAGAATTTGGAAAAAGTTTCATGAGAAATGCTAATAAGTTCTTCGATTCTTTCAATTTTATTGAGTCTACGAAGCCACTCTGCTTTCGTTGGAATGGTAGGGGAAAGCCAGTGGCAAGGGATGCAGTGCTTGGCTGCATTAATCATGAACATGGTCAGTGATTTGAGATATCGTCGTTTGGGTATAGAGGTGTAGTGAAGTAGATATAATGCAGGGGTAAAATCAATACTTTCCTTTGTGACCACTGTGATTGTGCTGTGTACCATCTGCCAGAACTCTTGAATGCGTGGGCATGACCACCAAATGTGGAAGAAGGAGCCGTCACCCTTATCACAACGCCAACATTTGTTAGGGGTGGAAGGTGCAAACTTATGTAACAGTTCAGGTGTTCTATACCATCTCGACATAAGTTTAAAGCTACATTCCTGGGTGGCTACATTTAAAGAACCTTTATGAGCGTAGTGACAGATGGATTCCCATTCTTCTTCTGTAAATTTCGTGTTTAGGTCTTGTTCCCATGCTGTACATGCATGGTCGGAGAAGGCTGATTGGCCCACAAACAAAGACGAATATAGAGCGGATATGAGGTGTCTTTGGGGTATTTTTTTGGAGCATAGTTCCTCTAATGTAGAGAGTTTTTTAGTCCAATGGGGTATATTGGAGGGTTTGTTTAAGTAGCTTCTGATTTGTATGTATGACCATCTAGAAATGGAGTTGGGAGCAAGGGATTCATTTAGATTCTCAAGGGATATAAAGGTATTCTTCCAATAGAAGTGATATGCCAGTATATCTCTGTGGGGCCAGCTACTAGCTAGGAATTTATCAGACATGCCCGGGGGAAAATCTGGGTTCATTCTTAAAGGTGTTAGAGGGCTTAGCCAAGGGGTCAAATTGATTTTCTTATTTCAGTTGTGGAAGATATCTAGAGTGGGTCCGATTAATGGATGGGGCTTAGTTTTAAGTGGGATGTGCTGGGGGTGGAGCCATGGTGAGATTCTTAAGCAATGGGAGAGAGCACATTGCTCCAAAGAGACCCAATCCTTTACAGAGCTATGGATGTCCCAGTCTACTATGCGAGTTATGTGAGTTGCCCAGTAATAACGACGTAGGTTGGGTAGGGCTATTCCTCCTCTGTTTTTAGGTAGAGTAAGTTTATCGTATTTAATTCTTGGTTGTCTGTTACGCCAAATGAATGAGGAGCAGACTTGTCGAACAGAGTTAAAAAATGAGTTTGGGATCAGAATTGGAATTGTTTGTAATAGGTAGAGAAAGCGGGGCAGAATAGTCATTTTAAGTAGGGATGCTCTCCCGAACCACGATATATTTAAAACGCTCCATGGTTTCAAGCCTTCCTTTGTTTATTTCAGTATTGGGGTGAAGTTTAATGGAAGAGATTAGGGAGGAGATGGGGTATTTTAATCCCTAGGTAGGTAATGGAATCCTTGGCCCATTTGAAAGGGAAATTAGTTTGACATTCTGTGACTTTTTCTGAGGGGAGGATTATATTTAAGGCAAATGATTTAGAGTGATTCATTTTTAGATTCGAAATATATTGGAAATACTTCAAGTCCTTTAGCAAGTTTGGAAGAGAGATGAGGGGATCCGATAAGAATAGCAGGAGGTCATCTGCAAATGCTGCGACCTTATAGGTGTGATCAGAAATCTTTATGCCCTTGATGTCTTGATTTAGTCTTAATTTGTTTAAAAATGGTTCTATGGTTAGGATAAAAAGGAGCGGAGAAAGGGGGCACCCTTGCCTGTTGCCGTTATGCAGCTGGAAGGCGTTCGACAGGTGGCCATTGGCGCAGACTCTGGCGGTTGGAGAGGAGTACAATGCTTTTATGTATGATAGCATAGTTTTTGGTATCCCTATGTTATGGAGTACCGCTTGGATGTAGTCCCAGGCCAACCTGTCGAACGCCTTCTCCGCATCTAGAGAAAGAAAAAAGCCTTATTTTTTTCTTGGTGTAGCCAATGGCGAATGTTTAGGGCCTTTATTGTATTAACCCTCCCTTCTCTGCCAGGAACAAAACCCACCTGATCTAATGATATTAGGGAGGGAAGGAGGGGCAAAAGTTGGTTGGCTAGAATTTTCGCATATATCTTAACATCGACATTAATGAGTGAAATGGGGCGGTAGTTAGTTACCAAAGATGGGCCTTTAGCGTCTTTAGGTATTACTGTGATGTGTGCTTCTAGGAGTTGTGGAGGGACTTACGTATCTGAGTTGAGTGATCGGAAAGCTGATAGGAAAAAGGGCTTAAGGATTTCTTTAAAGGACTTGTAGTATTGCAGGGTTAGCCCATCTGGTCCTGATGCTTTGCCTATTTTCATGTCTTTGATGGCCTTTTCCAATTCCGTTTCAAAAAGTGGTGAATTAAGTTTTTCTGCCTGTCCTAAGTATAGTGGGGTCAGGCCATATTTTTCAAGGAATGTTTGGATGTCAAGGGATCTTTTCTCAGGGTTTGATGCGGATTTGGGGTTCGGGGGTATGTTATATAGTGCCCTATAGTATTCTTCAAATTGTTGGACTATTTTCTCATTGGAGGAGTGTATAGAACCCTGTTTATCTTTTATATGGTGTATCGTGTCGTTACTTTTTTTGTTTTGGACCGCTTTGGCTAGGAGTCTGCCACTCTTGTTGCCCTGTTCATAGAAGATTTTGTGTCTAAGGATGTACTGTCTTTTAGTTTTTAAATTTAACTCTTCAAGGAGAAGCTTTCTTGTGTCTGGGAGCTCTTGGAGTGTTGAAGAGGCTAAATTTTTTTTTGCGTGCTAGTTCGAGTGATCGAATTTGAGCTAAGAGGGATGAGGTTCTAGCCTGGCGGGCTTTTTTAACTCTTGATGTGATTTTGTGGATTTCCCCACGGACTACACATTTGTGTGCTTCCCAAAGATAAAGTTTGGAAGTATCTTCTGTATCGTTTATGGAGAAATAGTTTTGAAGGCATGTGGAGATTCTTTCCACATCCAGAGGGTCATTAACTAGAGCTGGATTAAACCTCCATGTTTTGGTTCTAGTAGAGGTCTCAGGAAAAGTTAGGTCTACAGTGATTGGGTGGTGATCTGAAAAGGTCATGGGTTCTATTGTGGCTTTAGATAAAAGGGGTAGATCTGTTTGTGAAATAACCCAATGCCCTCCACATGTTGTGTAGAAGAAGGTCTTGTAATTGGATTTTGATTTGCCCTGTATGGCAACGCTGAGGATCCAGTTGATGTGTCAAGGAGAGGATTTAGGGGGACATTGAAGTCACCCCCCAGGACTAGAATGCGTGATGAGAAGGAAGATAGAAGTTCACCAATTTGGCGAAAGAATGTGACTTGTTTACTATACTATTAGGAGCGCATATGTTGGCAAGTGTGATAGGGTGCCCCTTCAAGGTTCCCTTCAGGAATATGTACCTTCCATTTTGGTCATATAAGGAGTCCTGAAGCATGAAGGGGGTCTGTTTGGAGTTTAGGATTGAAACGCCCTTTGTTTTGGATTCGTTGTTGGCAGCATGGTACACAGAGGTAAATTTCCTGTCAGCAAGTGTGGGAATTTTTCTGGCGAGAAAGTGAGTTTCTTGGATGAATATAATGTTGGCTTTTAACATATGGCATTCTCTCAGCAAGAGGGTGCATTTTTCCGGAATGTTCAGACCTTTGGTGTTAATGAAGGCTAATTTCATTGAGAGGGGGATATTGTGAGTATCATGAACGGGCATGGTTAGTGTTTAGCCCTGAAGTATCTTTTATTTGAGCTTTATAGTTCTACAGAGTAGTGTTTAAGGGGTGGGCTCCAGTGGTGGAAGGGGCACAGACTGGGAAAAAGAAAGAGGAAAGGGGGAGTTAAGTATTTATGTACTGAATAACAGTGTATATATATGGGAGAGTTATATTCCTGGGGAAGTTGTAGGCCACCTACTCTTCCTGCTATAGGGGAAGGGGAAGGAATCCAGATTGGTCAGAGGGGGAATATGAATTTCCTCTGTGTGGGAAAGAGGTCTAGCTACAGGTATTTAAAGGTACAATCCTGCTAAGTTGGAGCTGGGATAATAAAATGGGCTAAGGGTGTGTATTAGAATGAGAGTGTACTAGTTTTTTATCTTGGAGATGATCAGTGTATCAGGGTTTTCCATAGGGTGTGGAGTGATTATTTGGTAGGGTATTCGGGGGAGAATATGTTGATTTCCAGTCATGAGGGGCCTGACAGGAGTGAACGGCTCTTGAAACTTTAGGTTAGGCATTGTGCAGCCAGTCAGTCATTTAGAAGTGAGAGGGTTATAACCATCTGTGTTGAGATTGAAATGTACTATTACCTTAGTATGTAAATGACTTTGTGCCAATGTGGGCAAAGTTTTAACCAATATGAGAGAGGAGCTAGGTCCAATACTGACTATAGTTTACAACCATCAATGAAATCCTATAGCGGATGTATATATCCTATCGCCTCTGTGAGCACCATGATCAATTGGCAGGCGGGGGGCTACACGGGAGCCACCCCACAAATTTGAGGCGCACCCTCGGTCTCCCCCCTCCTGAAGAATCTTAGGGAACACACGGACATGCATTACCTTTTAAAAACAAAGGAGTAAATGGAACATGTTATAAACACAGCAACCTGTAGAGAAACAAAGACTTACATTTCCTTCAGTCTAGGTAATTTTTATAATTCTGTTATGAAGAGAAAAAAGAACCTCTTGGGATGGAAGACATTCTGTAGAAAATAACTCGAAAAAGGGATAAGGCATAGTCAAAAACTATAAACATTGACATATTGGAATAGTAGTATGAAAATGCCAGGGCCAGGGAGAATAGTGAGATTATAAAATCAATTCCCAGCTTGTCTTTCAAGTTCAAATTGTATTGTATTGAGTATGGACTGCCTCTAGGGAGTTTTTGGCTGTAGCATTAAGGTAGTCTATGGCGTTTCAGATGAAGCTGCAACAAGGAAGTGTCAAAAGCTTGAAGTCAATTATGATATTTGAGGGTAGAATCCACTTTAGGCGAGAGGAAGGCCCTGTCATTAGGTGTGTATTGAGCTGAAATGTTCCAGTACAAATAATTCTTATTGGTCTAATCAGAGGTCGGGTTGTTGCATTCAATGCGGGTAAGATACTTCCCTTCTGGGTTTTAAGTCAGAATGATTGAGTAATATATATGATGGCAGTTGTTGCTTCATCAGCATTTGTTGATGATGTAAATCTTGGCTTAGATTAGTAGCCTGAGGTGTGTATTTAGTCATGCAAAGATTAAAGAGGTTACCTTATAAGTAAAGGCAGTCCAACTCAGGTGCTTCCGCAGGATGATGGAGAAAAGGTCATGAGGTGGTGGTTACCTAATAAGGAACCGAGCATCAAGGGAAACAGATTTTTTTTTTTTAACTGTCTATGCGATCTCTTCTGCGGGGTGGTGAGGATCCTGGGGTTCTTTGGAGGTCATCTGTACGATTTGGGTTGTGTGGAGACGTGTTTGATGAATTTCTGCGTCTTCTATCTCTGTGTCTCTGTGCTCTCGGATTGCTGCCGTTGGTGACTTCAATCCAGGGTTCGGAGATCGAGAACGAGCTATACCAATCAGGGACTTCAGTAAAAGGTATATTTAGGGTATCGCAGAACATTTGAAACTTCCATCTATAAGGTATTCCTCTAGTGCGCATTTGTTCCAGCAGAGGGCGTAGGGCTCTTCAATGATTGAGTGTGATGGTGAAGAGATCTTGAAATAGCTTGATCTCATTGCCATTAAACTGTACCCTGTTACGGTCTCTCATTTTTCTGAGAATAGCTTCCTTTAGAGGGAAGTTTACTAAACAACATATAATGTCCCTTGGCGGGTCATTTTTGCGTCCCCTTGGTCTGAGTGCTCTATGGATTCTTTCCATCTCTATGGGAGAGTCCACTGGTCTTTCCAACAAGTCATTGAAAATCCCTGTCACTGCTTGTTCTATTTGGTGCTGTTCCACCGATTCTGGCATCCCTCTAATACGTATATTGTGGCGTCTGCCACGATTATCCAAATCCTCAAGATGCCTGTGTATATCGATAATGTGAGATAAATTTAAGTCTGAGGATTTTTGCATCTGTCTAATGGCGTCAGCATGGCGGGCTGTTGTCTGTTCCACCGTGCTCATCCGCATGGAGACTGCATGCATGTGGGCCTTGAGGTCTGATATTGCTGCTGTTAAGGTGGCTTTAATGTCAGCAGCTACTGTCTGCAGGTCTCTTAGGTTAAGTGGCTGGGCTGCTGTGGTAGAGGAGGCCTGAGTGTTGTGCTGTGTTGGGAACTGTGCGTGCGGTCCGGCTGCAGTCTCTAACTCCAAGTCGGAGGCTGCGCGGCCTTCTCCCCCCGCCATCCGAAACATTGCGGGTATGTTCCCCGAGGTCTGTGGGAGCGAATCTTTGGGGTTCCGGGGCTGCGGGGTGCTGCGGGGTGCTGTGATCGTTCTTACCCATTGCACTGGATGCTTTGGAAGAGTGAGAAGACCCTCTTTTTAGCTTCGTGGAGCTCCGTGGTGCAGGAGAGCACGGATCAGGTGGCCATCTCAGAGCGGAGCTAAACCACGCCCGCAATTTTTTTTACCAAAAATATGAGGAAGAATATAGATCGGCCAGAAACGATGAAAAAAAATTGTTTTTTTATATATTTTTTTTGGATATGTATTATAGCAAAAAGTAAGAATTATTGTTTTTTTTTGCAAAATTATCGCTCTTCTTTTGATTTTAGCGGAGATCAGAAATGGCGCAGATGTGATCAAATACCACCAAAAGAAAGCTAAATTTGTGGGAAAAAAAGGACGCAAATTTTGTTTGGGCACGGCCGCGCAATCGTCAGTTAAAATGACGCAGTACTGAATCACAAAAAGTGCTCTGGTCCTAAAGTGAGAAATCTTTCCGGGGCTGAAGTGATTAACAGAGAGCACTTCATTTGTGTGTTCTGTTTGCATGTTCATCCTTTTTACCCCCTGGTTGTGGTGTGTAGCTGCTTTTGTGCTATATGTGAATACACTGGGATGGAGCGGGGAGCTGTGACAGGCGCCCTTCTGATTCTCTGTCATGATTGATGTTCCCCTGTGAAGTTTGGGATTGCCATGCTGTATCCAGGATTATATCCCTGTGTGGGGAAAAAGTGCATTAGACCTTCTGGTAACACAAGGGTCTTATGGTGACCTGAGCATGCAATCTCTCTAGTGGTGAAGGGATCTGTCACCTGGATGGATATTACTGAAGCTTTCTCTCTTTGTCACATGGATTTCTTCTTTTAAGTGGTCCTCCAGGCTTATGCAATTCTAAAGGACTTTTTAATCGTGGATTTTAATAATTATATGAACTGTTGCTTCTATTTCTGCATTAATTGTGTGTAGTACATTTTTTGAAATCTAGCAATTTTGCGCTGCACCGTTTTTGGATTTTTTGTGACTTTATAGGGCTGTGTGATTTACCCTTTGGTGTCCAGCCAGCATTATATATTTAGGTGTTTTAACTGTTTGTGCCGATTGATTCTTTTTATTTGTAGGTTCAGGAGCTATCTCTTTGTGCTTGTCCAACACCAACTGCTTAGCCTTTTGTATCTGCTCCCAATGCTCCTGCACCCAAAAACTAGTAGTTCTCCAACAGGAGGTCCACGGGCATCCTACTGTGCCACCCAAACATAAGGAAGAAGGGAGCGTATCCGGTGGACTTGTGGATGGTGTTGTTATAGGCCCATAACACAGCACCATGTGTTGGTGCCACTGATCTCAGTAACTCGGTTCTAGAGTCCATAGCATTTCCAGCAGGGTGCAATTGAATCATTCACAGGCACCATTGCCTTGCGGGTGGTAGGGTGTGGTGTGAGATTTAGGGATGCCATTTAGGTGACAGAGTTCCACCATGATTACGACTCAAAGTTTGGGCCTTGGTCCAATGTGATCCACTTTGGACAGCCATACAGTTGGACAATGTGCTCCCAGTAAAATTTGGCTGCGGTGACAGCTGTATGGTCCTTGGTAGGCACCACCACTGGGAATTCAGTGAATTGGTCAAAGAATACCAGCGCATATTGATAGTCAGAGGGTGCAGTGAAGATCTCGGAGGTGGTGATTGTCATGGGAATATCCTTTTCCGAAAGAACCTTGTGCACAGTGCAACTTTCAAACTCCTGGGAAGCCTTGTGCACCCAGCCTGACAAATATGGGCAGAATAGGTACTTTCAAACCAGCGATTCCTTTGAATCCCCCCCAAAATGTCCGACTGTTCTGTGGAGTACTTAACAGACCTGTAAAATATGCGATGGGGGAGCACAACTTGGAGAATATCCTGCTGCTCAGAGGGGATATGTGCCTGCCATTAGAGCACCTTGTCCTATGATTCCAGCCAGTCCCAATGTCTCAAGATAGCTCAAACAACACTGACACTCTCGGAAAGTGGGCACTCTCGGGAAGTGGACCTGAACTTCTGGGAAAGTCAGTGCTGTACCTGTGTCACGTCTGGGTCTTTCTGCTGGTTCAGCGTCCACTCCTCTCAACTATTAAGTGCGGCAACCTCGGTTGGTAGGTCCTTGTCTTGTTCCTTGATGGAGCATAAGGCAGCTGACATAGGCAACAGAGGAGCGGTTTCTATGTCCTCATGATTAGAGTCCATGTCCTCCCCTAGGTGCTCCACCGGGAATCAGCACAAGGCACCGGTATGCACATTAAGCTTCACTGGCTAATAATGGGTTTTGAGCTTGAACAACCCATCTCTATTCCAAGACCCCCAACTTAGTGGTTTCAGATATGCAAGGGGGTTGTTGTCTGTGGAAACTTCAATATTAGCCCCCATGAGATATTCCGTTAACTTCTTGGTGATGGCCCAGGCCAAGGCAAGTAACTCAAGCTTGAAAGAGCTGTAATTGTAAGGATTCTTTTTGGTAGGTCTTAGGCCCTGACTAGCATAAGTGATTACCCTCTCCTGGCCATCCTGCAATTGAGCCAGGACAGCATCCAGACCCTCTAGGCTCCAATCCATATACACCTGGAACGGCAGGGTGTAGTCTGCATAGGCTAGCAATGGAGCCAAGGTCAGTCTCTGCTTTAGTGTTTCAAAGGCCTTTTGCTGGGGTTTGTGACATTGGGCCTGTATAGGTGATGATCTGCCTTTTCTTTGTGTGCTATGTGCACTCAACAACTGGGTAAGGGGGGCAAATACCTGAGTGAACCATGGGATGAACCCCATCAGTACCCCATCAAACCTAAGAAGGAGTGTAGCTCAATGATAGTCCTTGGAGGGTGCCAGTCCTAGACAATGTGCTCCAAGTACTGTATCTTTTGCCTCATCATATGGTACTTGCAGGGCTTCAGTTTTAGTCCGTATTGTGCAAAGAGAGAGAACACCCATCCAGATGTTTAACATTTCCTTCAAATGTCTTAGAAAAGTTGATGATATCATCAAGATAAACCAAGACAGTCTTGAAATTGAAGTCTCCAAGACATCTCTCCATTAAGTGCTTGAAGTTGCTAGGGGTGTTACTGGGTCCAAAGGGCATGCAATTAAATTCAAATTGTCCCAAGGGCAGTCTTCTATGAGTAGCCGCTGGACAGATCCAAGGTGGAGAAGAAGGGCCCTCAGAGGTTCCTCGACCCTAGGAAGTGGGTAGGCATCCCAGTTGGTGCATATGTTTAGCTTACGGTAGTCTATACAGAACAGTAGACTTCCATCCTTCTTTCATACCAGGACAACAGGCATGGCCTATGGGCTGTAGCTTTCCTTGATCACTCTACTCTGAAGCATGTTACTGAGTAACTATTTAACCTCTTGGCACAATGCTGGGGGAATGTGACAGTACCACTCCCGGATGGTGCAGTGCATGTCCCGGGTGGGGTGGTCAATAACTTCAGTGAACCCATAATCCTCTGGACTGGTGGCAAACATCAGCAGGTCATGGAGCAATCTCTGTTGGGGTAGGGAAAAGTCTTGGAAGTTAATGTCAAGCTGCTCTACAAAGGATTTGTATTGGGTTAAAATTAGAAACATAGAAAAGTGACGGTAGAAAAAGACTGAGTAGTCTGCCCTTTTTTTTTGTTCTTTTTTTCCCATAAACCTCATTGTCTGACTATAGATTTATGTTTATCCCAAACATGTTTGAAGCCATTTACTGTTGACTGTCTCACTACCTCAGTTGGTAGTTTATTCTAATCATCAGCCACCCTTTCATTAAAATAATTCTTTCTAAGATAAGTTGTGAACTTTTCTCCAGTTAGTTTCAGGTCATGTCCCAGTGTTCTTGATTTTGGTTTCATATTGAAAAGACTGCCCTCCTGAACCTTATCCACCCCCTTGATGTATTTAAAGGTTTCAATCATGTCTCCTCTTTCCCTTCTTTCCTCCAGACTGTACATATTAAGTTCCTGCAGTCGTTCTTGATATGTTTTATTCCCCAGACCTTTCACCATTTTTGTTACCCGTCTCTGAACTCATTCTATCTTACCAATATCCTTTTGTAAGTGAGGCCTCCAAAACTGGACACAGTATTCTAAGTGAGGTCTCACTAAAGATCTATATAGAGGAATCAGAACCTCCTTCCTCCTGCTGGTGATCCCTCTACTGATACATCCAAGAATTCTATTTGCTTTTCCCAATGCCTGGTCACGCTGTTTGCTCATTTTGCAATCATCTGAAATAAGCACCCCAAATCTTTTTCTTCTGTAGTGCTGGCTAACACTGTACCCCCTATGCTGTACTCTCTAAGGGAATTATTTTTCCCTAGATGCATTATTTTAAATTTAGAAATATTGAACTGCAGGCTCCACTGCTTTGACCAATCTTCCAGAAATGCCAAATCATGTTCCTTGTTACAGACCCCTCCAGGAAAATCAACCCTATTACACAGCTTTGTATCATCAGCAAGAGACATACCTTGCCTAACAAACCTTTAGTTAGATCACTTACATATAGGTTAAATAGAACAGGAGCCAGTGCAGAGCCTTGTGGCACCCCACTAGTGACTGGTCTCTGTTCTGAGTGAACCCCATTTACAACCACACTCTGGAATCTATCCATTCGCCAACTGCATATCCACTGAACTACCCAATGGTTAAGTCCTAGCTTCTACAACTTTTGTATTAGATCATTACGTGGAACTGTATCAAATGCCTTGCTGAAATCACGATATGCTATGTCCACAGCACCACTCTGGTCCAAAACACTGGTAATATAGTCAAAAAATTCAATCAGATTTGTCAGATTTGTCTGACACAATCTGCCCTCAGTAAACGATCCTTCTTTTCAGGAGTGATTTTATTACCTTGACTACAATTGATGTTAAACTCACTGGCCTGCAATTGCTAGCTTCTACCTTGCTGCCCTTCTTGTGGATAGGTACAATATTAGCTATCCGCCAATCATGGGGAACTTCTCCTGTTAGAAGAGATTGATTAAAAAGATCTGTTAATGGCCCAGCAACTAATTCTCTAAGTTCTCTTAGAACTCTGGGATGAATACCATCAGGGTCCGTTGCTTTATTAAAGCGGTTGTCTACCCGACAAAAAAAAATAAAAATAAAATAAAAACCTGCAAGACAATAGCATAATGAGCTAGTACGGCACCGCATGTGCCGTAACGCTGCAGTGGATTCAAGAGGGAATATCTTCTAAACCGTACAGGTTTAGAAGATATTCATTTTACCTACAGGTAAGCCTTATTATAGTAATAAAGTAAACAAAATGGGTTGACAGCTGCTTTAGGCTTTAACCGAGCCAGTTCCTCTGCTACCTCTGTCTCCAGAAATCCTAGAAATTAACCATCATTACTAGAACCAATATGATTCCCTAACTTGTTATCATTAGTGCAGTCTATTTCTGAGAAGACTGAACAGAAGTAATTGTTTAAATGGTTTGCTACCTCTTCGTCTCCCTCAACATATGTGTTGTGCCCAGTTTTCATTTTAGTGATATCATTGTATTTTTTCCTTCACTATGTACCTAAAAAAGGTTTTATCCCCTTTCTTAATAGACTTAGCAATTTCCTCCTCTTTCTGTGCTTTTGCAGCACTGATAATGTGTTCGGCCTCCTTTTGTCTATTTTTATACTCCTCTCCGTCACCTACACCTCCTGTTTCCTTGAATCTTCTATACGTTATTTTTTACCCTTTACTATTCCACTTACCTCTTTCCTCCCAAGAGGCCATAGTTGCCTGTAGTGGGGCACATATCGCTTCCACCCCTGGTTGGGGCTTGGAGATACAGTGGTGAGGCACTGTGTAGAGATCAGCCAAGATGACATGTCTGGGCGATATTGGCATGGTACCTAGGTTGACAAGTTGCACCAAGACTCTTCCTTGATGGACCTTGGATAGGGTACAGCCACTAGCCACTGTCCTGACATCACAGGATTCTTGTGGGGTTCAACCATAATGGTGGCCCCCTGTAATTTTGTGGGCCCCAACTGAGATTGACTTGACCACTTCTTGTAAGGGTGTCAAGAGAAGCTTAGGGGCTACACCTACTTTCTCTTGGTTGCCCTGCGCTGGGCTTCGTAGGCCTGGAGTACTCAGAGCACACAGCTCCCACAGGCCAGCCTGAGTATCCATATTTGGCCAACAGGCAGGATAAGTTCAGGTCTTTCAAGAAATGCATGCCCAGCATGACAGGCATTGCTGGGTTGATTGGACTGTGGGTCACCACTATCCCTACCGCTCCTCCAGCTGGCCTTCAATTGGAATCCTCACCGAGGTGATGCCTACAACCAAGATGGGTAGATTATTGGCCAATCTGAGGGATAGCCAGCCAGGGTTTAACAGTTCTCCAAATGTCTGTACATAGAAATCGTACTCCATGGCCGTGACCTCTAACTCAGTGTCAATCAGGCACGGGATTTCTCACCTATTACCTAAGGTACCTACAGTATCTCACAAAAGTGAGTACACCCCTCAAATTTTTGTAAATATTTTATTATATCTTTTCATGTGACAACACTGAAGAAATGACACTTCGCTACAATGTAAAGTAGAGATTGTACAGCTTGTATAACAGTGTACATTTGCTGTCCCCTCAAGATAACTCAACACACAGCCATTAATGTTTAAACTGCTGGCAACAAAAGCGAGTACACCCCTAAGTGAAAATGTCCAAATTTGGCCCAATTAGCCATTTTCCTTTCCTGGTGTCATGTGACTCATTAGTGTTACAGGGTCTCAGGTGTGAATAGGCAGTAGGTGTGTTAAATTTGGTGTTATCGCTCTCACTCACTCATACTGGTCACTGGAAGTTCAACTTGGCACCTCATGGCAAAGAGCTCTCTGAGGATCTGAAAAAAAGAATTATTGCTCTACATAAAGACGGCCTAGGCTATAATAAGATTGCCAAGACCCTGAAACTGAGCTGCATCATGGTGGCCAAGACCATACAGCAGTTTAACAGGACAGGTACCACTCAAAACAGGCCTCGCCATGGTCGACCAAAGGAGTTGAGTGCACGTGCTCAGTGTTATATCCAGAGGTTGTCTTTGGGAAATAGACGTGCTGCCAACATTGCTACAGAGGTTTAAGGGGTGGGAGGTCAGCCTGTCAGTGCTCAAACCATAGGCCGTACACTGCATCAAATTGGTCTGCATGGCTGTCATCCCAGAAGGAAGCCTCTTTTAAAGATGATGCACAAGAAAGCCCGCAAAACAGTTTGCTGAAGACAAGCAGACTAAGGACATGGATTACTGGAACCATGTCCTGTGGTCTGATAAGACCAAGATAAACTTATTTGGTTCAGATGGTGTTAAGTATGTGTGGCGCAGCCAGGTGAGGAGTACAAAGACAAGTGTGTCTTGCCTACAGTCAAGCATGGTGGTGGGAGTGTCATGATCTGGGGCTGCATGAGTGCTGCTGGCAATGGGGAACTACAGTTCATTGATAAACCATGAATGCCAACATGTACTGGGACATACTGAAGCAGAGCATGATCCCCTCCCTTCAGAGACTGGGCCAAAGGGCAGTATTCCAACATGATAACGAACCCAAATACACCTCCAAGGTGACCACTGCTTGCTAAAGAAGCTGAGGGTAAAGGTGATGGACTGGCCAAGCATGTCTCCAGACCTAAACCCTATTGAGCATCTGTGGGGCATCCTCAAATGGAAGCTGGAGGAGCGCAAGGTCTCTAACATCCACCAGCTCCATAATGAAATCATGGCGGAGTGGAAGAGGACTCCAGGGGCAACCTGTGAAGCTCTGGTTAACTCAATGCCCAAGAGGGTTTAGGCAGTGCTGGAAAAAAATGGTGGCCACATAAAATATTGACACTTTGGGCCCAGTTTGGACATTATCACTTAGGGGTGTACTCACTTTTGTTGCCAGCGGTTTAGACATTAATGGCTGTGAGTTATTTTTAGGGAACAGCAAATTTACATTGTTATACAAGCTATACGCTCACTACTTTACATTGTAGCAAAGTGTCATTTCTTCAGTGTTGTCACATGAAAAGATATAATAAAATATTTACAAAAATGTGAGGGGTGTACTCACTTTTGTGAGATACTGTACCACTGGGCTCAGTGCGACCATGTCCTCTAACTTGCTGGGACTTTGTTTTTTTTTCCTGGGAGTTGTCCCTCTTCCCTGGGAGTCAGTAGTTTAAAGATGACCTGGAGTGGCCGCACCACCAGCATTTTCAGTCTTTCTGGGGGTCCCTGCACAGTTAGTTCTCGCCCCTGTGGTGTGGGGGTGAGTGCTTAGAGGAGGCTACCTCCTGTTTCAAGACGGCCACATTATAAGCTAGTTTTGTCAGCACAGTTTGCAAGGAAATACCTCCTGGTATTTTTATGGCAAATAATTTTGGTGTCTACAAAGGAAAGTATTGGATTTGAAAAAATGGACTTTAACGGCATACTGGGTATAGTATAAATGTATAGACTTTATTTGTTACAAAAAATGGCACATAATTGCCCAAAAATGGACAGAAGACATTTAAAATTTCATAAAAATCATGTATATAATCTTTAATATAGTGTATTTTTCAACTACTACCCCAGACGGGGTGAGAAGTACTGTGGTTCCCTGTGTATAACAACCATGTAGGTTGTTGGTAGCCAGAGGGAAGAGCCCACTATACCATACTACAATTTGATAGGAATATCTGTCTTAAACGCAACTCAGGATTCACCATATATCAAGAATATTGACTTATGAACAAGTCTAAAGCAAAAGAGTAACATAGAGTGTAATTATGGTTACGCTGATATGGATCCCATCAAGGAAATATTGTGACAGGAAAATATTCCTGCTCAACTCTGCTCGACTAGTTTTGCGCTCTATACATTTGGCGCTTCATCTGGAGCTGAAAGAAGTATTGTTCTAGTAGAAGACAGAAAAATACATACATAAGACACAAATACATAGTACAATCCACTGTTCTGCAATGAATAAACATTACATTGTAATATACTACATTCACTACCAGTGACTTATATAAACAATGTTACATTACAAATAAGTAACGTCTTGTCACCTAACATGATACATAAACACAGAATACATACATAAAAAGACAGAAGATGATCTTGTTATGAAGAAAGTCGAGGTCTACTTCGCGGTTTACATATCTCGCGTTTTGATCAGCTCGTCTCAACTCGTCCTTATAAAAGGACAGTGTTATAAAGGAACTACCCTAGGTATAGTCGCATTGGTATTAATGTGAGATACAATGAGAAAACGAAATCTGAACAAGTATTCAGTTATAAGAACTATATACCACTTAGGACTCAACGCAAATTCTGTCTATAAGGATAGTTTAACATCATACCATATCACCCGAGAAGGGAGACCGATGGTTGTTGGATGTACCAA
>BLSH010009536.1:149673-163556 GCA_018402905.1 Glandirana rugosa | reverse complement strand
TTCTGAAGGAGAAATTCAGTCTGAGGGGGAAAGACCAGCGATAAGTGATGTCATTTTGAACCAGGATTTGGGTAAGAGGTTTTAGGGCTCTCCTCTTTTGGATGGTGAAGGGGGAGAGATCTGAGAATATCTGGACACTGTGGCCTCGTAGCTGTATATCCGTCATGTTGCGAGCCTTTTTCATTATCTCTTCCTTCACTGAATAGTGGTGTGTTTTGACTATAACATCTCGGGGTAGCCCATCACTTCTGGGCGGCTGTAGGGCTCTGTGTGCCCTGTCAAGCTCTAGGCGGTGCGCCGGGATCTCTGGAAGCAGTTCCTTGATCAGAGATGTTACTGCTGAGTTGATGTCTTTGATTGTTTCTGCTAAGCCCCTAATGCGGAAATTCAGACGCCTTGAACGATTTTCAAGATCATCAATCTTTGATATGGCAGCTTCTAGTTGGTCCTGGAGGTCTTGGATCCTGTCAGTATTTTGGTTAATCTTAGCCACAGCCTGGTCTTGTTTCTTCTCAATGATCTCTATTCTACTGCCTATCAGTTGTAAGTCAGCCTGTATGGTTGCTGTAATTTGGGCTGCGTTTAGAGCCAGGCCCTTAACTAGCATCTCTGAGAATGCAGACATTAAGGCAGATAACTCTGAAGGCGGAGGGGAAGCGGCATGCATTTTCTGTATAGTAATGTCCGGAGTGGACAGAGCATTGCTCTGAGGTGACAGGCTATATAGGCCTATGGGGCTCCTGAGGAGCGACTCTGATGGCGCGGGAGAGAACTCTCCTTGTGGTGGGTGCAGCCCCCTACCTTCCAGCACATATTATGTTTTTATGTACTTTAGAGGTGCCTTATCAAAATGATGCGGAAATGATACGGCAAAAAATGATCTATAAAAAACACAGTTATCATTTTTACCTGGTAACTATCAATTATACAAAAAAGGATGGGATTTAAAATATCACAGATGGGCATTGTATAAAATTGACATGGAAAGGTGAGAACTTTCTAACAAAAGAAATACAGCATATCTTACACAATATGGGTAATATTGAATGAATATCTATAGAATCATGTCTATTTCCCTACAATGCTTATCACATACAGTATATGTTACATTTCAATACACTGAATCATTGGCCAACTATCATCGCACCCATATTTAGTCAATGATGTCACCTGAGATCCCCGCCCTTTGTTTACATTCGGCTGCTAGACTAGGAAATGTCATTCATCTGTCTGTCAGAGGAGTATCATGTCAATGGGTCAGCAGGCATTGTTTATCAAGATTTATGTGGATCTACACTGCTAGAAGACATGACTGAAGCTGGATATCTGTGAGTCCCCTTCCTTTAAAGGAGCATCCAGATTCCGATACATTCCCACATGTAAATCCAGGGTTGTGAAGAGGCCCTTGTCTCCATCAACATGAGAACAAGTTACTTTTCTATCGGTATATGTTCCCAAGAGTGTTGTCCAGCTTCCCATGCCCTTTGTTTGACACCTTCTTGCCTATTAGTCTTGAAAATGGCTTTGTTACAAACAGACCAAAGATTTTTGTGAAATATCATTTAGCAGCAAATATATATTTTTTTGCTTTCTAAATGTCACTTTTGCTTTAGCACACCCTAGAGATGTGCTACTGCACAGGCAGGTTTGAGGTATCCCCCTGTTATTTAAATTAATGTGGCATTTTTATTGTTTTACGTTAAGCCTTATTAAAAGAGCTGTCCTTTGTCCAACTGCATTTTTTAAAATGTATTTCTACATGTCCCCCGAGGCATTGCCCAGCTGCCCATGTCCTTTGATGGAAAAAACCCTTGCCTATTAGTTTTGAAATTGACATAATTGATTTTTAAGATTCATATCCCATTAACTTCAATGGGTCTGCATTAAAGTTTGCAATTTTTGGATTTTTGGTGGTGTTCATCGAACACTTACATAAATCAAACCCAAGCAGGTTACTCCATCACTAGTGATCAGCTATTATATCAGCCATTTGAGGGAAATATTTCTAACAAGTTTCAGACAGCAGAAAACCTGAAAGGGATTCTAATCTCTCCACCTCTATCCAAAACTGAGTATAAGTTTTGGCTGAACATTCACCTTAATCCCCCCACCTATCATTTCATAGCAGTACATACTTACTTTTCCTAGTTGCAAGTCTCTCAGCTCAAGTGCTGGCACTTCTGACTTTGGGAAAGCTATAGCAATTCCCCCTCTTTCATGATTAGGGGTGGGCTCAAGGTTCGGTGTGATCACAAGTTTGGACTGAACTTTGGCTGTTCAGGATTCAGATGAATGCCCAAACATGTATCTGTTTAGAGGGAGCAAAACATCATGTATACGGTGGTATTACTTCTGCTATTACACATGACAGCTTCCAGCTGTTAATGATTGTTAAGGATGCCTATGGATGAGTCATTGCCTATTCCTTTACAACCATTGATGTCACCAAACTCATTCACTTACATCGCTCATTCACTATGCCGTTCTGCGGTATTTACCGCAAAATGCTGAAAACGCTTGGTAAATACCACATTAACAGGCATTAAACTCAATTCACAGAAGGAAATAAATAATTAAATGCATGTGGTAATTGAGTAGTGATCGAGGCATGTGGTATTTATGGAATGTGTACTGGTTGTGAAAGCGGAGTTCCACCGTATTAAAAGTCAGCAGCTACAAAGAGTGTAGCTGCTGACTTTTAATAATCGGACACTCACCTGTTCCAGGCTCCAGTGATGCAGCCGCCTGCAGCATCGCTCTTCTCCCCCTCCTCCTCTACTGCAGCAACATCACAAGTGTGGGCGCCCAGCTTTGGCTTCAAAGTGCACGTGCACATCGCGCTGTGCTTTGTGAATGGCCGGCATATCTTCTGGGACCTGTGACGTGTCCCAGAATATTGCCGGGTGGCAGGAGGAGGAAGGTGAACTTCCATCCGGCTCCGCGGCACCAGAAGAGGAAGTGGACCTGGGACCCTTTGAAAACAGGGTCCCAGGCCCCCTTCCCCAAAAGAAATGACATGCCAATTGTGGCATGTCAAGGGGTCACCTTCCCTTAAAGCGGAAGTTCCACTTTTGGGTGGAACTCCGCTTTAAGGACCGGATGGCCGGATGACCGGTTGGCCGACGGCGTCCTTAACAACCAGTAAACATTGTGGTTGTTAAGGAATGAGCAACCGCCACGTCCTTAAAAACTGATGAATCATTGGCTGTCAGCGGGGTTCCCTGCTGACAGTTGAATTTAAAATATAAAAATTGCCGGCAATAAAAACAATCGGAAAAAATGGCCAAAATGGACCCTTTTCCAAGCATGCAGCCCAGCAGGTCAGAAAAGAGAGGGGATGAGCGAGCACCCCCCTCCTTAACCACACCAGGCCATCTGCCCTCAACATGGGGGGTTGCTTTGGGGCAGTGGGGGCTCCACCAACCCCCCAAAGCACCTTATTCTGATGGGGACAAGGACCTCTTCCCCACAACCCTGTATGGTGGTTGTGGGGATCTGCAGGCAGGAGGGGTTATTCAGAATCTGGAAGCCCCCTTTACCAAAGATGGCCCCCAGATCCCGACCCCCCTCATGTAAATGAGTAGGGGGTGCTCCTACTCGTTCACACCAAAAAAATGTGTAGTGTAAAAAAAGACATTAGACAATATCACAAAGACAAAGCCGTATCACAAAGATACTGCTTTGTGAATGGAGACCATAGTCTTGTATGAACAACAGCAAGATTTTCCAAGACTTTTTTTCTTGTCTTGGCAACGAAATGGAGCCAAATGAGTATGTGGGAGCCCTCTGTTAACACGTTTTGCACTTGTTTTGATGGAATCAGTTTAAAATAAATTTGAGGTGCTTCAGGGATAATTTAGAATTGACGGAATGGTGCATTTGACCTACAGTTAAACTCTTCTTACCTGCCTTTGACCTGCTTCAAGGTTTCTCATAGACTTTTATAGTAGTGCAAAACCAATCTGATACAAAAGAAAGTCTGTCAACACAGGCCCTTATTTTGCCCTGCATATTCAAAGGAAACCATCTCTAACTCTGGATTCATAAAAAATATATTGCTTGCAATGATAGTTTTCCCAGCATACAAGAAATAGATAACATTACTCACATACGCTGCCTATGTGATTGAAAGCTTTCTTTTTTAAGATTAGTATATTTTCTGCAGCTGCTCTAGGGGGATGGATTCTTTTCTTTGACATTACCTCTGCATGCTAGTGTTCTTTAGTTAATAACATAAGAAACACTCCCTGTTCCCAGCCTTTGCTGGTTGCTTGTGAGTTAGATGTCTGTAATATAGGAATGACACAGTTAGGCCTCATACACACGGACGTTTTTTGACGCCAAAGTTTTTTGGCATTTTTTGCAGCTCTCCATGTTAGTCAATGGCCCCATAAAAACGTCAACGTTTTTTAGCTGTAGAGGGCATCGGCTTCAGTGAGCCTAAACTAGAACCCATGGCCAGCGCGTTCTGAGGTTGTAACATTTTGGCGTTTTTGATGCCGACGCCGCAAAACGCTCACTGACGCTCACTAACGGCCACTAACGCTTTGACGCCAACATTTTTAGGTTGAAAAATAGCAAAGGATTTTTTTTCTTTTAAAAACCACCTATTGACCCCGACGCTCACTAATGCTCACTAACGCCCACTAACGCTTTGACGCCAACATTTTTAGGTTGAAAAATAGCAAAGGATTTTTTTTCTTTTAAAAACCGCCTATTGACCCCGACGCTCACTAATGCTCACTAACGCTCATTAACGCTGATGCTAAACGCCGAAAAAAACGCTGATCTTTCCCTGACGTTGGACCCGACGTTGTGCTTATTTTTAAACATACGCGCGTGAGTATGAGGCCTAAAGCTTTGCCCATACAAAACCATTTACCAACTAATTGCATTATTACCCCAGAGGATACAGCAGATCTATGGTATTTGGCGATGCCAACCCACTCACAAAATTAAACCCAAAAAAATTATGTAGGAGGAATCTGTATACATAATACTTCCTTGGATACCTATAACTACGCTTACATATTTAAAAGATTTCTAGGTCGAAATAACATTTTATATTTTTTCCTATCTGGTTCTTTTTCCTACATATTATAGTCTCAATGAACACTAGAAATGCAATTCTCATCTCTTTTTTTACAAGTTACACGACCAGCAGATATACTGTACTGTTACCCATCCTTTCTATTTACTTTAGTCATTAAGGAATTGAATGTACTTGGGGGCAAATAGGCGAATTGGGAAGAATGGATCTCTAGCTGTGTGTCATAAAGTTTATATAGATTATTTATTCTATTTTTTTTCAATTTAGTTTTCTGTTTCAATACCTAATTCATCTAATAAAAAATAAATGATCGTTTTTCTCTTTGGTTTTCATAAAATGCATGCTCGCTGATTTTACTGACCCACCATGCAAATTCAAAGCAAGATGCATACAAAACTGATGCTCTGTACAATCTATTGTAAAAAAATAAAAAATACATTGGGGAGGTGGATATCTATTTGTGGGGTGCCGATTGGCCATTACAGCAATCATAAGGTACATTCTCTTGTCAAAATATAGGGAAAAGAATCCTGCGCTTGGAGAAAATATATAATGTAAGAAGGAGAAGAATAGACTGCTGCCCTCCAGATATTTACCTCCGAGGAGGAAAATGTGGAATAAAACAGGTATGTCAGGAGATGGCGCTGTCACTAAAAGTCTACTGTGTTGGCTTAGTTTAAAAGGTATACAATTTCTTGTATGTGTTATAGAATAAATATATATGTGGGTATTGTGAGGTACATATAATGCTTATTATCAATGATAAAAACCCAAAGTGCAAGTGATTGTGCAAATATAAGTGTCCGTAAAAGTCCGTAAAAGGATATATAAATTCAAAACCAAAACTCTGATGTTGGAACAGTGGGTATGAACAACCCTCTAGGGGTGTCTATATATATTGAAAATATTAAACGTGAAAGTATTAAATTGATAAAAATATGTCCGTAAAAAGTCAGTGTCCGTAAAAGTCCGTAAGAAAATGGCGTCCTCTCAGAGAAACCAAACAGATGTATAAATTCCCCTGTGGGTCCATAGGGTGTCTGGGACCCAGTTGAAAAGGAACTTATTTCAAATGTATCTTTAATTCTAATCACTCATTCAAAAAGTGACTTTCTGTGAAAAACCTCTAGCAAAAAGAAACGTGACTTCACTGGTGCTCCCCGCTTGTGCCCTCACTTACCAGATTCTTCATACCCCTACTGGGGTAGTACGCCTTTGGTAAATGGGGTCTTTGGTGTTGTCTCCAAGGTGTCCTGTGGCTGTTCCTTCCTTAGGGTGGATTCCTCCCTCCAGGTACCTGCGCTCGGTTCCGTCTCTGATGAGCCTGGTTCTTTTGCTCCAGATGGTTCGTGGTATGGGTATGAGAAGAAAAGCATCCAGGATAGTGTAGTATGTTGGTTTTAAAAGTTCAGTTTATTCAAACAAAACGTATCCTTAAAACACTCAGCATAGTGACATCCAAGTCAGCAAAGTAGTATATGAAGATTGCGGGCTCTGCCCGCTTGAGGAAGGCTAAATCTCCCTTCCTTCCTGCTCTATGCGCTCCTCCACGAGGAGTCGGATAGCTGCTGCCACCTGTGTGAATCGTGTATGTTGCGCTCTGTGGCCACCCCTTACGCGTTTCGTCAGGTTGATGTCATCTGAGGCTGGATGAGGCTTTTGAATGAGTGATTAGAATTAAAGATACATTTGAAATAAGTTCCTTTTCAACTGGGTCCCAGACACCCTACGGACCCACAGGGGAATTTATACATCTGTTTGGTTTCTCTGAGAGGACGCCATTTTCTTACGGACTTTTAGGGACTTTTTATGGACATATTTTTATCAATTTAATACTTTCACGTTTAATATTTTCAATATATATAGACACCCCTAGAGGGTTGTTCATACCCATTGTTCCAACATCAGAGTTTTGGTTTTGAATTTATATATCCTTTTACGGACTTTTACGGACACTTGTATTTGCAAAATCACTTGCACTTTGGGTTTTTATCATTGATAATAAGCATTATATGTACCTCACAATACCCACATATATTTATTCTATAACACATACAAGAAATTGTATACATTCTCTTGTCATTGATCTCCTGTGATCCTGTGTGAGCACACTGCTGCCATTGATTACTACATTGGTGGCACAATAAACAGCATGAGGGGAAATACTGATTACTGCTGAGCAGCAAAGGGGACATAGACTAAAGCCCATCTTCTATTTGACATTGCTGACAATTGGGAGACCTGGACCCTCAATGAATTGTAGGCTAGACCCCTATCGAGACCCAATTGTAGGAACTCTAGGATGTTTGAGACTGATAATGCTCCAGGATCCCAACTTTTTCCACAGCAACTCGACGGAAAGCCTTCCAAACTCGATGATAGGATGAATTTGTGGAACTCTTACTAGATTGTAACAAGGTATCGAGTACTCGCTCGGAAAGGTTTGCTCCGCTAAAGGATCTCCTCTCAACTTCCATGCCATTAACTTCAATGTCCCAGAGTTCAGGTGACACAACCCATTCTGCAACAGGAGATCTTGACAGGGAGGTAGACGGATCGGTTGGCATAACTTCATCCTACGTACCAGTGGAAACCACAATCTCCTGGGCCAGTACGGCAGAATTGCTATTGCTGCCGCTCCTTCTCTGTGGATCTTCAATAGAACCTTGCGAATTAGTGGAATTGGAGGGAACACATACACCAGGTCAAACTTCCATGGCTTGGATAGGGCACCCTGGCCATACGCTTGATGATTCCTGGCTCGGGAGAAAAAAGCGAGGAAGTTGGCAATTCCTCTCTTACGCCATAAGGTCTATTGCTGGCGTTCCCAAAACCTTGAAGATCTCTTGCAGGTATTTGAAATTAAGGCCCCATTCATTGTGCTGCAAAAAGTTGTGACTCAAACCGTCTGCCAGAACATTCTCAGGCCCTGGAAGATAGGTTGCTGTAAGCGAAGCGAGATTCTGCTCTGCCCATAGAAAGATTCGGCATGCCAGCTGCAGGAGTAATTTGCTCCTGGTGCCCCCTGACGAGACACATAGGCGACACTGGTTTTGTTGTCTGAGAGAATCTTCACAGCCTGTCCTTGTAACATTGACTGGAAAGCTAGCAGAGCGCATCTCACACCTTCCAACTCCAAAAAATTTGAACTCTGCGACATGAGAGGTCCCCAGCGGCCTGAGCTCGCTGACCCTTGCAATGTGCTCCCCAACCCATGAGACTGGCATAGGCTGTCACCACTATTGGCTCTGGAATCCGCAGTGGTACTTCCCTGGCAAGGTTGCGAGAGATCGCCCACCAGGCCAGAGACCGAATTATAGGCAGTGGCATGTAGATCTTTTGAATTAAGGAAGGCGATTCCATTGGAGTAGGAAATTGCATTGAAACCTCCTCCTCCACCACCTGGCCCAGGGTACTACAGAAATTGTGGCGGACAGTACTCAGAGGAACCGCATGGACCTTTGCTGTCAGAAATGATCTGGCCATCACTTCCCTTGTTTGGGTCTGGATCTCCAGGATTTTCCTCTGAGGCAGATACATACGACCCCGAACTGTATTGAACTGTACTCCGAGATACTCCAAAACTTGGTTTGGATGCAATTGGCTTTTTCGATAATTGATTAGCCACCCGAAACAAGTGAGTGTTTCACAGGTGAGAGACACATGATCCCGGAGAAGACGCATTGATGGACCTAGAAGTAGGAGATCTTCCAAATAATGGAAAATTTGCATGTCCTTGACCCTGAGAGGCGCTATGACAGCTGAAAGTATCTTTGAAAAAGTTTTGGGTGCGGCTCAGAGGCCGAACATAAGGCATCAAAATTGGAAATGAGCGCCCTCTACAATGAATCTCAGAAAGCGATCATGCGCCAGATGTATTGGAACATGCAGATACGCATCTGCTAAGTCAATGGACGCCATCCAGTCCCGCTCCTTCACTACAGATATAATCGTCTCCAGTGACTCCATCTTGAACGGTAGAATTTTCATATAGGCATTCAGAATCTTTAGGTCTAAGACTGGTCTCAAACCCCCTGAAACCTAACAGATAGACCTCACTGGGTCTGCTTTAGTCTTTGCAGGCATGTTCCCTCACAGCCTACTCATTCTCTCTCAGCACCAACACTGATTACACTCATGTAAGCCAAAATTATACCACAGGTGGGAAAGCAAGGTGTGGCCAGTGCTTAACCCCTTGCTCCCTACAGACCTTTCACTATCACTCATTT
Organism: Glandirana rugosa; assembly: GCA_018402905.1. Lineage (NCBI taxonomy): Eukaryota > Metazoa > Chordata > Amphibia > Anura > Ranidae > Glandirana > Glandirana rugosa. Next base: position 154,277 of record BLSH010009536.1, on the reverse strand, counting down.
ATCTTAAGAACTGCAAGATTCTATGTGGCAGATATACTCCATCAATAACGGACATGGGCTGTTTGTCACAATTTCTTCCGCCCAAACCATCTCGAATTGAGCTAACCTTGCTTCTACATGAGAGGATTGGGAGAAGACACCTTCAGAAGGATTTCTCTGATCCCTTCTGAGCTTGGTTAGGCCTGGGCTTGGAGGGCTTTGGGAAACATGAACCAGTTCCTTTCCACTGTCTAAAGAATGGTCTGCCGGGTCTGTAAGAACTTGCTTCCCTGAAATTTTCCTTGGTCTTTCTGGCAAAATGAAAGGGCTGACGCCATCTCCTTTTCTCCTGGGGGATCAGGCCTGATTTGCTGGATTGCTGAATCCAAGGCTTTGCCAAACAGTAGTTTGCCGTTGAATGCAACAGAACACAAACTATGTTTAGAAGCATTATCGGCCGACCAGTGTCTTAGCCATAAGGCTCTGCGGGCCATGACAGAATGCGCCATTATCTTCGCTGTCATCCTGACCTGGTCCACGGCGGCCTCAGCCAAAAATTCCACAGCCGTTTTGATGAATTGTAAGGGGGAAGAATTTCCACTTCTAAGTCCCTCTCCTGAACTTAAATCCTCTAGTTCTGCTATCCATACCTTGAGAGCTGCTGCCATGGAAGTGAGAGACACCGCCGGCCTGCATGCTGCCCTGCAACAGAATATAAGCTCTTTAGGTCTGTATCAATTCTGTGGTTCATGGGGTCCTTAAAGGAAACTAAATCATCCAGCGGAAGTGTAATATGGCATTCACCTTAGGCGTAGTGTCCCACAACTCTGAATCCTTTTGCGCTAAAGGGTTACAGCTTTGACACTCTATTGTGGTTGTTGAGCTTCTTTTCCGGCCTTGTCCATTCATCCTCCATTATTTCCTGGATCTTAAAAATGAGAGGGAAGGAAGGTAAAGCTTTCTTCAAATCTGGATAACACTTCCTTTGTTTTATTGGAGGTGAAGCTTCCTCCTGCCACTGCAATGCTTCCTTAACTGCCTCCACCAAAGGAGGAACTAATCTAAGATTGAACGCATGTGACTCTGGCTCAACTTCATCTGAGGAATCTGAGACTTCTCCAACCTTTGGGTTAAATCTGACAGACACCCCCTGGTCTGAATCTTCAGATGCCGACGATAGGACAGGGTGAGCACATTTCTTTGAAACACTCCTTAACCCTTCTTTCACTGTGGTCCTAATATAGGACTTGACTTGTCGTGTGTCAGCCGCATTGTCCCGAGCTGCCTCCTTAAAGCAGGATGCACATAACAGCTTTCCTGGGAGCACGTCAGTTGAGCATGCCCAGCAGGGTTTAGCTTCTGCCTGACCTGGTGACGAGGACCTGTCTGAAGAAGAAGATCTTGCTCTGTGCCTGTGTCTAGCCTTGCTTTTTCTAGAAGGTTTTCTATGCCTTGACCTCTCTTGGCTCGGGTCAGAGTGACTCCAGTGAGGTAAGGGAGAGGGGGACCTGGAATGCCGCTTTGATGGGCGTTTCTCCTATCGCATGTGACTTTGCGACTTTTCGTACTTGGATCCCTTGTTACTCATCTGAGAGTGGGATGCCAACATGGAACCTCCTTGCGGGCGTTTATCCCACTCTGGGCTCTTCTCTCTGTAATAATACAGAAAGAACACTCTCTTTTTAAAAAAAATTTAATAAAAGTAAAAGGGGAAAAAAAATCATCTGATGTGTCCATCAGGATCTTCAGTGCTAAATGGCAGCTAGACAGACATGCTGTCAGTACTCCCCAGACCTGGAAGGTGTAAGCATCTTGTCACACTAGATTCTGTACACTCATATTGACACTACAGCAGAGCTCCCAAGTAAACCAGCCTTACCTGCAGAGAGCAGTGGATCAATCAGGCTGGAGGCTCAGAACAGTACAGCCACACTTCCTGAAATATAGGACGGCCTGAAAGCCGAGCTTAGCCCGCCCCTAAAGAGAGAGATGGCCGCCAATCATCGGCGAGCTTCCCTGCCATTGCTAGGCAACCGGACGAGGCAGAACCTCGTGACGTCATCCGCCTGAGACAGAGCACAATAGAGCTACACGAGGGGTGGCGCATACAGATCCCAGCGCGCCCCAGCAAAAACAGACAGCTTACCGAAGCTTCTATTCAGCCATACAGCATCTCCTTGGGCCACTGAGCGGCATTTGCAAAGGGGGAGACCGCAGCCACTGTCTTACAGTAGGTATATACAGTTATTTAAACTGCCAGTGACCCAGCCATCTTTACACAGTAATTTATACTGTACCTGATTTCCCAGCACCAAGGGAGCCCACCTCCTCAGGAAATTTACAACCTATCTGGGGAGGCCTTCTGAACTGGGAGAGGCTGAACCTGACCAGGGAGATAGAACGGGAAAAAAAAAATCTGAAAAATAGAACAGGGTGTCCAGAGCAAGGATGAAAAGAGAACACTGGCTTAGGCCGACAGCCGCCATTTATGGGCTAAAAAAAGTGTTGTCCTGAAGGGGTCAGAGGGGGCAGAGCTGACCCACAGTAGGCTGACATGAGGAGGTCCAGGAAATATATATACAGCACCACAGATAGGTATATACAGAACCACAGATAGATATATACAGCACCATAGATAGCGGTATATACTGCACCACAGATAGATATATACAGCACCACAGATAGGGATATACTGCACCACAGATAGATATTGTTAGGAGAAGACTGTGCTAAGGGTTAAGTCAGTTGGTTGTGGTTTCCTCTAATTCCTGGATGAGCAGCCCTATTTAAACTTCCTGTTTCCTGTAAGCAAATGCTGTCCTTTCTACAGCGTATCCGTGTTCCTGAGCGACCCGTCCTGAGCTACCTGTTACCTGTGACCCGGCCTGAACCCGCATCTGCTTGACCTCTGCCTGCACCGACCCCAGCTTGCCTACGACCACTCTTCTGTCTGATCCCTGTGTACTTCAATCTGCCTGCCTGTTAACGACCCTGCCTGCACTTGACCATCCGACTGCCTGCTCCTCCTGTACTGCTCTGCCCGCATGTTATCGACCCGGCCTGTCTCACTACTCTTCCATCTTGCACGACCTTCTGGACGACATCTTACCATCACAAGTGTCCTATCCAGCCCTCGTGCTCCCCTGTGCTCCAGCGCTCCCTGTCTGCTCTATCAGGGGTTCTGGAACCAGGGCCGTAAGAGAGGTTGCCTTCTGCATAAGCCAGACTCCACCACCAGGTACGTGACAGCAAAGGACAGCCAGTCCGAGTCTGCGCAGTGGCCTTCTCCTATGGAGGATCTGAGTACGCACCTAGCTGGGCTCACCCAGGCTGTGAGGGACTTACGAGGGAAATACAGCCGGCTGGAGAACCAAGTCCAAGAACTCACGTTGCCTGTCAGCACCAGCCAACTGGATGCTCATACCCTGCTAACCATGCCTAGTGAACCCGAGGTACCCCTGCCAGAGCGGTTCACGGGGGACCGCCTGAAGTTCCGGACTTTTCGCTCTGCATGTGAACTGTACTTCTACCTGCAGCCCCGCACCTTCTCGTCAGAAGCTACTAAGGTGGGACTGGTCATCTCGCTGCTAAGGGATGAACCACAAGCATGGGCTCACCGGCTGCTGGAACAGGGTGCTCCTGAGACCACCAACCTCGTCCTTTTCTTTCAGTCCATGGCTCGGTAATACGAGGACCCCCTCCAGGCTGCTACAGCTGAGGCTGCTCTCCACACACTCCAGCAAGGCCGCCGAATGGCGGAAGATTATACAGCAGAGTTCCGGCGCTGGAGTGCAGACACCTCCTGGAACGACGCTGCGCTCCATCATCAGTTCCGTTTGGGGCTCACCGAACCGCTCAAAGACGAGCTAGCCCGTGTGGGAGTCCCCCCGACATTGGAAGCTCTGATCAACCTGACCATCCAGGTCGACCGACGTCTGCGGGAGCATCGAGCCGAAGAAGCTGCAGGGGGTGTTTGCCCCGTCCGGACGGAGCCCGGACCTTCTCGGCCAGCTCTCTCCCCTGAGGAGAGACACAGACGTCTGACTTCCAACCTCTGCCTCTATTGTGGTGGCCCCAGACACCGTGTCAGGTCCTGTCCGGCTAAGCAGGTAAACAGGCTCCGCTATTCCCCTGGAGAACTCTTATCTTTGGCCGATCCCTCCAACCATCTCATTCTGCCACTGCATATCCAGCTCCCTGGTGTGAACCTCCAGGTTCCGGCTATCCTGGATTCCGGGGCCTGTAGCTGCTTCATCGATCTGGCCTTTGCAGCTCAGCACCAGATCCCACTCAAGCCTAAGACCCGTCGGATGACCATAAGACCCGTCGGATGACCATCCGCTTGGCGGATGGGTCCACCATAAAATCCGGAGCAGTCACCCATGAGACAGTGCCTCTTCTTGCCCGGACAGCTGGCGGACACATGGAATATCTGTCATTGGACGCCATAACGTCCCCTCTGTGCCCAGTCATTTTGGGTTTGCCATGGCTCCAGGCACACAATCCTACCATTGACTGGCCCTCGGGAGAGGTCCAGTTTCGACCACGACTCGACGTTTCCGGTCTAGCTACTTCGTCGATGTCCGGGGCCTTAGGTCCTATCGGCCTTGGACCTCCAAGGGTGG
>BLSH010009536.1:116896-146608 GCA_018402905.1 Glandirana rugosa | reverse complement strand
CACAGATAGATATATACAGCACCACAGATAGGGATATACTGCACCACAGATAGATATTGTTAGGAGAAGACTGTGCTAAGGGTTAAGTCAGTTGGTTGTGGTTTCCTCTAATTCCTGGATGAGCAGCCCTATTTAAACTTCCTGTTTCCTGTAAGCAAATGCTGTCCTTTCTACAGCGTATCCGTGTTCCTGAGCGACCCGTCCTGAGCTACCTGTTACCTGTGACCCGGCCTGAACCCGCATCTGCTTGACCTCTGCCTGCACCGACCCCAGCTTGCCTACGACCACTCTTCTGTCTGATCCCTGTGTACTTCAATCTGCCTGCCTGTTAACGACCCTGCCTGCACTTGACCATCCGACTGCCTGCTCCTCCTGTACTGCTCTGCCCGCATGTTATCGACCCGGCCTGTCTCACTACTCTTCCATCTTGCACGACCTTCTGGACGACATCTTACCATCACAAGTGTCTTATCCAGCCCTCGTGCTCCCCTGTGCTCCAGCGCTCCCTGTCTGCTCTATCAGGGGTTCTGGAACCAGGGCCGTAAGAGAGGTTGCCTTCTGCATAAGCCAGACTCCACCACCAGGTACGTGACAGATATATACAGCACCACACATAGGGGTATACAGCACCACAGATAGGTACATACAGCACCATAGATAGGGGTATACAGCTCCACAGATAGATATATAAGGCGCCATAGATAGGGGTATACAGCACCACAGATAGATATATACAGCACCACAGATAGATATATACAGCACCATAGATAAGGATATAGTGCACCACAGATAGATATATACAGCACCACAGATAGGTATATACAACACCACAGATAGGGATATACTGCACCACAGATAGATATATACAGTACCACAGATAGGTATATACAGCCCCACAGATAGATATATACAGCACCATAGATAGGGGTATACAGAACCACAGATAGATATATACAGCACCATAGATAGGGGTATTCAGAACTACAGATAGATATATACAGCACCATAGATAGGGGTATATAGCTACACAGATAGATATATACAGCACCATAGATAGGGGTATACAGGCCCCCCCGCCACGGGGCTTGCGGCACTGACAGTTCCCCCCCAGGTAGTCGAGACATCAAAGTCCCGCACTTACCCCATCTATTGAAGCCTATTAGAGCCTACAGCTCTAATGAGATACTTTAAAGTAACTCCCGCTGTAATTCATGCGGCCGGTGCCTCAAAGGTGCCGGTCGCATGAATAGGGGGTGGTCGCGGGTTGCCATGTACAGAGGGGGCGGCACCCGTGCGCCCATAAGAATGGGCCGCCACTGTATGTAAGTTATATATTATATATAAGTCCAGGATTGCTGCACTTAAAATGTATTGAAAAATTCAAAAACATATACAAATATCAAAGTGTTCCATAGCAACAGTTTCAGGCTACAATCGTGCACACCCTTCCTCAGGTAGGAATATACAACAAATGCCAAACTATTTTCATTGTCAATACATAGGCCCTGATTTACTATACCTTCCAAATCTACTCCAGTAGTGCCTTAAAATAACTCCCAATTAAAGGCAATTACGACTTCAACTCTCACAAACTGGGAGGAAATCTACACACATCAGAGCTCTATTTGCCTGGGAAGATGCCTCTCAGATCACATGTTCTAAGCCAGTGGTTCTCAACTCCTGTCCTCGGGACCCACTAACAGGCCAGGTTTGCAGGATAACTGAAATACATCACTTTTGATATCATTTGCTGCTCAGTGATTGCAGTATTCTAGTCTGCATCTCCCCAAGGTAATAATTAAAATCTGGCCTGTTAGTGGGTCCTGAGGACCGGAGTTGAGAACCACTGTTCTAAGCACTGGATGTCAATTGGAATCAAACTTGTGGCTTCAGAATTCCTCCATTTAATGCTTGTATGCAAGTTCATTGCCATAAAAAAAAATTATAAATAATTTTTTTTTCAGGAGCAGTGGTTTTAATAATGGTTAAAGTGAAAAAAAACAAAAACAGCAAGAAATATTCCTTTAACCACTTCAGCCCCGGAAGGATTTCATGCTTCAGGACCAGAGCAATTTTTGTGATTCGGCACTGCGTTGCTTTAACTGACAATTGCATGGTCGTGCGAAGCTGTAACCAAACAAAATGTGCATGCTTTTTAATCCACAAATAGAGCTTTCTTTTGGTGGTATTTGATCTTCTCTGCGTTATTTCTGATCGCCGCTATAAGTAAAAAAAGTGACAATTTTGCAAAATAACCAGTTTTTCTTACTTGTTGCTAAAATACAAATCCAAAAAAAATATATAAAAAAACATTTTATTTTATCAGTTTTGGACGATTTATATTCTTCCTCATATTTTTGTTTTTAAAAATCACAATTCGGCTTTTATTCATTGGTTTGCACAAAAGTTGCTGCGTTTACGGATGATGAGAATTCATTTCTGGGCTTTTTATTTTTTTTTTAAATTTTTTACTAGTAATAGTGGTGATCTGCGATTTTTATCGGGACTGTGATATTGCAGCGGACATGTCGGACCATTTTGACACTTTTTTGGGACTATTGGCATTTATATAGTGATCAGTGCTATAAAGCACTGATTACTGTAGAAATGCCATTGGCAGTGAAGGGGTTAAACTGGAGGGGGCGCTCTAAGGGTTAACTATGTTCCCTAGGCATGTTCTAACTGTATGGGGGCTGGGCTGGCTGGGGGAGGGGAGTGATCACGGCTTCCATATACAGGAAGCCTGTGATCACCGCCCTTCCCCCTCTGTCAGAACGGAGATCCATGTTTACATATACAGACCTCCATTCTTTCACTGTGGGTGGCCATCGTGGGTAGCCGGCGGCGATCAAGTCCGCCCTAACTGATCCCTGGCCCCCTGGAACACAGTGAGCTCGCGAGCGTACCTCCGGCGGCGCACGCTCACAATCCTAGTTATCGCAGCCGCCGTCAGGTGATGGCGGTTTGCGATAACGAACCACTTTGCCGCTGTCACGCTGTGGCGGGCAGTCGGCAAGTGGTTAAATATTGTGCTTGGGGGGTCCCCTTAGTATGGATCTCTGTGATGTTTAGAACAGTGCCACCGCAAAATGACATTTGTAAAGGGAAAATTGACATTTAAAATCGGTCGTGGCTGGAATGTATTGCTGGTTCCCTGCAATATAGATAAAGATCATTAAAAAAGCATTGCGTTGGTGGTCCCCCCAGTCCATTCCAGGCCCTTCGGGTCTGGCATGGATTTTAAGGGGAACCCCACACCAAGTTTATAAAAAAATCCAAACCAGACCCTTATCCGAGCACGCAGCCCTGGCATGGCAGGGGGGGTGAGGATGAGTGAGCGTGCCCCCTCTGAACCTTATCAGGCTACATTCCCTCAGCATGGGGAGTGTGCTTTGGGGTCTGGTTTGGATTTTTGGGGACCCAACGCCATTTTTCCAAAAATTTGGCATGGGGTTCCCCTTAAAACCCATACCAGACCTGAAGGGTCTGGTACGGACTTTGCGGGGGGACCCCTACCCATAATTTGTGTTTAATTTTGGCGTGGAGTTCCTCTTTAAACCTATGCCAAACCCTTATCCAAGCGTGCATGCACTGTATATAGTCTGCACAGTGGTGTAGTGGTTAGCACTTTCACCTGTGAGCAAAAGGTTCACTGGTTCAAATCCCAACCACAACACTACCTGCCTGGAGTTTGCATGCTCTCCCTGTGTCTGTGTGGGATTCCTCTGGGTACTCCAGTTTCCTCCCACACTCCAAAGACATGCAGACAAACAACATCCTGTTTAAATTAGCCCTAATATATTCATGAATGTGAGTTAGGGACCATAGATTGTAAGCTCCTTGAGAGTAGGGACTGATGTGAATATATTGCACTGCCTAACCTTTTGCTATCTCCGCAAATGTTTTCACTATATGCGGCCACTGTGTAAATGGCCTTGCATAGTGTGGGCGTAGACCCGCTGAGCAATGATTGGCCAAAGGCACCCTGCCTTTGGCCAATAATGGCTCTCACAGCAGAGCATGCTATGATTGGCCAAAGCACACAGGTCATGTGCATGCTTTGGCCAATCAGCGGGCGGCATTCCCCCACAATTTCACTGCATTATGGGCCGCTCAAATTTCCCATGAGCGCCCCATAATGTTCAGGATTCGGCAACCCCCCGATGTTCGAGTCAAACATACTTTTGAACACCCCCTATTGACCATGGATGTACATTGCGAGACACTTTTTTAACATAAAAGATTGGACAAAAAATTTCTCAATTTTTAAAAACATTTTTACACTTTTTAGGTGAATGGGTATGATGTACCCAATACCCATTCACATGGGGGGGGGGGGGGCAGTGAAAGGGGGGATTGTGGCTGACCCTGTGCTAGAAGGCAGCCACTGTGGGTTTGCCAAGGAATCTGGAAGCTGGGTTTGGGCCCTAATTCTTTGCTGTGAAATTCCAGTGCTTGTACTGGGCCTCTCCCCCTTTCACAGCACAGCCAGGCGTGCAGGCAAACACGGAAGGTTTTTCCAAAATGTATTTTTTAAATGTATTTTTCCCTAATGAGCTAGTGCAAAGCATCAAGGACCAGACAAACCTTTTTGCCCAACAACACATTCAGAACAACCCCAACTCATTCTATGCCTGTCCTTTTGAATGGAGAACCCTAACTGTGGAGGAGTTTAAATTATTTTTTGGCCTTACGCTCAACATGGGGATTACAAGAAAAAATGAACTGCGTGCATATTGGTTTACCCATCCCATCCACCATATGCCAATTTTTTCATCTGTCATGACCAGGTCTAAAAGGTTTTTCTGAACTCTATATCCCTGAGCAGAATATCTCCATGGATGAATCCCTGGTCCATTTCACAGGCCGCCTGGGAATGAAGCAGTATATCCCCAGTAAGAGCGCCAGGTACGGATTAAAACTCAACAAGCTTTGTGAAAGTTCCACTGGATACGTGCACGCCTTTCGTGTATACGAAGGCAAAGACTCCCATCTCCAGCCCCCTGACTCTCCATTGTACATGGGAATAAGCGGGAAAATTGTCTGGGGATTGAAATACCCACTCCTCAAAAAAGAATATCATATTTACATGGACAAGTATTATACGAGTTTGCCCCTTTTCTGCCACCTATATCGGAAGGATACTTTGGCCTGCGATACAGCAAGAAAAAACATATAGGGCTTCCCACAGAGTGTAGTCATTTCAAATCTACAAAAGGGGGAATCAGCAAGTCTCAGGAATGAGGAAGTGTTGGCTGTGAAGTGGAGGGATAAGAAAGACGTGTACATGTCCACAATCCACAATGCCACCTCAGTGGAACTTCTCAGAAGACGCGGTCCTGTTGAAAAGCCTCACTGTATTCACGAGTACAATAAAATCATTGGGGGGGTGGATTTAAATGACCAGATGTTGCAGCCCTATCTACCAACCCGAAAATCCCTCTTCTTTTACAAAAGAGTCGCAATTTACTTTTTTTATATGGCCATGTACAATGCATACGTCATCTACCAGAAATCAACAGAAAGATCTAACCCCTTCCTAAACTTTACTGAAGACGTCATTACTGCCCTGATGTATCAACAAGGATCCCCCCCAGAAAGCATTCACTCCGATTGTGTCAGCAGACTGCATGAGCGTAATTTTCCTGACCATATTCCCCCATCAGCAACCGGAAGAAGACGCCCAAAAAAATGTCGGGTGTGCAGCAAAAGAGGAGTTACGAAAGACACCAGTTTCAATTGTCCCCAATGTCCCTCCCAACCCGGCCTTTGCATCGGAGAATGCTTCAAACACTTTCATACTCTTGTAAATGATTAGCCCATATTTCAAATAGACTGCCATTTCCCCATTTTCAGTTCCTGACTATTTACCTGGAGCCTCAACCAACCATACCCCTGCCTTCCATGTGAACTGACCCTGGCCTGTTTATTGACTATGCCTCTGCCTGTAGTCTGCATTGTTTATCTGCCACATTTCTGCCTTTCTGACTATGCCTCCGCCTACCCTCTATTTCTGCCTTTTACCTGCACTGACCTCGGCCTGTTGACCATGTTTTTGCCTGCCCCTTGGACTGATCTTTCACCCTGCTACACAGGGGTCTCACATATGTGAGGGGCTCCAGAATAATGTCATGATTTGAGAAAAACAGTTATTGGTTTTCTCTTTGTTTTGCAATTCCCAGAACAGGGTCTGGTGTCCAGAGGCTTCAAAGGGATTTGGGTGGGAGAAGCCTCTACCCCGTCCCCATTCTTTCCTCACCGAGGCCCTAAGCTTGATGGTCCTGCCTGATGCCTGGACAAATACTTTGGCTGTACTGACAATATCTCTGCCTGCACTGACCCAGGACTTTTTCTGGACCATGTGCCTGCTGCCTGGATCAATACTTTGGCTGTACTGACTATATCTCTGCCTGCTGCCTGTACTATGGACAATATTTCTGCCTGCTGCATGGACAACCACATCCCTGCCTGCTACCTGGACCAATGCTTTGACTATGCTGCCAATATCTCTACCTGTACTGACTATGGACAGTATTCCTGCCCGCTGCCTGTTTTGCTGTTGCTGTCCACCTTCCTGACTGCTGCCTGGACTGATGCTCTCCTCTGTTGACCACTGCACTACTAAAACCGCAGGTAATATTTTCTTTACCCATTGCTCAGCAGAATGTATTTTGGTTTGTAATTGGTATGTACAGTACATGCTATGTGTTAGAAATATGAAGGGCCTTCAACAATGTGATAGGTTGGCAGGAATCTGGTGCTCCAGGGCCTTCAAAAGTGTAATAGGTGGTTGAGAAATGAGAAGTGTAATTTATGCTCGTAGAATGCCTAAAGTTGCTACTTCAATGTTAAGCTTCTGTATGTGGCCAGGCTGTGTAAAAGTCTCACACATGTGGTATTGCCATACTCAGAAGGAGTAGCAGAATGTATTTTGGGGTGTCATTTTGCTATGTACATGCTATGTGTTGGAAATATCTTATAAATTGACAACTTTGTGTAAAACAAATGCGTTTTCATTTTTTTCCACATTTTCCAAAAACTTCTGGAAAAAATGACACGTTCAAAAGACTCATTATACCTCATAGATTATATGTTGGGGTGTTAGCTTTCCAAAATTGGGTCATTTTGTACGCGTTTCCTTTGTCCTGGTGCTCCAGGACCTTCAAAATTGTAATAGTTGGTTGAGAAATGAGATGTGTTGGGCCTCTGTATGTGGCCAGGCTATGTAAAAGTCTCACACATGTGGTATAACCATACTCAGGAGGAGTAGCAGAATGTATTTTGTTGTGCCATTTTTGCTATGTACATGCTATGTGTTAGAAATATGTTATAAATGTACAACTTTGTGTAAAAAAATGCGTTTTTATTTTTTTCACACATTTTCCAAAAACTTCTGGAAAAAATGAACCATTCAAAAGACTAATTTTGCCTCTTAGATTATACTTTATGGTGTTTGCTTCCCAAAATGGGGTCATTTTCGCGGCATTTACATTGTCCTGGTGCTCCAGAGCCTTCAAATGTGTAAAAGGGTGTTCAATGTCATCAAATGAGATGTGTAATTTATGCTCGTAGAACGGCTGGAGGTGCTACTTGGATGTTGGGCCTCTGTATGTGGCCAGGTTGTGTAAATGTCTCACACATGTGGTATCACCATACTCAGGAGGAGTAGCAGAATGTATTTTGGGGTGTCATTGCAAGTATGCATATGCTGTGTGTGAGAAATAACTTGTTATTATGACCATTTTGTGTAAAAAAAAAGTCTTCATTTTGTAAAGAATTGTGGGGAAAGAATTACAACTTCAAAAATTCACCATGCCTCTCACTAAATACCTTGAAATGTCTACTTTCCAAAAAGGGGTCATTTGGGGGGTATTTGTACTTTACTGGCTTGTTAGTGTCTCATAAAATGAGATAGGCTGTCAGTACATCAGGTGTGATCAATTTTCAATGATTTGCACCATAGCTTGTAGACTCTACAACTTTCACAGAGACTAAAAAAAAAATATACACTAATTTGGGTTATTTTTTTACGAAAGATATGTAGCAGTATAAACTTTGGCCCAAATTTATGAAGAAAAATTACTTTTTTGCAAAATTGTACAATAGAAACTAAAAAAAGTGTTTTTTTTTCAAAGTGCTTGCTCTTTTTTCGCTTATATTGAAAAAAATAAAAAACCCAGCGGTGATTAAATACCACCAAAAGAAAGCTCTATTTGTGAGAAAAAAATGATACAAATTTTGTTTGGGTACAGTGTAGCATGAGCGAGTAATTGAGATTCAAAATGTGAGAGTGCTGAAAGCTGACAATTGTTCTGGGCAGGAAGGGGGTATAAATGTCCTGTGTTGAAGTGGTTAAAAAACATTGGTCTATCCTTAAGGATAATTATCCACACATTTTGGAATTTAAAAGCTTTCCAACACCGTCTTATCGAAAAGGTAGAACCATGTATAGTAAATTAGTCAAATCTCACCAATATCTGCATAAGACTAATATTGCTAGAACTTTCTAGGACCCCCCAATAATGGATCGTATCCTTGCCTCAGCTGTAGCCAATGCAGTTCTATGATAAAAGGGAAATGTTTAAATCACCCACATCGTGCTATTAATATTGAGATTCAGGGATACCACACTTTCCATTCACCATTCATAGTTTATATAATCAAATGTGGCCTTTTATATGTGAGAGAGACAACACAGAAAGTAAAGGACCATATAGCTAGACACAAATACTCTATACATGATAAATTAACAAAATTACCGCTATCAAGGCACTTTGTTGAAATTAGACACACAGTGGCACAACTTTACTTTGTGGCTATAGATGCGCTTCCCCATAACAGACGTAAATCAAGTATTACATTGTTACATCACTAATACAGGTGGTGAGGTACTGGCCAGACCACCAGGCGAAAACAAAGGGAAAACTGCTAAAGAAAATAAAATTGATGCAGCTACCACATCTAATGATTGGTAAGCTGAAATATAATACACTTTTGGTTTTGGGTTTGGATATAATACTTTTTTAAATCTCCCTACTCACTGGAAAGTAAATGAACAGAAGAGAAATCCAAATCAAATCACTATTTGGTGTGATCACCCTTTTCCTTCAAAACAGCATCAATTCTTCTAGGTAAACTTGCGCACAGTTTTTGAAGGAGCTCGGCAGGTAGGTTGTTCCAAAGATCTTGAAGAAATAACCACAAATCTTCTGTGGATGTAGGCTGCCTCAAATCCTTCTGTCTCTTTGTGTAATCCCAGACAGACTTGAGTAGGAACTGGAATGCAGAAAAATGGCAGCAGGTTCTTTGGAATGATGAGCCAAAATTTGAAATATTTGGTTGTAGCAGAAGGCAGTTTATTTGCAAAGGGCTGGAGTGTATAATGAGTGTCTGCAGGCAACAGTGAATCATGGTGGAGGTTCCTTGCAAGTTTTGGGTTGTGTTTCTGCAAATGGAGTTGAAGATTTGGTCAGGAAGGATCAATGATATCCTCATTGCTGAGAAATACAAGCAAATACTTATCCATCATGCCATACCATGAGGGAGGTGTGTGACAGGCCCCAGATTTATTATGAAGCAGGACAGTGGCCCCAAACATACAGCCAATGTCATTAAGAACTATCTTCAGTGTGAAGAAGGACAGGGAATACTGGAAGTGATGGTTTGGCACACCAACACCCCACAGAGCCCTGATCTCAACACCATCAAGTTTGTTTGGGATTACCTGAAGAGACAGAAGTATTTGAGGCAGCCTACATCCACAGAAGACCTGTGGTTAATTCTTCAAGATGTTTGGAACAACCTACCTGCTGAGTTCCTTCAAACACTGTGTCCAAGGGTACTTAGAAGAAATTATGCTATTTTGAAGGCAAAGGGTGGTCACACCAAATATTGATTTGATCTGGATTTCTGTTCATTTACTTTCCATTTTGTTAATTGATAAAAAAATAAACGACTCACACTTCTGTTTCTGAAAGCATTCTTCATTTACAACATTTTTTCACACCTGCCTACGACTTTTGCAGTTTTGTATGTTTGTTTAACAAACACTGACAGAACGCTAGGGCTGCTAATAGCATTTCTTTTAAGCTCATCACATTGCAATCTGATTATACAATCTTGTTTGGACCTATCAACAATAGAAATGAGCTTGGGCATCCTCATCTCTCTATCCAAAGATCAAAATTGTAGGGTTTATTTGCTCCAATCCGCTGCGGTGATGGGACATTCTTTGCCCCGAAGCATACTTAACCAGTTCCCGACCGTCTCGGGTATGTTTACTGTTGCAGAGTGGCAGCGTAGCACAAATGAGTATGACCGCGGTTCGGGTGGACTCGATGTCTGCCGGCGACCCGCAATCTCCTGATACAGAAGAAAAGCGGGGTTCCCCGCTCGGTCAGGCGACATGATCTACTGATCCCTGTCTTTGGGATCAGTTATATCTGTCATGCCCCTGCCAGCCCAGCCCCCACACAGTTAGAACACGCCTAGGGAACACAGTTAACCCCTTGATTGCCCCCTGCAGGTTAACCCCTTCCCTGCCAGTGACATTTATACAGTAATCAGTGGCTATTTTTAGATCTGATCACTGTATAAATGTCAATGGTCCCAAGAAAGTGTCAAAAATGTCAGATCTGTCCGCTGCAATATCGTAGTCCCGATAAAAATCAGATCACCGCCATTACTAGTAAAAAAAAAATAATTGTAAAAACGCCATAAATGAATTTGCAACGTTTTGTGCAAACCAATCAATATATGCCTGTTGTGATTTTTTTTTACCACAAATATGTAGAAGAATATATACCAGCCTAAACTGATGAATAAATTATTTTTTTTATATTTTTTTGGACATGTATTATAGCAAAAAGTAAAACATATTGCTTTTTTTTTCAAAATTGTCCCTTTTTTTGTTTATAGCACAAAAAATAAAAACCGCAGAGGTGATCAAATACCACCAAAATAAAGCTCTATTTGTGGGGAAATAAGAACGTAAATTTTGTTTGGGTACAATGTCTCACGACCGCGCAATTGTCAGTTAAAGCAACGCAGTGCCGAGTCGCAAAAAGGGCTCTGGTCAGGAAGGGGGGTAAATCCTTCCCGGGGCTGAAGTGTTCAAACAAAGATGTGGGATACTAGTGATATCAGTGCTCTTATAGGGACACATACCCATATTTAGTTAATGTTAAATATGCCTAAATATGGGCATGTGTTCATAAAAGGGCACTGATACCACCAGCATCCCACCCTTTGTTTTCATGTGTGGCAAGGCGATGTATGATCTGGCTCACAGCAAGGAGTTTGAAGGACACTTGAGCTCATCTCTAGGCTGCATTTACACCTGAGCGACACGTTTTCAGGCATACTTGAAGCGTTTTGTAGCGCGACATCAAGCGTTTGCAAACGCCCGATGTCGCGCTAATACGCGTGTTTGATGCTTGTCCATTGATTCTATATCAATAGAAAAGTGTCAGAAATGCCGGAATATGCCCGATTCGCGCAACAAAAATACCTCCGGGAGTAGTTTGAGCTTCAGGCGTTTTCAGGCTTTTGGCTTCAGGCGTTTTTGAGTGGAGATGTGAACCATCTCCATAGAGAAACATTGATTTTTTTCCCCTCCAGTGTTTTGTAGCTTCATGCTTTTGGAATATTTGAGCTACAAAATGCGCAGGTGTGAATGAAGCCTAACCAACAACTATGTAGTGCAAGTGCCTGCATGATTGGATACAATTCAATTTGATTGGTTAGTCAGGTCCTCATATTACATAGCTTTGACAAATCTAAAGTTGATTGTACAAAGATTGTATGGTCAAATTGTAACTTTCTGTCAATTTAACAGCTGAGATCTTAAGCTGTACTTTTACACAGATCAAGGCCACAGATGTCCAATTGACAGCAAGTGAGGTTAACTATACATCTGGGCCTGGACTTAGCAAGAATAGACTGTAGGATGTAAAAGGTATTTCCTCTGCCATTGGTCCTTAACTTGTTAATATTACTGTATCACAATTAAATGGAGTGTAAGATAGAAATTAAATGTTCACAAAATATACCTTTTGAAACAAAAGATCTTATGAGAGTTTTTGAGGTTATAGGTTTCAGAATACAATATTTACAGACTCGCTAGAAGCATTTAAAAGTGCAGTCTAAGGAAGAACGTAATTAATGGTAGCATTAAAGTTCAGCATTTCTATTCACTTATGAATCTTCAATTAGTTTTTCCTAATGACTCCAATTTTCTGTATTTTAAATTAAATAGTCTGAGAAGTAGAAAAATGTAATCACAATCGTTTCTGACAGATGGGAATGAATTAAGTCATGCAGTTGAAATACTGCAATGCTTCAATTCCAACAGATTTTTTATTATATGTTATGCAGTTCAATTATTTAGGTATTAGAATAAAAATAAAGTGTATGTATTGGCATTTTTGTTTTTAAGTTTTTTAGTAAAAAGTGTTAAAACCGTTGTGAGTTTCTTTTTTTTCTGTGTCCTGTTGAGGATTCAATTCTCAAAAATGCAATAGAAAGTGAAAAGGAATTTCTACATGGTCAGGGTTATTCCTTTCCTAAACACAGGGACAGGTGACAACTTGAGGGTGACTTTGTCTAACAGAAAGAGAGACAGCCTTACACATTTTAAAAGGCTTCTACTCCTCCCCTACTCTATTCAAAAGAAAAAATAACTTTTGGTTACACATACATTTCAGGGCGCATTTATTTTAAAAATAAATCAATAAAATGGCACATCTCATAATACCCAACAATGGATGCTGCTTTTCTTGCAGACTAACTAATTGGTATTTCTAGGAAACTTTACTCCTAGGGCCTTAACAAGGACAATGGGAGATGGGTGTCTCTCTAACTCATTTGGGTTTATTTTTAGCAAAAATCCTTGGACAGCACAGAATTTGAATATAGTTTGCCGCCTGCTGGCTACTGATGGTAAAGGTTAAATATTTAAAGAAGATTAACCACTTTACACCCAGTCCATAGCCAAATGATGGCTACAGGACGGTTTGTTAATTCTGTGAGGATGTACAGTGATGTCCTCCCAGAATCGCATGTCCCATGCCCCCCCTGGGGCAAACACACATAACTGTCTGTGCTCACCAGGTTCACAAGACCCGGCGGGTCACGGATCGCAGTACAGGGCCAATGACAGTGGCCCTTTACCACATGATCACTCCATCCAATGATGGAGTGACCAAAATGTAAACAATACGGGGTTAGCTCTCTCCTCTTCTCACACCGCTGCAGCGTGTGAGGAGAGGAGAGAGAGTAAGCATTCTGAAGTAAGTCTGTGACAGTTTTACAGTGCCCAGCCATGCCCAGAAGGGCCCCGCTGTGCCCAGCAGTGCCCACATCTGTGCAATATCTGTGCCACTACATAGCCACATCAGTGCCACCTGTGCTGCTACAGAGCCACTACAGTGCCATATCAGTGCCACCAATGCCACATCAGTGCCCTACAGTGCCATCAGTGTCTCTACAGAGCCACATCAGTGTCACCAGTGCCATTACAGTGCTCATCTGTGCCACTACAGTGCTCATATGTGCCACCTGTGCAACTACAGTGCCCATCAGTGCCATATCAGTGCCACTACAGTGCCACCAGAGCTGACTGTGCCACCTGTGCCCATCGGTGCCTTTACAGTGCTCATCGGTGCTATCAGCCCACTACAGTGCCAATCAGTGCCACCTGTGCCCATCAGTGCCACTACATAGAAACATAGAAATATAGAAAAGCGACGGCAGAAAAAGACTAGAGTAGTCCATCGAGTCTGCCCTGCAGTGCCCAGCAGTGCCACATCTGTGTCCTACTGAGCAATCTGTGCCACATCTGTGCAATCAATGCCACATCTGTGCAATATCTGTGCCACTACAGAGCCACATCAGTGCCACCTGTGCCACTACAGAGCCACTACAGTGCCATATCAGTGCAATCAATTCCACAGCAGTGCCTTACAGTGCCATCAGTGTCTCTACAGAGCCACATTAGTGCCACCAGTGCCACTACAGTGCTCATCTGTGCCACTACAGTGCCCATCAGTGCCACTACAGTCCTCATCTGTGCCACCTGTGCCACTACAGTGCCCATCAGTGCCATATCAGTGCCACTACAGTGCCACCAGTGCTGTCTGTGCCCATCAGTGCCACCTGTGCCCAACGGTGCCACCACAGTGCCCATCTGTGCTATCAGTGCCACCTGTGCCCATCGGTGCCACCTGTGCCCATTGGTGCCACATGTGCCCATCAGTGCCACTACAGTGCTCATCTGTGCCATCAGTGCCAATACAGTGCTCACCTGTGCCAACAGTGACACTACAGTGCCCATCAGCACCACACCAGTGCCACCAGTGCTGCTTGTGCCCATCAGTGCCACATGTGCCCACCAGTGCCACTGCAGTGCTCATCTGTGCCATCAGTGCCACTACAGTGCCCATCTGAGCCACCAGTGCCAATACAGTGCTCATCAGTGCCACCTGTGCCCATCTGTACCACCTTTGCCCATCAGTGTCACTACATAGAAACATAGAAAAGTGATGTCAGAAAAAGACTAGAGTAGTCCATTGAGTCTGCCCTGCAGTGCCCAGCAGTGCCACATCTGTGTCGTACTGAGCAATCTGTGCCAAATCTGTGCCACCAGTGCCACATCTGTGCAATATATGTGCCACTGCAGAGCCACATTAGTGCCACCTGTGCCAATACAGAGTCACTACAGTGCCATTTCAGTGCCACCAATGCCACATCAGTGCCCTACAGTGCCATCAGTATCTCTTCAGAGCCACATCAGTGCTGCCAGTGCCAATACAGTGCTCATATATGCTACTACAGTGCCCATCAGTGCCACTACAGTGCTCATCTGTGCCACCTGTGCCACTACAGTGCCCATCAATGCCATATCAGTGCCACTACAGTGCCACCAGTGCCCACCAGTGCCACCTGTGCACAACAGTGCCACATGGGCCCATCGGTGCCACTACAGTGCTTGCCTGTGCTATCAGCACCACTACAGTGCCAATCAGTGTCATCAGTGCCCATTGGGGCCACCTGTGCCCATCTGTGCCACCTGTGCCCATCAGTGCCACCTGTGCCCATTGGTGCCACATGTGCCCATCAGTGCCACTACAGTGCTCATCTGTGCCATCAGTGCCAATGCAGTGCTCACCTGTGCCAACAGTGACACTACAGTGCCCATCAGCACCACACCAGTGCCACCAGTGCTGCGTGTGCCCATCAGTGCCACATGTGCCCATCAGTGCCACTGCAGTGCTCATCTGTGCCATCAGTGCCACTACAGTGCCCATCTGAGCCACCAGTGCCAATACAGTGCTCATCAGTGCCACCTGTGCCCGTCTGTACCACCTTTGCCCATCAGTGTCACTACATAGAAGCATAGAAAAGTGATGTCAGAAAAAGACTAGAGTAGTCCATTGAGTCTGCCCTGCAGTGCCCAGCAGTGCCACATCTGTGTCGTACTGAGCAATCTGTGCCAAATCTGTGCCACCAGTGCCACATCTGTGCAATATATGTGCCACTGCAGAGCCACATTAGTGCCACCTGTGCCAATACAGAGTCACTACAGTGCCGTTTCAGTGCCACCAATGCCACATCAGTGCCCTACAGTGCCATCAGTATCTCTTCAGAGCCACATCAGTGCTGCCAGTGCCAATACAGTGCTCATATATGCTACTACAGTGCCCATCAGTGCCACTACAGTGCTCATATGTGCCACCTGTGCCACTACAGTGCCCATCAATGCCATATCAGTGCCACTACAGTGCCACCAGTGCCCACCAGTGCCACCTGTGCACAACAGTGCCACATGGGCCCATCGGTGCCACTACAGTGCTTGCCTGTGCTATCAGCACCACTACAGTGCCAATCAGTGCCATCAGTGCCCATTGGGGCCACCTGTGCCCATCTGTGCCACCTGTGCCCATCAGTGCCACTACAGTGCTCATCTATGCTATCAGTGCCACTACAGTGATCATCTGTGCCATCAGTGCTACTATAGTGCTCATCAGTGCCATCAATGCCACTACAGTGTCCATCAGTCCCACCAGTGCTGCCTGTGCCCATCAGTGCCACCTGTGCCCATCTGTGCCACATGTGCCCATCAGTGCCACCACAGTGCTCATCTGTGCCATCAGTGTCACTACAGTGCTCATCTGAGCCATCAGCGCCACTACAGTGCTCATCAGTAGAGTTGAGCGAACACCTGGATGTTCGGGTTCGGCCGGTTCAGCCGAACTTCGCGGAAACATTGGGGTTCGGTACTGAATGTCATCCAAACTTTACCCTGGACCCCGAACCCCAGTGAAGTCAATGGAGACCCGAACTTTTCGGCACAAAAATGACTGTAAAAAAGTACTGGAAAGTGCTAGAGGGCTGCACAAGGAAGAAAAATGGGAGATGTTATTATATCTGCAATCTGTCCCTCAAAGCAGTAGTAATCTCTACCTAGTCCAGTATCAGATCGTTCTGTAATCAGATTGTTCTGTAATGCAGGTTGAGAGATCGTTCTGTAATCAGATTGTTTTGTAATGCAGGATGAGATGTTATAGATCTACAATCTGTCCCTCAAAGCAGTAGTAGTAATCTCTACCTAGTTATTAGATCTGCAATCTGTCCCTCACAATCTGTCCCTCACAGCGCCGGCAGCATCCTCTCCCTACACTAACCCGAGAGCATGTGACATGCAGCACTGTGACTCAGGCCTCTATAGAGTCTATAGAGACTATATAGAGGCTGGGTCACATGATGCACTGGCCAATCACAGCCATGCCATTAGTAGGCATGGCTGTGATGGCTTCTAGGGAAAACCAGTGAAAAGCATGTTGATTGGCTGCCCTGCAGCTATTCCAAATGGGTGATAAAATACCAGAACCCAGAACCTGAACGTTTTTCTCAAACGTTCGGGTTTGGTACACGGACACCCGAAAGTTCAGTTCGGACCCAAACTTTACAGTTCGGGTTCGCTCAACTCTACTCATCAGTGCCACACCAGTGCCCCCAGTGCCACCTGTGCCCATCTGTGCCACCTGTGCCCATCAGTGCCACTACATAGAAAAGTGAAGGCAGAAAAAGACTAGAGTAGTCCATTGAGTCTGCCCTTTTTTTGTTTTCCCATTAACCTCGTTGTCTGACTATAGATTTATGTTTATCCCAAGCATGTTTGAAGCCATTTACTGTTGACAGTCTCACAAACTCTGTTGGTAGTTTATTCCAATCATCAACCACCCTTTTAGTAAAACAATACTTTCTAGGATTAGTTTTGAACTTCCCTCCAATTAGTTTTATGTCATGTCCCCATGTTCTTGATTTTGGTTGCATATTGAAAAGACTGCCCTCCTGAACCTTATACACCCCCTTGGTGTATTTAAAGGTTGCAATTATGTCTCCCCTTTCCTCCAGAATGTACATATTAAGTCCCTGAAGTCGCTCTTGATATATTTTATCCCCCAGACCTTTCCCCATTTTTGTTACCCGTTTCTGAACTTGTTCTGTCTTATCAATATATTTTTGTAAGTGAGGCCTCCAGAACTGGACACAGTATTCTAAGTGAGGTCTCACTAAAGATCTATACAGAGGAATTAGGACCTCCCTCCTGATGGTGATCCCTCTACTGATACATCCCAGAATTCTATTTGCTTTTCTCACTGCCTGGTCACACTGATTGTTCATTTTGCAATCATCTGAAATAAGCACCCCCAAACCTTTTTCTTCTGTAGTGCTGGCTAACACTGTACCCCCAATGCTGTACTCTCCAAGGGGATTCTTATTCCCTAGGTGCATTTTTTTACATTTAGAAATATTGAACTGCAGTCTCCACTGCTTTGACCAATCTTCCAGCAATGCCAAATCATGTTCCATGTTATAGACACCTCCAGGGATATCAACCCTATTACACACATTTGTATCATCAGCAAAGAGACATACATTGCCCACCAAACCTTTAGTTATATCACTTACATATAGGTTAAATAGAACAGAACCCAGTACAGAGCCTTGGGGTACCCCACTAGTGACTGGTCTCTGTTATGAATGAACCCCATTTACAACCACACTCTGGGATCTATCCTTTAGCCAACTGCAAATCCACCGAACCACCCAAGGGTTAAGTCCTAGCTTGTACAATTTTTGTATTAGATTATAATGTTGTACAGTATCAAATGCTTTGCTGAAATCAAGATACGCTATGTCCACAGCACCACCCCGGTCCAAAACACTGGTAATACAGTCAAAAAATTCAATCAGATTTGTCTGATACGATCTGCCCTCAGTAAAGCCATGCTGCTTTGGGTCCAGCAAGCTGTGTATTTTTAGGTGATCAATGATCTTTCTTTTCAATAGTGATTCTGTTACCTTGATTACAATTGATGTTAAACTCACTGGCCTTTACAGTGCTCATCTGTGTCATCAGTGCCACTACAGTGCTCTTCTGAGCCATCAGTGCCACTGCAGTGCTCATCAGTGCCCCTACAGTGCCCAATAGTGCACATCAGTGCCCATAAGTGAGTGTTTATTAGTGCCCCCCTATCAGTGGATCCTCATTAGTGCCAGCTAATCAGTGCAGCCACAGTACATTAGTGCACATCAGTGCAACCTCATCAGTGCACATAAGTGCACCCTCATTAGTGCACCCTCATCAGCACCCAGCAGTGCACCCTCATCAGTGAACATAAGTGCACCCTCATCAGCACCCAGCAGTGCAACATCATCAGTGCACATAAGTGCACCCCCATCAGCACACATCAGTGGACCCTCATCAGCACCCAGCAGTGCACCCTCATCAGTGCACATAAGTGTACCTTCATCAGCGCACACCAGTTCACCCTCATCATCACCCAGCAGTGCACCCTCATCAATGTGCATAACTGCACCCTCATCAGCGCACATCAGTGCACCCTCATCAGCATCTAGCAGTGCACCCTCATCCTGTGCACATAACTGCACCCTCATCAGGGCACATCAGTGCACCCTCATCAACACCCAGCAGTGCACCCTCATCAGCACCCAGCAGTGTATCCAAATCTGTCTTAGTGCACCTATCCAACACAGTCACCAGTATGGCAAAAAAACATTTCTCCACAGAGGAGGCATACCAGCTACTTAGCCTGAGCGACGAGAGCAGTGGAGAGCTCTCTGAGTCTGGGTCCGAATCTGATTCAGCATATGAGCCCATTGCAAGCAGTGGGTCTGCTACAGAATTGGATGGAGAGGAAAGCGTGCCCATGAAAAGAAGGCATTATAGCAAGGAGCAACAGGCTACTACAAGTACAGAAGTGGCATCAACCAGCAGCGCAGTGCCATCCACCTCTAGAGCAGTGCTATCCACCTCTAGTGCAGTGCCATCCACTTCTAGAGCAGTGCCATCCACCTCTAGAGCAGTGCCATCCACCTCTAGAGCAGTGCCATCCATGAGACCACTGCCAAGCACTAGTGGGGTGTCATCTCAGCCCCAAAGGGCCCATGCCAGCCTTCCCTATACCATTAGGAACCCCCTGTGGCTTCCCTCTAATTCAGGAGCAGCAAACCTCCCCCCTTTCACCGCCCAGCTAGGTGTCCAGGTGAACACAAAAGATTTTGCCCTAATTGTTTTCTTTTTATGTAATTTTTACTGAGGACTACCTATCATCCATCGTGGCCCAGTGCAACCTCTATACACAGCAGTTTATGCAAGCAACCCTAGTTCAAGCTACGTCCGTCCCTTTGAGTGGAGAGAGGTTACTGTGGAGATATTTAATTTTTTTTAGGGCTGACTTTTAACACGGGACCCACAAAAAAAAAAAAAAACAATTTATACTCCTACTGGTCCACCAACCCCATCCACCGCATACCAATTTTTTCCTCCATTATGTCAAGGTCAAGATACCTTATGATTACTCACTCAGTGCCCTCCCAGAAATGACTCATCTTATGACAAACTATTTAAAATTCACCCCCTTCTAAACTATTACTCAGAAAAATCTGCTCAGTTATATACCCCCGAGC
Source organism: Glandirana rugosa (assembly GCA_018402905.1). NCBI lineage: Eukaryota > Metazoa > Chordata > Amphibia > Anura > Ranidae > Glandirana > Glandirana rugosa. The sequence continues at coordinate 126,613 of BLSH010009536.1, read as the reverse complement.
AAAATATCTCCATCGACGAGTCACATGTGAAATTCACAGGCAGGCTGGCCTTCAAACAGTTTATCCCCAGCAAAAGGGCCTGATATGGGGTTGAACTATACAAGCTTTGTGACCGAGTCACGGGCTACATCTATGCCTTCTTGGTCTGTGAAGGGAAGGACACCCAGCTGCATGCCTGTGAATGCCTAGAGTACATTGAAGCCAGCGGAAAAGTTGTCTGGGAGCTTATCTATCCACTCCTTGGGAAGGGTTACCATCTTTATGTGGATAACTTCTACTCAAGCTTGCCCCTCTTCTGCAATCTTTTCAGAAAGAAGTCTCCAGCATGTGGTACAGTCAGAACCAATAGAAAGGGCTTCCCACAAAGGCTCTTTAATGAAAGGCTAAGAAGAGGGGAAACAGCATCTTTGTGGAATGAGGAACTATTGGCTGTCAAGTGGAGGGACAGGTGAAATGTACACATGCTATCAACAATTAATGATGACACATACGTGGAAATCCCCAGAAGAAACAGCCCAATCCAGAAACCAGCTTGTGTCCATGACTATAATCTGTTAATGGGGGGGGGGGTCAACTTCAATGGTCAGATAATTAAACCCTATCTTCCCACAAGAAATTCCCGGCATTGGTACAAAAAAGTATCTATTTATTTTTTTGGTTTGGCAGGTATTGTACCCTGAAAGCCCACCAGAACATATTCGATCTAATGCAGTGGACAGACTCCATGAACGCCACTTTCCTGAGAACCCCCCCAATGAAACAGGCCAAAGACGTCAGAAGAGATAAATTAGTAAGAAGGTAAAGAATATTGGGATTTTAAGGTGCCATATAACAACCAGTTTTTTAGTTAAAACATAATTTTATTTTGTACAAAAAATGAAGAAAGACACAGAACAATTTATTTTAAAAAAAGGGGAAAAGAAGACATTTCACTAGTACATCACATAACATTTCAGGTGTATGCTCTACATGTTTTGCCTTTTATGTTCGGCTTCTTCAGGAGCCATTTTTACACCAATTTGTTTTTGTTTGTAACTACAATAAAAAGAAAATCGTCAAAAAACTATACAAGTATCCATAATTACTCATAGTGTCCATTATAAATTGAGGAAAAGGAGACACTTAAACAAAACAGAAACAAATAAGTTTTAAGTCTTTAATATATACATATGTAGATTTTTTGTGTCGACTATCATACTGAGACCAACCCTCACCTTGGTACCAGGAGCCAAGGAGACAGAGCCACGGACACTACTGTGATACAGCCTTCCAGGGGGTATTCAACAAGCCGCAGTCACATGGACGCCCCGGGCACTATTCTGCCCCAAATATAATTTTTGGAGTCTGACTTAGTGCCCTCTGTTGCTTTAACCCCTTCTTTTTCAATCTAATCTCTAACCAGAAATATAAAGCAGGCACGAATTGAAAAATTAGTAATTATTTCCTATAGCTTATTAGTGATCATTGGAATACTGTATGGCTTAATTTAAACAATCATTAAGTCATATAATATATATTTTGTATATTTCTAAGTTGCGTTTACATTTAAAAGCAATAGCATCATACATATATTTATATTCTACTTTTTAAATTGTTTCGTTCGGTATATAACAAAATAGATTTTTTCAGTGCTGGCTTTCTCTGTTCGCTGTGGTAAATGCAGAGTTTGATGCTCCAGATTGATTACAGTAGCCCCACTGGAGTATAGCATCAGCGCTAGCTGCATCCGTAAAATCTAGGTTTACTTTCCCTTCACTTTCTTAGATAGGGAATATCCAAGATGGCCGCGACGGCTTCACCCGTGCGCTTTATGCATGCGTGAATATACGTATCGCGCCGTAATAGCGCGATTGGCCGAACTTTTCAACCAATAGTGATTGACGGGAGGGGTTTGAGGCATCCAATAGACGTCTGCAAGCGAGCGGCGACGTCAGACGCCGCTCCTTTGGAGGGGGTATATAATCCCCTAGCAGCCTGGCAGCATGGTGCATTGCTGCAGGCTCTGATGAGTGGACACACATAAAAGTAAAAAGGTAACAATTAGACATAGATTATGTATGGGCTGTCTATTTAATGCTACTTTGTATACAAATTGAGGTACTGACAGCTATTTTTCTTTGGATTTTCTTTGTAGTTTGATTTGTGTTGCAGTGTCAGCATTAGTGCTATCCCTCTGAATCCCTGCAAAAAATATCTAACCTCCTAAGATTGGGGGAGGTAATGCATATTGTTTCTTGAGACATCAAGGTAAATAATATTTTTTGTTTTGAAAGATGTTTGAATATCTTTATTGACTTACGCATACTAGTCTCCGGGGAGCATCTTTACTCTCTGCCGACAGTATGCAGTTTCTTTTTCTCTTTTTTTAAAAATTTCTTTCAAATAATTGTAGGATCTATTGCTGTTTTTTAGCACCTAAAGGGAGGTTTATCCCCTCTGGTGGAAGGAGACAGGAAGATCAACACTTACAAAAAATTGTTTTTTCATCTACCTATGAATGTAATAATAAATAGAGGTGAGGATACTCAACAACATATCAAAACTCAAATAAATGGTTTAAAGTTTCATTATCCTATAGAAGGGTATTCATTGGACCCAATTCAGTAGTTGGATTACTATGTCAATATTCAATTAATTTATTATGTATATATATATATATATATATATATATATATATAAATTCCCTTCATGAAGTATTAATTGTGATGAAAATAGATAATTTTAAAAAAATTTTAAAAAATAAAAGTGAGATCATTAGATATAAAAAAATCTCTTTACTCATTAGTGGTTTACTCCCTCTGTGGCTTGTCGAATACCCCCTGGAAGGCTGTATTACAGTAGTGTCCGTGGCTCTGTCTCCTTGGCTCCTGGTACCAAGGTGAGGGTTGGTCTCAGTATGATAGTCGACACAAAAAATCTACATATGTATATATTAAAGACTTAAAACTTATTTGTTTCTGTTTTGTTTAAGTGTCTCCTTTTCCTCAATTTATAATGGACACTATGAAGAATTATGGATACTTGTATAGTTTTTTGACGATTTTCTTTTTATTGTAATTACAAACAAAAACAAATTTGTGTAAAAATGGCTCCTGAAGAAGCCGAGCATAAAAGGCGAAACATGTAGAGCATATACCTGAAATGTTATGTGATGTACTAGTGAAATGTATTCTTTTCCCCTTTTTTAAAATAAATTGTTCTGTGTCTTTCTTCATGTTTTGTACAAAATAAAATTATGTTTTAACTAAAAAAATTGGTTGTTATATGGCACCTTAAAATCCCAATATTCTTTACCTTCTTACTAATTTATACTAAATTCAGGGAGATAGTGCCCAGATATTAAGGTCTATCCATTGGGGCATTCCAAAACTTTTATTTAATTATGTCAGAAGAGATGCTGGGTGTGCTCCAGAGCAGGAGTTAGAAGAAACACCACATATTTTTGTCCCCAATGCCCTTCCCAACCAGGCCTCTGTATAGGTGACTGTTTCTGCCTTTACCATACTTCTCTGCATTATTAGTGAAGCATTGTAAATGTAATTGTCATTTACCTAAACGCCCCTTATGCCACTGCACTGCACTGTACATACAACTGCCTTCCCCGGAACTGACCCTGGCCTGCTATACGACCACGCTTCTGCCTCACGCTAAAAATACCTCTGTCTGCTCTGGAACTGACCCTGGCCTCTTATACGACCACACTTCTGCCTAGCGTTAAATATAACTCTGTCTGCTCCGGATCTGACCCTGGCCTGTTATACGACCACGCTTCTGCCTAACGCTAAACTGTACCTACCTCTGCCTGCTTTGGAACTGACCCTGGACTTTTAGACCACGTTTTTAGCCTGTCTTGGACTGATCTTTTACACTGGAGTAGTGGGATTCATAAAACAGGGTCTCACATATGTGAGGGGTTCCAAAATTGTTTTTCTGGATGAAGAAATCTAGTTTTCTCATTCCTGGATTAGGGTCTGGAGACTCAGGCATCAAAGAGATTTGGGTGGGAGAAGCCTCTACCCCTGTCCCCATTTTTTCCTGGCCTGCTACCTGTACTATAGACCATGTTTCTGCCTACAGGACCAATATTTTGGCACTGTTGGCAATATCTCTACCTGCACTGACCCTGGACTGTATATGGACAGTATCCCTGCCTGTACTGACTATGGACAACATTCCTGCCTGCTGCCTGGACAATTCCATTCGCTGTCACTGACCACATCCCTGCCTGCTGCCTGGATTTACCAGAGAAGCCTCTACCCCTGTCCCCATTCATTCCTGGCCTTCTACCTGTACTATGGACTATGTTTCTGCCTACTACCAGGACCAATATTTTGGCACTGTTGGCAGTATCTCTACCTGCACTGACCCTGGACTGTATATGGACAGTATCCCTGCCTGTACTGACTATGGACAATATTCCTGCCTGCTGCCTGGACAATTCAGTTTGCTGTCGCTGACCACGTCTCTGCCTGCTGCCTGGATCAGTGCTCTCTTCCTGTGAACAACTGCACTACTAAAACCACAGGAAATCTTTTGTTTACCCTTTGCTCAGCAGCATGCATTTTGGGGTGTAATTCTTGGCATGTACATGCTATGCATTATAAATATGAAGGGCCTTCAAAAATGTTATAGGTAGTCAGGAAATTAGATGCATAATTTATGGATGGTGCTCCTTGGATGTTGGGCCTATGTATGTGGCCATGCTGTGTAAAATTCTCACACATGTGGTATCACCATACACAAGAGGAGTAGGGGAATGTATTTTTGGGTGTCATTTTTGCTATGTATGTGCTGTGTGTTGGAAATATCTTATAAATGGACAACTTTGTGTGAAAAGAAAAAAAGTTTCATTTTTTTCCACATTTTCCAAAAACTTCTGAAAAAAATGAACCATTCAAAAGACTCATTATGCCTCAAAGATAATACACTGGGGTGCTTGCTTTCTAAATGGGGTAATTTTGTGGGCGTTTCCATTGTCCTGGTGCTCCAGGGCCTTCAAAAGTGTAATAGGTGGTTAAGAAATGAGATGTGTAATTTATGCTCCTTTAACGCCTGAAAGTGCTGCTTTAATGTTGGGCCTCTGTATGTGGCCAGGTTGTGTAAAAGTCTCACACATGTGGTATCGCCATACTCAGGAGGAGTAGCAGAATGTATTTTGGGGTGTCATTTCTGCTATGTACATGATGTGTGTTGGAAATATCTTATAAATGGACAACTTTGTGTAAAAAAATGTGTTTTCATTTTTTCCCCACATTTTCCAAAAACTTCTGGAAAAAAATGAACCATTCAAAAGGCTCATTATGCCTCATAGATTATACATTGGGTTGTTTGCTTTCCAAAATGGGGTCATTTTGTGGGCGTTTCCATTGTCCTGGTACTCCATGGCCTTCAAAATGGTGGTTGAGAAATGAGATGTGCAATTTATGCTCCTAGAATGCCTGAAGGTGCTACTTCAATGTTGGGCCTCTGTATGTGGCCAGGCTCTGTCAAAGTCTCACACATGTGGTATTGCCATATTCAAGAAGAGTAGCAGAATGTAATTTGGGGTGTAATTTGTGGTATGCACATGCCATGTGAGAGAAATAACCAGGTAATATGTCAATTTTGTGAAAAAAAATCTTCATTTTGCAAAGTATTGTGGGAAAAAATGACAACTTCAAAAGCAATAACTATGCCTCTTACTAAATACCTTGGATTGTCTACTTTCCCAAAAGGGGTCATTTGGGGGTATTTGTGCTTTCCTGGCTTGTTAGTGTCTCAAGAAATTAGATAGGCCTTCAGTATATCAGGTGTGATCAGGTGTGATCAATTTTCAGTGATTGGCACCATAGCTTGTAGACTCTATAACTATATTAACAAAGACCAAATAATATCCACTAATGTGGGTTATTTTACCAAAGATATGTAGCAGTATAAATGTTGGTCTAAATTTATGAAGAAAAATTTACTAACTCGCAAAATTGTATTACAGAAACAAAGAAAAATGCATTTTTTTTACAACATTTTTGGTCTTTGTCACGTGGGAAGCTCATAAATGCGTGATCAGGGGAGAATTCATAAAATGGGGTGCAAGACTCAAAAAAGAGTATAATGAAAGAATTTCCCACCTTACTTTCACAATCTCAAAACTAGAAGCACTTCATAACCAATCATTATGCACTTCCACGGCCTCGGAGCTGCTAGAAGCGAGAAAAGAACTGCAATACATCCTCGAAAATAGAGTGAGATGGCTCTTATTTTTCAAAAAAAGAGTATATTACGAACATGGAAATAAAGGTGGGAAATATTTAGCAAGAGCATTAAAAGACACAAAAACATTAGAAAACATTCATGCCATTCACACAACTAGAGGGTGCATTGAACACAAGACAGAAAAAAATGCTGCCCAGTTCCATGAATACTACACAAACCTATATAACCTCCCCAAAACCCATAAACCAAAGAACCTGCAGGGTGATAGAAAAAATATTATTTTAGACTTCCTACAGAGAAGTAACTTACCCTCCCTTCTAGAAGAAGATATCACAAACTTAGAGTTGCCCATACAAGAGTCTGAACTATTTAGAGCCATAAAGGAACTCAAAGCAGGGAAGAGCCCAGGGCCAGACGGACTAACAGCCCAATACTACAAACTCTTTGCAGATATTCTTAAGAAACCTTTACTTGAAAACTTGAACACGTTACACAAAAACCAACCCATCCCAGAGTCTTTCTTACAAGCATTTATAACCATCATACCGAAACCTAACAAAGACCCTAATGACTGTGCCAATTACAGACCAATTTCTTTACTGAACATAGACGTTAAGCTTCTTTCAAAAATTCTTGCCCTAAGACTAAGACCTCTCTTGCAAAAAATTATCGGACCAGAACAGGTTGGATTCATGCCAGGTAGAGAGTCAAGAGACAACATAGTAAAGGCCCTAAACTTTATGCATATAGCACAATCCGACGGTATAGAGGGCCTTCTCCTGTCCACTGATGCGGAGAAAGCCTTCGACAGAGTAGGTTGGGATTACATGTTCGAAGCCTGCAGACACGTTGGGCTACAAAGAAGAATACTGTCTTGGATCTCGGCTCTCTACAGAGCTCCCACGGCAAAAGTTAAAATTAACGGCATTCTTTTTGACACCATCAGAATTAACAACGGCACTAGACAAGGCTGTCCACTTTCGCCTTTACTGTTCATAATTTCCCTACAACCCTTCATAAGGCTAGTCAACCAAAATAAATCCATCCATGGTTTTAAAGTATCAGATAGAGAATACAAAGTAGCTGCATAAGCAGAAGATCTGCTGGGTTTTTTTACACAAACCCACATATCAATCCCAAATCTGCTTGAAGAATTCAAAAATTTTAGCTACATCTCCAATCTGAAAATACATTATAGCAAATCGGAAGCACTAAACATCTCTCTACCTAAAAACAAACTAAACAAAACTGAGGAAATTTGCCCTTTCAAATGGGAGTCAGATCAACTCAAATACTTAGGGGTATGGTTAACACCAAACTTACAAGACATTTTCCATAAAAACTATACACCCCTTCTTACATCTATCTCTTCTGATCTAAAAAAATGGCATGGGGGAAATTTCTCGTGGTTTGGAAGGGCTGCTATAATTAAAATGGTAATTCTTCCCAGACTTCTTTATTGCATAAACGCCCTCCCCATCAGAATCCCCCTCAGTTTTTTTAAGCAACTACAAAACATACAGAGAAGATTTGTATGGGCACATAAAAAAACAAGAATAAAATTCCTCACAATGACAAGCTCTAGGGACTCAGGAGGAATGAATTTGCCAAACTTTAAAAATACCATATAGCCGTCCACATCACCAGGATCATTGATTGGCACTGCCACCTCTTGAATAAAGACTGAATTGCACTAGAAGAGTACTCTTCCTCTTTCCCTCTCAAGTTTCTTCCCTGGATCAGCTTACCTAAACTGCCAAATAAAACAAAATTACACCCTTTATTAGGAAATACCCTCCAAATCTTTCAAGCAGCAGCACAAAAATATAAATTAGCCTCGATTCCAGGTCCACTAACAAGACTCTCGGATAAGCCGGACTTTGATCCAGGCTTTGGAAATAAACTATTAGCAAACACCACTATGAACACTCCACTTCTAGCTATTCACTGTTTTCGAAATGGCAATACCAAAACCAGAGAGGATATCCAGACTATCTCTGGAGGGTTTGCCTTCCCCCATTGGCTATACTTACAATTATGCAGCTTTTTGAGCACACGCAAACTCAAATCAGCTTAATCCCAAAATCTAACACAACTTGAACAAAAATGTCTTGCAGCGGTTAGAAACTAACAAAACCACTTTGTTAGCCTATTTATGGCTACAAACTGCAACCAATAAAAAGAATAACTCTTTCAAAGAGAAATGGGAGAAAGATTTGAACTTACGATTTTCGGACAGCCAATGGGAAAAGGCATGCATTTTGACCCGCAAATGCTCAATAAGCACTAAACTCCAAGAAACCTCTTATAAAATCTTAACTCATTGGTACAACACCCCAGACAAACTACACAAATGGTGCCAACAGATCCCTGATCTCTGCTGGAGATGTGGTAGAGAAAGAAGATCTCTAGTACACATTTCGTGCAATTGCTCAAAGATGAAAGAGTTCTGGAACAAGATCACAGACTTGACAAAAAAAATTACGGATATAGATCTTGACCTAGATGCACCATTTTGCCTTCTTAATATTTCCAAACATTCCATGAAGACTAGTGTTGAGCAAATCCGGACTGTAACGTTCGGGTCCGTACCGAACTTTCCGGTGTCCGGGACCCGAACACGGACATTTCAAAAAACGTTCGGGTCCGGGGTTCTGGTATTTTACTCCACGTGTTGAGAAGCTGCAGGGCAGCCAATCAACAAGCGTTTCACTTTTTGCCCTTAGAAGCCATCACAGCCATGCCTACTAATGGCATGGCTGTGATTGGCCAGTGCATCATGTGACCCAGCCTCTTTATAAGCTGGAGTCACTTGATGCTGCAGCCACATGCTCTTGGGTTAGCCGTAGGGAGAGGAAGCTGACGGCGTCAGGGAGAGATTAGAGACATTTTAACAACATCTGATCCTGCATCCTGAGATAGATTACTACTGCTGTGCTGTTGCTCTGAGGACAGATAGCAGAAATTTGAGATTTCACATACCGCTGCTTTGAGTTGCAGATCAAACGCTGCATAAAACAACGATCGCTACGATCGTGCACAACGATCAGATTGTTGGAGTAATTTGAGATTTCAAATACCGCTGATTTGAGTTGCAGATCAAACTCTGCATAAAACAACGATCGCTACGATCGTGCTCAACGATCAGATTGTTGGAGGAATTTGAGATTTCAAATACTGCTGCTTAGAGTTGCAGATTGCAGATTAAACACTGCCTATCGCAACGATCGTTACAATCGTACACAACGATCAGATTGTTGGAGTAATTTGAGATTTCACATACTGCTGCTTTGACTGACACATTGCAGATCAAACCCTGCCTAACACAACAATTGTTACGATCGTACACAATGATCAGATTGTGGGATCGTACACAACGATCAGATTGTGGGAGTAATTTGAGATTTCACATACTGCTGCTTTGAGCGATCTGACTGCACTACCGTCACAAATTAGACGTTAGACGTTGAGATTCGTCGTCATAAACTTTAGAGTTTAAGGAGGTTGTTAGACTAGCAACTCGTG
>BLSH010009536.1:82495-108434 GCA_018402905.1 Glandirana rugosa | reverse complement strand
AAGCGACAGACTAAAAAGAAGTGTTCTTCATCTTCACACTTCTTTTTAGTCTGTCGCTTTTCTTATTGCCGCTAATGCTTGCACATCTTTTATTCACACACAACATCTTTTCTTTGCCTAGAAAAGATGTTCTTCACCCATTACATCTTTTCTTCATACATCTGGAAATAGAATAGAACTTCTTAGGTAAAGTGTTCTAAACTATTTTCAGATGTGTGCAGAACAGATGTAATGTGTGAATAACATCTGTTCTGGTGCAGAACACATGTGTGTGAATAGCAGATGTGCAATGATTGACAGTTTCATTTAAAGTGACACAGACTTTAAAAAGAAGTGTGAATAACAGATGTGCAATGATTGACGGTTTGATTTAAAGTGACACACACACTTGAAATAATTGTGCAGAAGAGATGTGCAATCATTGACGGTTTCATTTAAAGTGACACAGACTTTAAAAAGAAGTGTGAATAAAAGATGTGCAATGATTGACGGTTTGATTTAAAGGGACACACAGACTTGAAATAATTGTGCAGAAGAGATGTGCACTGATTCCCGGTTTCATTTAAAGTGATACACACATTTTGCAGAACAGTGATATGGGTACTCCGGGCTTATTTATATTTTTTTACACAGTTTGAAGATGATTTTAGAACAGTTCTATTGCCTCTAATGTTAATTAATACTTTTCAGACCCATTTTGAAGATGATCTCCATTTTTGCATTTTTTATGTTTTTATTTTTATTTCCTTGTCCCCATTTCTTTGTAGGTCACTTGTCCCACCCTTACCCACATTTCCTTCCTTTTGCAGACCTCTAGGACCTTCCAGGACTATTTTACAACATTTTTTGTACCTAAAAGTCCGGGTCTCCGTTGATTTCAATGGGGTTCGGGGTCCGGGACAAAGTTCGGGTTCTGTCCGGACCCGAACCCGGACTTTGTCCCGAAGTTCGGCCGAACCAGCAGAACCCAGACTTCTAGAAGTTCGCTCAACTCTAGTTATGGAATGTATGGATCGAAACTCCAGGACTGGTACCCCAGACTGTTAATATATAGAAAGTCTCTTTTGTTAATATACTAATCCTAAAAAAAATTATAAAAAAAAATGAAGTTAAAAGAAAAAAATACCACATGCACTATTTCTTGAAGTGATGTGGCATTTTAGTAGTAAAAACGTGTGGTTCTTTAATGCTGGCACCCCTGAGGGTTCTTAACAACCAGTGAATAGCTGATTGTCCTTACCAACCTTAACTCATCTGATGTCAGCGGGATTCCCCGCTGACAGCAGGATGTAAACAAATAAAAACCAGTGTGGGGTCCCCCCAACTCATACCAGGCCCTCCAGGTCTGATATGGATTTGGGAGGGAGCCTCACGCCAAAAAAAAAAAAAAAATTGGTTGAGGTCCCCCACCAAAATCCATACCAGACCCTTATTTGAGCATGCTGCCTGGTAGGACAGGAGGGGGGAGGAATGAATGACCCTTCTGCTGAACCATACTAGGCCACATGCCTTCAACATGGGGGGGTACATTGGAGGGACTCCCCCCCAAAGCACATTGTCTCCAAGTTGACAAGGACCTCTTCCCCACAACCATGGCCTGGTGATTGTGGGCATTCGGGGGTGACTTTTCAGAATCTCAGCCCCCCCATGTGAATGAGTATGGGGTACATAGCACCCTTACTTATTCCCCCAAAAAATAGCCAAAGTAAAAAAAATCTGGAGCCAGTTTTTAACAAGTCCTTTATTTAAAAGAAGGAAAAAACAAAATAAAAGTCCCCCGAAGTAAATCCAGCATCAGTCGCGATGAAGGTTGACTGCTGACCTGCACAAAAACACGGTCCATACACAACACTTGAGTTGTGTGCAAGAGTCCCTTGTCCTCATTGACATGGGGGCAAGGTGCTTAGCTAGGGGTTCCTCCATGTTGAGTGCATGTGGCCTGGTATGGTTCTGGAAAGGGGTAGGCTCTAGTATGTATTTTGGGTGTACGTGGCATGGAATTGTGCAATTTTTTTTCACTCTTGTTGTAGAATGTGCCACTGCCAAAGTGACAGTTACAAAAAAAGAGAGTTTAAATTCTCGGGAAATGACATTTCATTGCAAGCTTCTTTAACCGCGTGCCAACCGCGTTGCGTACATTTACTGTGGCAGGTTTGCAGTGCTGTGCAGATCGCTGTCTAAAAGCAACGATCGGTGCAAGCGCAGTTGCGGGCCGGCGTTCGCACTCGCTGCACCCTCCATGAGCATACCCGTGGGCCGGGCATTGTCGATCGTCCCCGGGGACCCGCGATCGCCTTCTAGAGAGGCAGAACGGGGAACCACCAATGTAAACATGGCAGTTCCCCATTCTGTCAGGGGACATGACAGTGATCTACTGATCCCTGTAATCGGGATCAGTTAGATCTGTCATATCCCTGCCATCCCAGCCCCCGCACTGTTAGAACACAGTAAGGGAGCACATTTAACCCCTTGATTGCCCCCTACAGTTTAACCCCTTCCCTGCCAATGACATTTATACAGTAATCAGTGCAGGACTCAAAATTTCAAGTCCTGAGCTACTAACCAGGCCTTAAGAGTTACTCGCCACCAGTTGACCTACCCTGCCCACGCCTAAATAATTGAAATTATTTAATGAAATTACACTGTTAAAATGCTTTATTCAGTACACCTCTAACTCCAACACCTCCCCCAGTACACCTCTACCTCCAACACCACCCCCAGTCCTCCAGTGCCTCCTCTCTCCAGAACACCTATGATTCCTCTTTCCAGCATATCTCTGCTTCCAATGTTCCCACCCAGCACACTGCTTTTAACAATCCTCCAGCACACCTCTTCTTCCAACCTCTCCTCTCCAGGACACCTATACCTCCAATCCACCCCCAAATCTATCATACCTATGACAATTCCACCCTGGGCTGTCTATAATATGGATTGGACCCTGGGCAAACATTTTCTTCCTTCCCCCTAATTCAATTTAGCTCTTCATCCGCAGCACACCAGCGTACCCCCAGCACACTTCCACACCCACAGTACACCACAATACCCCAAGCATCACTCCATACCCTTTGCACATCTCTGCACCTCTCCATACCTCTCTGCACCTCTCCATACCTCTCTGCACCCCTCCATACCCCTCTGTTTCTCTCTGCACTTCTCCATACCTCTCTACACCACTCCATAGCTCTCTGCACCTCTTTGTACCTCCCCATATCTCTCTACACCCCTCCATACCTCTCTGCACCTCTTTGTACCTCCCATATCTCTCTGCACCTCTTCATACCTCTCTGCACTCCTCCATACCTCTCTGCACCCCTCCATACCTTTCTGAACCTCTCCATACCCCTCTGTACCTCTTTGCACCACTCCATACCTCTCTGTACCCCTCCATACCTCTCTGCACCCCTTCATACCTCATTGCACCTCTCTGTGCCTCCCCATTGCTCTCTGCACCTCTCCATACCCCTCTGCGCCTCTCCATACCTCTCTGCACCCCTCCATAACTCTCTGTACCCCTCCATACCTCTCTGCACCCCTTCATACCTCATTGCACCTCTCTGTGCCTCCCCATTACTCTCTGCACCTCTCCATACCTCTCTGCACCCCTCTATACCTCTCTGCACCCCTCCATACCTCTCTGCACCTCTCCATACCTCTCTACACCCTTCCAAACCTCTCTGCACCTCTCCATACCTCTCTGCGCCCCTCCATACCTCTTTGCACCCCTCCATACCTCTCTGCACCTCTCCATACCTCTCGGAACCCCTACATACCTCTCTGCACCTCTCCATACCTCTCTGCACCTCTCCATGCCTCTCTGCACCCCTCCATACCTCTCTGCACCTCTCCGTACCTCTCTGCACCCCTCCATACCTCTCGACACCCTTCCAAACCTCTCTGCACCTCTCCATACCTCTCTGCACCCCTCCATGCCTCTCTGCACCTCTCCATACATCTCAGAACCCCTCCATACCTCTCTGCATCTCTCCATACCTATATGTGTACAGAAGGTCAGCATTTGAAAACTCCAATGCAGTACATTTATTGATAAGTGCAGAGGTGATACAAGAACAGCAGACGCATTTCGGCGGGACAAGCCGCCTTGGTCACAGCTAACAATAACACTAAAAATCATGACATATATAGGGAAAAGTGAAGTGGAGAAACTCCGCCCATTGAGTTCACTCCATCAGACCAGCAGTAAGGAAGTGACAGCTGATCTGTAAAAAATAATTAAAGATGTTGATGAAGTGAACAGATGGGCAGTTCATCCACTTATGCAGTGAATTAAAAACAGAACAGGCAATAAAACATGGAATATAGGCACACAAGTCCTTGGCTTGAGAGAGAAGAAATACGGTAAGATGGTAAGGGCAGGAGACTCAAGAAGTGCAGGCATGGAAATGTGCGTCCACAGAACCTTCAGTTAAACATAAACATTTGGAGAGAAAAATTTATAATATCAGCTGAATAACAATCAAACATCAACTGTCCTCTCATTTTTTCTGGGGCCCCATTTAAGAGGTTTCCACTCACTTCCTGTCATGGTGACAACATTGGAGGGATATACTCTCACTTCCTGCCATGGTGACAACATTGGACAGATATACTCTCACTTCCTACCATGGTGACAACAATAGCAGGATTTTCCCTTACTTCCTGTCATAGTGGCAATGTCAAAGAGATGTTTCCTCACTAACTGTCATGGTGAAAACGTTAGGGAGATTCCCCTCCCCACCCGTCACGATGACAGCATTAGAGAGATTTTCCCTCACTTCCCATCTGGGTGACAATGTTAGAGAATTTTATCCTCACTTCCTGCCATGTTGACAACATTAGAAAGACATCCCCTCATTTCCTGCAGTGACAATGCAAAGATTAGTCCTCACCTCGTGTCATGGTGACAACATTGGAGAGATATACTCTCACTTTGTGCTGTGGTGACAACGTTAGAGGTGTTTCCCCCCACATCCTGTCATGGTGACAATGCAGGGAGATTCCCCTCCCTACCCGCCACGGTGACAACATTAGAAATATTTCCTCACTTCCCATCTGAGTGGCAATGTTAGAGAGATTTACCCTCACTTCCTGCCATGGTGACAGCATTAGAGAGATAACCCCTCATTTCCTGCCACAGTGACAATGCAGAGGTTAGCTCTCATTTCATGTCCCGGTGACAACGTTGGAGAGATTTCCCCTTCCTTCCTGTCCCAGTGACAACGTGGCGCTTCTGTTGTGTTGGCATGCTATATGTAAAGGAATAAGTATATTGTTCAATAAAGCCGAGACAACAGAAACGCCAAAATATTAAACTCATGAGGGCAAGCAAACCACATGACCCCCAGACAAAAACATATTTCATAGATACAGTCACTGGGAAAAAATGTTCAGCACAAGGCGTTTATTTGAGAAAACAGTCTACATCATATTTGTGGTTCATACCCACCGGAAACCTCGTGTGGAGGTGAAAGATCCACCACACCTCTCTTTCAAGGAGTTTCCGGTGGGTGTCACCGCCTCTCATGGACAGCTTTACATGTTCCAAACCTGAAAAGGTAAAGGAGCTCATGTTTCCATTGTGTGCATGTTTAAAGTGTTTGGACACGTTGGATAATCCCTTGGATTGGATTGGGTTGGATGCCTCTCTTCACCCCTCCATACCTCTCTGCACCTCTCCATACCTCTTTGCACCCTTCCATACATCTCTGCACCCCTCCACACCTCTCCATACCTTTATCCTCCCCTTAATACCTCTCTGCACCTCTCCGTACCTCTCTGAACCTCGCCATACCCCTCCATACCTCTCTGCACCTCCAGAACACCTGTACCCCCTGCAAGTCTCTTGACCCCCAGTATGCCCCTAACCCCCCAGGGTACACAGGGGGCAGAGCCCACACTGAACCTTGTGTAGGGTCATTAGTGTTGAAGATACAGATGCTCAGAACCTCTCTCTTCACCTCCGGCAGTGAGTAGGGACTCAGGAGGGGGTTCAGTACACTTACTTGGCTTGTGTACTGAAGCTGGGACTGTACAGCACAGATGCTCCTCTCTACTGCATAGAAGAGTGTTAGCTGCTGTTTAAGGTGAAGAGAGGGGTTTAGAGCAGCAGAGCTGAACTCCTGCCACCACCAGAGATGTCACAGAACTGCCGGCTGAAGGTGTGAGGGTCCAGGAACCGCAGCAGCACTAGTGAGCCCAATACTGCCATCCCAGGACAAAGCCATTGGGGCATATGTGCTATTTGCGGCCAGAAGGGTGCCTGTGCAGCAGGAGGGAGGCACAGAGTGGGGCGGTCCCCAGGTGACTCTTTAGCCCTATTAAAGTGCACGTACTTTGAGCCTGGGCGGGGATGTGCGGCAGGAGGGAGGTAGCGAGTGGGCGGTCTTAGTCGGCTCAGTCACTGTTCGTATTGAAATAGCCATGCAGTGAGGCTCGCAGCATGGTGGGGCCACTGGCTATACATTCCGGAGACAGCAGAGCCCTCTGCATACTCGCCATCCTCATTTTTCCACTCGCCAAATGCGAGCAGGCGAGTGGAAATTTTGAGTGCTGAATCAGTTAGCTCAGTTTGCTGTATAAATGTCAATGGTCCCAAAAAAGTGTCAAAAGTGGGGATGGGTCGGACTACGTGGGCTGGGTGGGGAAGGGGATGGTGACATTGGACTCCTTTCTGCACAACATGACATTTTGCACTTTTGATCATTTGCAGCAGACTTACGCTCTTCAGCGTTCAGACTTCTATAAATACTTACAAGTCAGGCATTTTTATGCCGGGATTGCCCCCAAACGATAGACACATCTAAGACAGAATTTGAGTTGATATGTGACAATACGTCTAGAGACGGGGGACTGATTTCCAGAATTTATAAACTACTGGCTGATCATGGGACACCGGGTAAGACCACGGCTATGCTGAATTGGGAGGCTGAGATGGCCCATCCTTTCTCAGAAGAAGAATGGAGGGACATGGTATCCAATATGCACAAATGCACTCTCTCCACATCGGTGAAGGAGACTGCCCTCAAATTACACACACGTTGGTATTACACCCCGGTTAGGGTCCACAGATTTTACCCACTGGTCCCAGACACCTGCTTCAGGGGATGTGGGGCACAAGGTACGCTCCTCCATATCTTTTGGAGTTGTGCTGCCCTGCAGCCCCTTTGGCAGAAGATCTCCTCTCTGGTGCACCAGATAGTGGGCTTCCAGGTTTCTCTGACGTACCCAATGACTGTGCTATATGCTGATTTGCCAGAGGTGCCTACAGCTCGTCAAAAACTAGTTCATACCCTCTTCTCGGCCACTCAGTGGGCAATTGCCTGGAATTGGCGGTCCCCCGCAGTCCCATGGTCACAGGTGTGGTCCCGTATGGAATCAATTAGACTGATGGAACGCATACACCATACCTTGACTGACTCGATGCCTAGCTTTGATAGGAAATGGAACCACTGGCCCACCAGCCCCTCATGAGTAATTCTGGTCGATAAGGACAAAATATTGCCATGGGATGCCTTCAAAGTCAATGTCCATGTTAGCAGCTATTTCTGCAATATGCAGTTGATGCCATATATGCTGCCAGATTCGTTCTTATTGTTTGCTATAGTTCTGGTCACTATGGTTTATTTTTCCATTGTTTCTTTTTGTTTTTTTTTTTGTTTTTGCTCTAGCTATTATATCTTCATATGCTGATGATTACACGCACAGTCATAGTTGCGTTGCTCACCTTACTCTGTTGGTGTGTATGTATTATCTGAGTTCATTCGCTCAAATGAAGTATGTCACTGACTTCCTTTATTACCACATGAACAAAACTGCCAAGTGTGAAGCTATGTGATAGTTTTTTTTTGTTTTCTTTCTTTCTTTCTTTTGTTCCTATTCAGATGCATATATGATTGTATGAACAAATACTTTCAATAAACGTTTGTAAAAAAAAAAAAAAGTGTCAAAAGTGTCTGATCTGTCCGCCACAATATCGCAGTCCTGATAAAAATCGCAGATCTACTACTAGATTACTAGTAAAAATAAAAAAAAATAAAAACGCCATAAATCAATTCTCATAGTTTGTAGACACAATAACTTTTGCCAAACCAATCAATATACACCTACTGCGATTATTTTTTTTAACCACAAATATGTAGAAGAATATATATTGGCCTAAATTGATGAATAAATTCTTTTTTTTTTTTTTTTGGATATTTATTATAGCAAAAAGTAAAAAAAAATGTTTTGTTTTTTCAAAATTGTCGCTCTTTGATTATAGAGCAAAAAATAAAAACCGTAGAGGTGATCAAATACCACAAAAAGAAAGCTCTATTTGTTGGAAAAAAAGGAGGTCAATTTTGTTTGGGGTACAACATTGCACAGCTGTGCAATTGTCAGTAAAAGCAATGCAGTGCCAAATCGCAAAAAAGTGCTCTGGTCATTAAGGGGGCAAAACCTTCCGGGGCTGAAGTGGTTAAAAAGGAAAAAAAAAACTGACCCTTGCAAAGGTCCCCCAAAATATAGAACAGACACTTGGAGAGGTCTGTGTGCTGTTTTTGAAATGCTATTTGCTAGACATTTTAAACACTTTTTTCATTTGTAAATGTCAGTGCCGCTGAACCGCTTTGTGTACATCACAGAGATACACCACTTCACGGACAGAATTTGGGCCCTCCCAGGCAGGAATTGAGTTTTGTAAAGAAAATGTTTGCATTGGAACATTTTCCCCAGGACAGTGTCCACCCCATTCTTTTTTTGACACAACTTGCCTATTAATTCATAAAATGGGCATTTTAATTTTATACAATCAGCCATCATTGATTTTAACAGGGTCTGGGTTTAGCATCCTAAGTTCTTTGAAGTTTACAAAACAATGCTTAAACCAAACCCAGGGCAGTTTTGCTCTTTCCTATGTATGATCGTACACTTTGAAACAAACTTGTTGGTGTGCTGGCAGCAGATCTTATTAATACAATGGCAGTAAATGATGGAAAGACAGCGGGAAATGAGGTAACAGAATGATAAGGGAGGGCATGACTGAAGTGACAGAAATAGATAGGATGTCAGCGGAAGGTGGGGTGTGCTGGGAAAGTATGTGTGTCAGGAACCAGTGTGACCAGAAATGTGTGGACTGACACAGAGAATCAGGAAAAAAACTAGGGGGTGTTACTGCGCTATGGAACAAGGTATAAAGTGTAGCTGCTGCCTCCACCAAACAACTGCCAAGCAGATGTTAATGCGTAAAGGGAAGACAAGAAAAGTGGGTGTGGCACTGCTAGAGCAATATAGTGTAAACGCAATCACTAAGGTGCATGTAATATTTGTGTATCATCCAATGATCAATGTGCAAAACAGCGCAAAAATTGTAAATAAATAAATAAAAGGTGCAAATATAGCTTGTTGTGCAAAACTATACAAAAAATGGACCAGTATTAGGCACTGGCCCCAAAAAATAAATATTAAATACGTAACCGCCAGATAATTAATGTGCAAAATACAGCAATCAATTATTTATCTATGTATTCATGAATTGATTGCTGTATTTTGCACATTTATTTTATTCATTTACAATTTTTGCACTGTTTTGCACATTGATCATTGGATGATACACAAATATTACATGTACCTTAGTGATTGCGTTTACACTATATTGCTCTAGCAGCGACACACCCACCTTCCTTACCACAGAGAATACCAAGCACAGGTAAAGTGTAAAATAATATAATTTATTAAAAGATAAGTAAATAAAACAAAGTACACACACCTCCAATATAGCAAACAGTGTAACACAAACCACGAACAAAACAAATAAACAACTGCCCAAACCAAATATATACAGAAAATGGGATAAACAGATTGTAATCAAAACAGAGCCAGGGTCATACACGGGAGATCAAGCAGAGGGAGCTGGGAGCAAGGCAGGACAGGGAGAGGGTAAAAGGAGAGCAGGTGGGAAGGAATCAGGCTGCAGGGAGGGGATCAGGGTCCAGGAACAGGATGCAGGATCACTGGAACACAGGTCAAGGGCACATGGGGACAATGCCAAGGCAGTAAGGAATAGCATGCAAGGTTTAAATACACTTCCTGCAATCAGCATCAGGTGATAAATGATTGCAGGAGATGATGTTAGCTTCTGACTGCTGAGAGACACCCACTAGTGGACACCGAAACTGCAGCCTATATATCTGGGAGCCATGTTGCGGAGGTTGAGGCTTGCCGCCTCAACCTCCGCAACATCTCTAAACTTCATCCTTTCCTAACCAATGAAGCCACAAAGCTCCTGATTCACTCCCTGGTTATCTCTTGCCTTGACTACTGCAACTCTCTCCTCATTGGCTTACCTTTAAACATCTATACTCCCTTCAGTCCATCATGAATGCCGCTGCCAGACTCATCCATCTTAACAACCACTCAGTGTCTGCTACCCCTCTCTGCCATTCCCTCCTCTGGCTGCCACTCGCCCAATGAATTAAATTCAAAATACTAACAATAAGTTACAAAGCCATCCACAACTTTGCCCCCAGCTACATCACTAACTTAGACTCAAAATACCAACCTATTCGTCCTCTTCGTTCCTCCCAAGACCTCCTGCTCTCTAGTTCCCTCATCGCCTCCTTCCATATTTGACTCCAGGACTTCTCCCAAGCCTCTCCCATCCTCTGGAATTCCCTACCCCAATCTATTAGACTGTCTCCAAATCTATCCACTTTTAGGTGATCCCTGAAAACTTTTCTCTTCAGAGAAGGCTGTCCTGCCTCCACCTAACAACTACACTTTTTATTTTCTCCATCAGCCCACAGCTATTACTCTTTCGTATCATTTGACCCTCCCTCCTAGATTGTAAGCTCTAACGAGCAGGGCCCTCTAATTCCTCCTGTATTGAATTGAATTGTATTGTAATTGTACTGTCTGCCCTAATGTTGTAAAGTGCTGCGCAAACTGTTGGCGCTATATAAGTCCTGTATAAAAATAATAATAATAATAGTGCCACCAACAGGGGAATCCTTTCCTGACAGTGTGTGATGTGACAAGTGTAAGCAGATGGGATAAAAGGATAGTGAAAAGAGTAGGGATGGACCTGAGTAATTCTGATTAGTTAGTGCCAGCACAGAGAATTGCTCTGAGCCTTCCTGGAAGCCCTGCAAAAAGAAGGGGAGAAAAAAGCTGGTATATCAAATTCCATCACTAGATTCCCCACATGACAATGATTTGGCTTGGCGATTTTCTGCTGCATTGTGAAAGGCATTTTTAATTTGTTCTGCTTTGTTATCTATAATTGTTAGGACTATACGTTTGTATAATGCTCCTAACTCCTAACAGTGAAATCTCTTCACGGGAGACAAATAACAGCAACATAAATCCTTTTTTGTAAAATGTAAAACTGTGATCCCTATTAACCTCATTAATTGTCTTGGTGTCACAGGGATTAAAAGAGAGCTGCATCTTCCATGACAGAATCACTGATAAAACTTAAGAGATCATCTTGCTCTTCTTGGCTTTATTCAAAATAGTAATTGGTTGAAGTTTCACTTTAAAACAGTAAAGCTAAAAGCCATACCTATGAGCAGATACAATGAGGAACCATTTCCTTTGATAGGTAGAAAACCGTAATTTGTGTGCTGCTCTGTTTCACTTTGTTACTGTGGACCTCATTTTCCAAACTACTGAGCTAAGTCCCACCCAAATGTAATTTCACTGTCTAGCACTTCACTGACCATTCATTCTTCTTGAACAGGGTGGCCACAAGTCAGATTCCATTCAGCTAGTAAAATAGGAGTATTTTTTGGTCAATACAGCAATACACAGCCATTTACGATTAAAGAACAGCCTTACTCAAGACTGTTCATTTTATATAGAATGTGGAAAAGTGAAAATGTCAAGTTCTTTTATTCTCTCTGTTACCCCCATTGAGGTGATTTGCCATCACCGTCTGTCCCGTAACACCCACAAGATTCCATAGTCCCTGGGACAGGAAGTCACAGATAGCAATAAAACCATTTTTAGAAGTTCTAAGGCTTTCCCACTCTACTAAATATGTATTTTGCCTGTGTCTTCATTTAAGATCCAATGATCTTCCTATCATTCTGTGTCCTCAGGAAGTGCAGATAAATCTTTGCAGTGTCAACACAAACAACTATAAAAACTTGGTGAAGCTCTAACATTTCCAACAGGTTGAATTTAATTCAAAAATTATACCAGAGATTAACAAAATATTGGCTTCAACGCTCTTATGTCTCAAATGATTGTTAGATTACATTAATTTTTCTATACACAAAGAAAAATTAAAAAAGGTAAAAAATGTACAACATACTTTTTATTAAAATGAACTTTAAACATTTTTAATCACATTTCGAATTAAATATCTATTAACAATAGACATGCTAATGTATAAATATGAGACAGGGAATGATTTCATTATTCTTTTGTGTCAATCAAACTTTTTATATAGTGGGTCCATCTCCACATATATGGCACTAGCACAATCAAATTATTCAGCAGTCAAAAACTCATATTTCTCTAGGTTAGAATATGGATCAAGTTGCATAAAATTAGTTATACTTGACAATAAAGGAAATGTGTGACAGGCAAAGTTCATCTGCTGATCTGAAAGCTGGAAGAAAAAGAATAGCATTTTATTTTAGTAACATGTATATTACCAAAAATGAATTACATGAACAGATAAGACATTGAACCCTGTTAAAATAACTCAGTGAAACATATTAAAGCCTTTTATTAGAACCAAAAGAAATAGCAGAAAAGGGCATAGAAGAGATTGTTAAAATTAACTTGTAGTACTTCTATTTCACAGCTTCTCTAAAGAAATAGAACACTATCAGCCAAGGGCAATAAACTGACAGGTATATCATGTACTTGCCTTTTTCACTATTAGCTATAGAAAACAGCAATCTCTTCCATATAATTATGACATATTACATTGTAATAGGAGTCAGTTTAGTTAGAGATAAGCAAATCTGTGGATTTGGCATATATGGCAAATATCTTTTTTTGCCAAAATGTTTTGATTTAATTAATTATGTAGAGGCAGACATTCATAAATTGTATTACTCTCTGTATGTTGGACAGATCTATCTGTCTGTAATCAAATGCTTTGAAAATGTAGTTGTCTAAATATATTAGGTTTGCCGAGTTTAACAGATTCCGTAATTAGTTTGCTAAAGTCTTCATAAAATCAATCATAAAACTATATTTTGCTTTTGTAGAACTCCATACAATACACATATAATAATGCATGCTTCTATTAAATATAACATTTACTAAAGGAGTCTGCCTTTAGGTAGGCTGTGACCTACCAAAAGAGTCTCCCTTTGGTAAATTGTGACCTACCAAAATAATTATTAGTAAATAGGATGAACCTGTGTTCACTTTGTATACCCACCATTTGTAAAGTGAACACCCACTTTACAAAGTGAACATTGATTTTTGCTCCTTCAGTAAATCAACACATGGGTTAATTCAGTATGGCGCGAATATGCAATCGCACGACGCCTAAAAATAACGCCCATTTAAGTCAATTGGGATTTCAACTGGGCGATCATGCGAATGGGAAATCATGCTATTGCTGCAAATATGCCTTCTTAATCGCCATATGTGGGAATAGGTGATGTCAATTGAGCTTGAACCTGCAAAATCTATTGAAAGTTTGTATGAAAAGTATTTGCTATAAAAAGTGTATGGGGACCTGGGTACTGCAGCAGCAAAATGGCAAATATGCCATCACACATTTTCAGGATATAATGCTGAGTACAATACAAGGTGTGGTGATACCATCTGTAGGATTCAAACCCATAGTTGTAACCTTTGAAGGTAATTAAGGAAACCACTACACTATAAAGTTGACCACAACCAGCCATAGAAAATAAATTTACTAATCTTGTATCCTGTTAGTTCTCTACAAACTAACTGCCGGCATGTTAACTAGTGTGTGATTATTCAAATTCCACACCATAATATTATTGAATATGTACATATCATTGCATGCATTTAAAGAGTTCATAGTATGGAAACAAACTGATAGACATTAGCTAATTGGCGAAGATGCCTTCAAATATTTTCAGCATATAATGCTGAATACAATTCAAGGTGTGGCGATTCCATCTGTAGGATTCGAACCCGTAGCTGTAACCTTGGAAGGTAATTAAGGAAACCACTACACTATAGAGTTGACCACAACCAGCATGGAAAAAACATTTACTAATCTTGTATTCTGTTAATTTTCTACAAACTAACTGCTTGCACGTTAACTAGTCTGTGATTATTCCAGTTCCACACCATAATATTAATGAATATGTACATACTATTGCATGCATTTAAAGAATTCATAGTATGGAAGCAATCAAACTGATGTGCATTGGCTAATTGGCGAATATGCATTCGCATATTTTCAGCATATAATGCTGAGTACAATGCAAGCTTTCAGAAGGTGACACCATCCATACCATTGAACTACTTTGTGGGGTAGATAGCCTTGTTTAAATGTATCATATAGGCTTGCTGATACCATACAAATTATTGTACCAACCAAACTTTGAACAGTCAGAAGTGTTTGACATTGATGTCAGCTGGGATTACTACTGATCTGTGATTAGCTGAAGCTATTCACATGGTACAGGTTGTTGAGCTAAGCCCAAGTAGCCCAAGTACCATGTGATAGCTGGGGCCCAATCCCAGCTCACCAATCTAGGTAATCAAGCTGGTATTGAAGTGGTGCCTCAGCCCCCCACCACAGAAAATGTGCAAGTCAGCAGCTACACATCCTGCAACTGCTGACTTTAATTATTAGGACACTGTCTTGGAAGCTAGCGATGTTGGCACCCCAGCCCCTGTTTCCATTGGCTCTCAGGTGCTGTCACCTCCATTACCGATTCCCTACTGTGCATGCAGAAAGCACACTGCACTTTCTGAATGGCCTGGCAGCAGGGAAGGAGGAGGGGTGACAAATTTCTACCATACCTCACTGCAGTGAGGTCCTCGGGAGTGGGGACAGGTACCTGTCCAAAAGAGGTTCATGTCCCCCCCCCCGAAAAGGTGCCAAACGTGGCATCAGAGGGGGTAGGAGAGAGATAAGCAGAGCTTCCACTTTTGGGTGGAAATCTAAGGCCCCTTTCACACTTGTGCAACTTGTCCTGCGACTTAGAACTGCAAAGTCACCTGTCAAGTTGGACCCCACGATTTCCAATGAGCAGCCTTCATAGCTGTGTGACTTCAAGTGGCACCATCTTCAGACTAGTCCCTGAACTACTTTGGTCTGAGTTTGATATGACTTGAGGTCCCTAGACCTCAAGATTACACAGGCATTGCTTCAAGTCACGTCAAAGTTGCATGACCATCAAGTCACACAAGTGCGAATGGAGCCTAAGTCAAAGGTGTTATCCTGAAAGTAATGCAGTTTGCCCATGACATTGCCCCAACTTCAGGGAATTCCTGTACAGCAACAAGCAATGGGACAGAGAAAAAAATATTTTACCAAAACATGAAAAGATTACACATTCCAACATTCTTAAAAACATAATAGATTATGAAATATCAACATTGTTGCAGGGACAATTTCTTTGAGAGAAAGATACATTTCATCTCAACATGAAAAGGATTTCTTTAGGGAAGTTACAATTGTACCATTAGAATCCATGGCTGAAACTTGCATTTGGGCTATGTAGCACAAATTTGCCCTCACAAGAAGGAATTATAGACAAGCGCAAATTTGCAAATTCACTATAGCGCCCTGTAAAAAAGGCATGGGATTTTAAACGAGGGAATTTTCTTGTCTGAGCATGCTCAATTGTGCTAATGAATAGTCAGACTTTCAATGATATTTCAGGTTTTTCACTTTTTTAAACAATTTAAAAGCAGATAATCACTAAACAAGATACTACATTTTTAAGAACCATTTATAAGATCATATGATGCTCTAAACATTATTTCCATGTGCAATTCCTTTGCTTCTACCACAACTAGTTTTTTTAGTCAGTCACGGTTGTCTTGGCGCTATAGTGAATTTGATTCTGGGAGTATTTTTTCTCTCAGGGCTATAGTGAATTCCATTTTTGCACTAATTCTCACAAATTTGCAATTTTGCACATTAAAATTTGCGCAAAGGCAGAATTTAGTAAATGACCCCCACTGTCTTCTCAAAATTATATAATGTACAGGTCCAATACATGGCACGTATTTAATATTATTAGATAATCTTGGCTTTGTTAGTATATCTATACTGTATGTAAACTGTAAACATTTTCAATAACTTTTTTAGTGTACCCTTAACATCATGTTTCTCAATATTTTCACCCAAGATGCAAATATTTTTTCCAACTGAACACTGAGTGAAAGTGTGTGAATCTTTTATGAAAGTTGGGAAAACATTAATAACTACACCCCAGACAGAAAGAGATAGATAATTGTTTACAATGCCTACTTTATGGAATTTTTAAGTAAATATATAAAAATGACTGAAGTATTTCAAGTTACTTCAAATGACATTTGCCATGTAATAGACGTATAATTTGGAAGTATATAAATGATGACAGAAAGTACATTTTCTTGCAGGTACACGTATTATTTAAAGAAAAATTAGCATAGGCAATAGTATGTTGGCAAAACCTTAGGGGGAGAAGGATGATGAACACCCCTCAGCTGTGTTTTATTTTTGACAAAAATGTGCAGAAGCTTGACATTTCTTCAAATGGGAAAAATTAGTAGGCATTTGAAAGAGTGACATTATAAAAATGCCAATATGCGGGAGTGAATTGGTGGCAAAAATAATAACTGAGATATTACAGCTACTAAACTTTATGAGGTTTGGATGCAGGAAGTGAGGTAAATCTCTCAAGAGAACATATGGAGGGAAATTAAAGTTATATAGGGTATATGAAGGAAAAGTATAGTTACTGTAGTTATACAGTAGTTACTATAATGCTTCAAATTGTATCCCAAAACTAAAGCAAATATCCAGAGCTTTTAAAATGTTATTATGTTGCTGTTAACAATCGAAGAGTTCTCAGGATGAAGTCTGGGACCAAGTTCAGTTAATCCATATAAAGCATTACTTAATTATAATCTAAACCAAAAATGTTGTTCTTGTATATCAAAAAGTTTAATATTCCTATATGTTCTTCTTTCAGTTAAATCACCCCTGGTAATCCTACCAGCAAGGTATAGTATATCCACAAGCACTTCCTTTCCTAGGGTTAAATTGATTAATTAGTACAGCTTCGGCATTGTCACCCTTAGCTGCGCACTTCCAAGTAGAATTACAAGCAAGTGTGCCATCTGGTAGTGTGTTAGCATGTTCTGCTGTAGTCATTGCAGTAATATTTTTTTTCCTCTGTTAAAGCGAACTTTGTCCATTGGAAGTTTATATAAAGAGTCTATAGCATGTGCACAGTGTAGGGAGATTAACTTAAACTAAGCAAGGAAAATAATGAAATGTTATTTTACTTCCAGTGTTCTACAAAACATAATATCCTTTATAAGAGTTTAGTTCTACTAAACCGGAATATGTATACAGGCAAAATGTTCTGACTTCACTCTAATTCTGCTTGCTTTATACTTGTTACAGATCAGTGACTAAAAGAAAATTGAAGTCAGAGGGTTCGTTTGACAGCCAGACAACTAGTATTCCCATAAGAAAGTCAGAAACGGTAGCTGCATTATTTCCTTCCATATTTGTTTCATTCAAATGATAAACAAAAATTGTAACTGCTCCAATTCATAATTAGCTTTTAGAGAAGGTTGCAAATGGAAGGGCTCTGCACACAGCAAACAAAACAAATGCATGTTTCATTTGCACACATTTTCAATATATGTGGAAGCTGCATTGCCTTTTTAAGGCCTTTCTGGATAGATAGTATGGTCCTAACTCTATTCTATGAGAGCCTCCATGTTAAAATATATATATAGCAATGCATACATTAGGGGCAGGTACACCTGGAGAGAGTGCATTCCTCCTTAATAGGCGCAAGGACACACCAGCAGCCCAGCAGAGCACAATGGCAGCTGAAGGCATTACATGTTTCCCAGCACCATATTCCGCTAGCAAAACAAAAATGGCAGACACCGCAATTGTTTAATTAGCTCTTAGAACAAGGTGTACATTTCATCAAACCCTTAAGCCCATACAGTTTTTTCAGGTTTAACCAGTGTTTTTGACCCTGGTCTGCTTCCTTAATTCCCATGAACCCTCACCAAAGAAAGAAGAAACAGGAGCATCCAGCCATTTTCATGAGGATTGCATATAGAGAAGAACATCTATGTTACCATTTGTGACAGCATCACTGGTGGGATTTGGACTTCTATCTATACCTAGAACTCACCTAGAGCTACACCCACCAGCAGCACAAAACTCTTTATTGTATACTTCATGTATTTGATTGTATGTTTTTCTATTTTTCTCCCTAGTTTAACCCCATCCTGTTTAATAATCTTGCCAAGCTGCACATAGGCAGCAGAAGAGGATGTAGCAAGGACACAGGGCTTTTGATATTTTTTTCCCCTGGGGGTTCAGCTTTGGACACTCAGAGAATAATATGGTGGTGTACACAATGTACGGAGATGAATTCTGGGTGTGCCAACATTGCATTAACAGTGGAGGCAACTTAAAACTTGACCATACTCACTGTGTACATGAAGCATATGACACAGTAATTGTACCCACAAAATTGCTTAATTACTATGCCACGAGTGATAGTCGATTATGGGTAAAAAAAAAAAGAACCTCTTCCATTACTTATGCTTTTCTACGCATAGCTTACTATACCTTCAGCAAGAACTTCAATAACACAGAGTACAATACAAAGATTACAATATAAAGAATGCAGTGGTCAGGAGTATGTCACATACAGCTTAGCTAACAGAGCACAACAGTAAGAAGAATGTCATATACAGCCTGTCTTACAGAGTGCAGTGATCAGGAATATGTCATATATTGCTCAGCCTACAAAATGCAGTGGGCAGGGACATTTCATATAAAGCCCAGTGTACAGAGAACAATGGTCAAAAGTATTTCATGTACTACACAATGTACAAAGTGCAGTTGTGAAAAGCATGTCATATACAGCTTAGCGTACAGAGTTTAGTGATGTAAGCTATGTCCTGTACAACCCATCATACAGAGTGTAGTAGTCAGGAGCATATCATATACAGCCTGGTGTCCAGAGTGCAATGGTAAGAAGTATTAAAAATGGGTGTACTTGTGCTCTGCTATGTTGTGCTATTGAGTGCTATAAGACTACAAAACATATTAAGCACATTGCTCACACATATACACATTCTCTAAACATGTATCAATGTGCAAAATTGTATTCAAAAGCGGTGTCACGTTTCCAAATGCTAATGTGCTAGTATCACTTTAAATCGGTTTGCATAGCAATTTTCGAAATCACCATGTCATATCAAACCATATATGACATTAACAAAACAAAACAAACACTGCATCAGTCCATAAAGTGTTCTTTGGTATGAATTTGCTTGTATATGCTCAATCTTTCATAAAAAACAGGCGTGTTTTCAAATATACAAATGACTGCTTCCTTAAAGGGGAGTTTCACCCAAAAGTGGAACTTCTGCTCTTTGCTCCCCCCCCCCGTGCCACATTTGGCACCTTTCAGGGGGGAGGGGGAAATGGGGACCTGTTTTGACAGGTCCCCTTCCCCACTTCTGGAAGATGGGGCCATGGCCTGTCTCCTGGATGTTCGCCCCCCCTCCTCCTTCTCCCACCAATGGGCCAAATAGAAAGCACAGCGTGCTTTGTGCATGCGCAGTAGGGAACCGGCTGTGAAGTCGGAAGACTCCACTGCTGGTTTCCCTTAGTGGCGATGGCAGTGGCAGCACCCGAAGATCGGCTTCAGGTGCCGACATTGTGGGCTTCCTGGACAGGTAAGTGTCCATATATTAAAAGCCAGCAGCTACAGTATTTGTAGCTGCTGACTTTTAAATTGTCTTTCCCAGGCTGGACCTCCTCTTTAATTAGTGTTCACTATCATGTGCTCCAATCATCCACATACATTAGTGATAATCCCCTCATTCCGATGTGCCCTCACCATGGTCTATATGTGCTTTTGTCCCTCTCTGGGGATCTGTAATAAGCTGTTTCACTCCTTTGCTGGTAATCTGGTAAACCTACAGGTATTGACTCGGTGTCTGCAAGGTTGGGTCAATACATCGACTATTTCCTTCAACCTCTGGTCATGAAGACTGGCGCTTTTTTGAAAGACACAAAGCATATTATCCAAATTCTTGAGGATCTTGAGTGCTCATCAACTTGTATATTGGTAACAGTGGACGTAAGCTGACATTATACCATTATTAGTCATAATGACACAATTACATTTGTCTAATGGGAATTAACAGCCTCTGATCTTCCTAGAAAACACAAGAGGAGGAAGAAGTAATTTTTAAACATCGCCCTCCCCAATCAAATTTCTACAAAAGGTTTATAGATGACCTTATCCTTATCTGGGATGGAGACAGATGTAGTTTAGACTCTTTTTTTGCAAAAACTTAATAACAACACTAAGAACATTATCCACTTGCCGACCACCGATCGGCATCTGACGGCTACAAAGTGGCTCTTTAAGGCAAATCGCCGTCATATGATCGCGCACAGATCGCGCGCAGTGAGCGCGCGCGCCGCCGGAGGCGCGCCCGCGCGCTCACTGTGTCCGGGGAGGGCCAGGGAGCGGGTGCGGCGGAGTCGATCTCCGCCGGCCACCCGCGATGCCCCCCCCGGAGTGAAAGAACGGAGGTCCGTGTAAGTAAACACGGACCTCCGTTCTGTGTGAGGGGGAAGGGCTGTGATCACAGCCTTCCTCTACACGGAAGCTGTGATCGCTTCCCTTCCCTAGCTAGGGCAGTCCCCCTACAGTAAGAACACGCCCAGGGAACACATTTAACCCTTAGAGCGTCCCCTGCAGGTTAATCCCTTCACTGCCAATGGCATTTACACAGTAATCAGTGCATTTTTATAGCACTGATCACTGTATAAATGCCAATGGTCCCAAAAAAGTGTCAAAATGTTCCGACATGTCCGCACCAATATCGCAGTACCGCTAAAAAGCGCAGATCGCCGCCATTACTAGTAAAAAATAAAAAAAAAATAAAAACCCCAAAAATTAATTCTCATCATCCGTAAACGCGACCACTTTTGCGCAAACCAATCAATAAACGCCGATTATGATTTTTTTATCGCAAATATGAGGAAGAATATAAATCTGCCAAAACCGATGAAAAAAAATGTTTTTTTATATATTTTTTTTGGATTTGTATTTTAGCAAAAAGTAAGAAATTTGGGTTTTTTTGCAAAATTGTCGCTCTTCTTTTGTTTATAGCGGCGATCAGAAATGACGCAGCGGTGATCAAATACCACCAAAAGAATGCTCTATTTGTGGGGAAAAAAGGACGCAAATTTCGTTTGGATACAACGTCGCACAACTGCGCAGTTTTCAGTTAAAGCGACGCAGTGCCGAATTGCAAAAAGGGCTCCGGTCCTAAAGTGTGAAATCCTTCCGGGGGGCTGAAGTGGTTAAGTTGTCTTGGAATGTTAGTACAGACAAGTTAGAGTTCTTGGTTTTGGAAATTTCTAGGAGTGATGATCAGTTTAGAATGATAACTCATTTTAAACCTACTGCCAAGCATACACAGCAGTGGTCACACACATATAGTATAAGCATAGTCCATCAATATTACCACCAATGCTGGAGTGTGTGCATGTAGACAGAAAGTTGCTGAAATAAGTTACAGGAGATCAGCAGCACGGAGATGCAAAAATAATACATTATTTAAAAAGGCAATTGTTTATGATGCACAGTACTTTTGCAAACTAAATGTCATACAGATAGGGTTTACATCTACCTCAAAGTATATTTAAAACCAAATTATTTTTAAAAAATGCCACCATATAAATCCACTTGCCAACTGCCTTATTGTAAATATACATCATGAATTTACAGTAGAATACCAGGGTTATGGCTGCAGCTAGATGCTATAACCCCAGTACTAACATTTTCAGCAGCCGCCCCTCTTTCTTCTAAAAGTGATCCGAGCAGCTGATTAGTGTAAGAATGGGACAGTGACTGGATGGAAAATGCTTGCAGCCCAAATCAGGAGAACAGACTGTGAGTGGAGGTTACCAAGAAAAGGAACACACCCCCTAGAGGGCAGGTCAACAACCACAAGCCATTAAAAGTATTCTCCGCACTTCAGTTCCCAAGGTATTAACTACTTTATTCCCAGAACCAACAGACACTGAGGGCCCAGTCTCTTTCTTCTGAATACTCTAGCATTTTAGGATAGGGATGCAGAACATGACCCATCCCTCACTAGCTACACGTGTCCTCCCTTGACACTCATGTCTTCCCTTGGCACATGGCGCATGTACATTAGTATTACTCTGTTTTTAGGATTCACTTCTCCTCATCCAAGATGGCTGCGTGATCTTGGAGCTCCGCAAGACTCCCAAGGGTCTCCAATCACACCAAATGACTTCCCCTCTATGATGGCAGCCTTTTCAAAAATGCTTGCCAAAGGCCTTGCTCACACAAGACCATTGAAAAAAGTCTGACCAAGCTGCGGCAAAGATCAATCAAAATTCTGACAGGATCCAAGTTCTCCAGGAGCAACTAGATTCAGCCTTATCAAAATTAGACAATCTTGAGAATAAATCAAGAAGGTACAATTTTAGGATCAGAGGCCTACCTGAATCCATCAAAGAAGTGCACCCTGCGGTTCGCTCATTTCTTAAAGACTTGATCTTGATTCCAGACCATTGTTTGGAACTTGACAGAGCTCACAGAGCCCTGCAACCCATACGTTCAGATGGTCTCCCACTGGACATAATAGTCAAACCCCACTTCTATGCAGTGAAAGAGGAAGTGATGAAGCTATCCCACACATCTGATAATCTCTCTATTCTGGGTCATCAGGTACAGATATTTGCTGACTTGTCACCGTACACAGTCCAGAAACGGCTAGCTTTAAAACCACTGTTACAGGTTCTAACTCAAAAGGAGATCTCGTATAAGTGGTCGTTCCCACTGCGTCTGAACTTAAAAAAATAGAGCACACCATTTCTCTTCCTTCCAAGAGGAAGAGCCCCTATTTCTACAATTTGACCTAATTTCACAAGAAATCCCACAACCTCCATCCCAAAGGGGACCCTTTTCCTCTAAACGACCACCTCCAACAAGTCCCATGACACCTCTCTGAAAGAAACAACAACTGAACAGGTCCAGGGAATCCAATCCCCCCTGATCAGACTGCCTGAAATACAGGCCTTGCCTTTCTACTCAGGTCTTTTGTGATCTGCGCCTTAAGAACTCTTTCTAATCATCATATGTCTGTTCCATCTCCCCTTAATTAGGGAAGGGGTATTCTCAAAGCTTTCTGGAGGAATTGACCCATAAACTGAGGTTGAAATGATGCAACCATTATTCACTATTATTTGCTCAAGTTAAACAGTTGATCTTTTAATTCAATGTTAAACTGTCTCAAGTTAATTGCTACACCGCTACTATAGACCACCTAGACTCGGATGATCATATTCTGCACAGTTTAATCTGCTCTGGAACTCCCTCACATTTTTTTGGATTAACAAGTGCAAATTACTAACTTAACGCTGACTTCCAGGAGGTGTCTGGGGGGGCCCTCATGACTGGTCTCGGCCGGAATCAGGGGGCTACCTGTGCTTTGAATTTCCGGGGGCCATGGTTGGGATGGGCTAGGGGGTCTTCTCTGTAGTCCCACAATATTACTTAATATCGTGGGCGGTGCTCTCTCTTATTATAGTTTTGTTTTTCTTAATATTTCAAGGTGGGTTGGCTGGGGTGGTGTCAATGTGCCTTCATCTGCCATCGAGAGGCTCTAATTCTCCTCTCGGGGTCAGATTAGTTCTCCCTTTATAGGGGGTTCGGGCCCCTTTGGGCTTGGGCAGGGAAGTAGCTGGTCTCTTCCCTCCTGGACGGGGACGTGGGTTGTATTTTTGATTGTTTAGCTAATGATTTCTCTTTATCTCTCCCGTCTCCTCTTTCTACCCACCCTCTCTCTCCCTCTTCCTTACAATGCCTCAAGGACTCCTGGGGACTCTCCCGCAGCAAAACTCAAGTCCAAGTTATTGGGACTCTTATAGAATCTGCATTCAGCGAGGGCACTGGTGGGCTCTTGGTAAGAGAATATTTTTCAGAGTTTAACGCAACAAAGAAAAGAGGAAATGGTGCTCACCTCATATAAAGTCCCAGGGTGCTTTTCTGTGTGTTTGCATCAGAGTTTAACCCTTATCAGATTCATGCCTAATACTCCCCCACATAACTTAAAAATCCAGATCATCTCTTATAACTAGGGATGAGCTCCTGGTTTGAGTCGAACTAGCTAGCATTTTTAACATGTAAAAAAGAAGATAAAAAAAAGATAGATAATAGATAGATAGATAGATAGATAGATAGATAGATAGATAAATATAAAGACAGATAGATAAAAAGATAGATAGATAGATATAAAGATAGATAGATAAATAAAAAGAAAAAAAGGTAGATAGATAAAAAGATAGATATAGATAGATATAAATAAATTGATAGATAGATATACAGTGGGGATCGAAAGTTTGGGCACCCCAGGTAAAAATTTGTATTAATGTGCATAAAGAAGCCAAGGAAAGATGGAAAAATCTCCAAAAGGCATCACATTACAGATTAGACATTCTTATAATATGTCAACAAAAGTTAGATTTTATTTCCATCATTGACACTTTCAAAATTACAGAAAACAAAAAAATTGCGTCTTCAAAAGTTTGGGCACCCTGCAGAATTTATAGCATGCACTGCCCCCTTTGAAAGGCTGAGACCTGCCAGTGTCATGAATTGTTCTCAATCATCATCTGGGAAGACCAGGTGATGTCAATCTCAAAGGTTTTAAATGCCCAGACTCATCTGACCTTGCCCCAACAATCAGCACCATGGGATCTTCTAAGCAGTTGTCTAGAAACCTGAAAAATAACATAGTTGACGCTTACAAAGCTGGAGAAGGCTATAAGAAGATAACAAAGCGTTTTCAGGTGTCACTATCCTCTGTTCGGAATGTAATTAAGAAATGGCAGTCATCAGGAACAGTGGAAGTTAAAGCAAGATCTGGAAGACCAAGAAAAATATCAGACAGAACAGCTCGCAGGATTGTGAGAAAAACAATTCAAAACTTACGTTTGACTGCACGATCCCTCCAGAAAGATCTGGCAGACACTGGAGTTGTGGTACACTATTCCACTATAAAGAGATACTTGTACAAATATGGTCTTCATGGAAGAGTCATCAGAAGAAAACCTCTTCTACGTCCTCACCACAAAAATCAGCGTTTGAACTTTGCAAATGAACATAAAGACAAGCCTGATACATTTTGGAAAGTTCTGTGGACCGATGAGGTTAAAATTGAACTTTTTAGCCAGAATGAGAAAAGGTACGTTTGGAAAAGAAGGGGCACAGAATTTAATGAAAATAACCTCTGTCCAACTGTTACGCATGGGGGTGGATCAATCATGCTTTGGGGTTGTATTGCAGCCAGTGGCACAGGGAACATCTCACGAGTAGAAGGAAAAATGGATTCAATATACATAGTCCGAACAGAAATACAAGTAAACGTTTCAAGTTTGCGACTAAAAACACCACTCCTGCATCTTCTCCAAAAGAAGACTACTGAGAAGGTACTTCTGGTATAAACATGTTCATAGAGAAATATCACCTTATCACATGGTGTTGAGGTCACAGACGGTCTAGAAAGACCTCCCTAGCACGTCAGTTTGCATTCAAAACTTAACAAAAAGAGTGTTAGGACGCTCGACAAGACAGACTATAAAAAGAACCAGAAGGTCTAGAACGAAATTGAAGGTGACAAGGACTACTGACGGTAAAGAATTAATGTAAGGCTTGTCTCCTATCACTGTGGACTTTTGCGAAACAATAGAAGAATA